>CM023450.1:215935207-216121993 GCA_013339765.2 Haemaphysalis longicornis | reverse complement strand
AAGATACATATCAAGGTTGCAGTCGTCATTGCCAGTGCTATTCGGCTTTTTTCGAAATATTTAATAGGGCCGAATGACGTGTGCTTGTCACGTTTCTTTGATTCATTGATAATAAGCGAAAAATAAGTCGAGAAAAATCCGCTGTTTTTTCCGGGAGCGGGACTCGAGCCCACATCTCCGCATAACCGTGCGGTGCGGTGCGTTCGCATTACGCTATCCCCACAGCGGCTTTCTCCGACTTTAAAGCGGGGGGTTTATATTTACAAGAGCTCTGAGGCCGGTCAACTAGCGCCGCCCCTCGACTACACCATGTCATTCTGCTGCGGATGGGCGCGCAGGCACAGGGACCCCGTATTGCGAATAATGATTTATTCTAAAGTGTTCCAACAGACCTCCTTGCTTCTTGGGATATGGGTCCAGTGTCCTGTGGTGTCTCTTTTAGGCGAATCGAAAAAAAAACACGCAACGAGAGAACCTATTTTACAGCATTTTCTACACTTACAACACCACTTGCAACACACCACTTTTTACACATACGCCTCCAAGCCTGTTTCTACTGTCTTCTACGCTGCACATGGCCCCACCTTCACTAGTACAAAGACGATCATCAGAAAACGGTGAACTTTTTACAGCACAAGCGCACAGAATTTGGAATACGGTAGAACAGATTATTAACACAAACATCCAACAACCTATTATCGTCACAAATTTTCTAAGTGTCATGATGGCATTACACATGGGAAAACCAAGTAAAAAATAGTTCCTATACCAACTCATTAGGAAGATAATTTGGTTTATGCATCAAGTATAAAGATAATTGCATACTGGGTGCCGAGGCACTGTAGCATTCAAGGAAACGCTCTCGCCGACCAGTATGCTGCGGTGGCCGCTCTTGTGCAGTATTTAGATATGAACCCTACTATACGGCGGAGACTTTATGAACTGTGGCAGAAGGAATAGAGCAAAGAATAAGATAGCAAACTACATACAATAAAACCACATATAGGCAAGTACTTGTTTGTGTAACGAGATAGATTCTGTGAAGTGTCTATGTGCAGGATACGAACAGGCTCAGTCACGCCATGCACTCACACCTTTTCAATGCCACACTCCCACCAGTTTCTGACAAGTGAGGGGAATGGTTCGCCGTGCTCCACGGGCTAATTGAGTGCACATCCTGCAATGCTGCCAGAAACCGACACTTCCCTAAAATCTACACATACAACTTTCCACTGCACCCTACACTATTCTTGGGAATGACCCAATCTTCCCTTACTAATTTGTCTTAACATATTTCTGGGATATAAAATTTTGAAAACTCATGAAAACGGCGTGACCTCTGACCCCCTCATCCTTTAGGGAATGCTTGATGTTTCTTGTGTTCCAACAGCGAGCCCCAGTAGAACAGCACACTCTGACGCTGCGGGCGCTGTCACGTGTCCACCATAGCCCTCTTCATCTGCCATTATGAGCATCTTCATCCCTGACTCTACGGGCCCTCTACGCCCATACATACAACGTTGTAGGCAGCACCTTCATCATCTCATGCAAATTGCAAACAGAAACCTGACATTGAAGGACCACCTAATAAAGACGTGGGGCTCTTTGTTCGTAGACATCCTTGCGCAGATAAACACAAACTACTATCATTTATTTATTATGCCCCTCCAGCTGGGTGGCCGAACTTTCCTTCTACATATTTCAAAGCAACGTTTAGGTCGATTCAACGTCTTCCGCTATTGCCAGTAACCGGAGCATTTATATCTGTACGATTGGAAGTTCTAGATGCACTAAGTGGGATGCACTAAGTTGGACGCCGGCAATCTGTTCCGTTTTGGATGCGAATGCGTGTTTGTTCAAGGTATTTTAAATTGCACCGAGAAATTATGTTTGGGACTTTTTAAGTCCACGCAACAGACGTATGTACAACATTCGACGCTTGGACTCAACACCCAGCAGAGAAACTTGTCTGTCTGTTTGGCAGTTTATCAATGGCCTGGGCAATGGAAATGGCTCATGTCCGGGGGTCCGCTAATATATATAGTCATTTCGTTGTCGAAGTGTACACGTAGCGGACATTAGCAACTTTATTATCGGCTTTATAGAGAGACCCCAGTACACCTGTTTCACGTGAGAGGGCACCAGGGCTTGATGGGCAAGGAGATAGCTGATCATCTAACTGTGCGGGCGTGTTCACAGGGTACGTTAAGAACAGGACGATGCTGTAAACGGATAATTTGGCCTGCTTTCTCCGCGCTTAAGTTGACAATCACACTCACTAATGAATAATCAAAATAGTGAACCTCTTTAGTGTGTTCCGGAGTTGTTAAAATCCCAACCCGACTTTCCTCCACCAAGGCAGGTGGTTTTTCTTGGCTGGGCATGGCCGTTTCCTGTGTTGCTTACCCAGAATATTACCTTTGCCCTCCACAACGTGATTTTGTGAAGAGATTGAATTAACATAGATCACGTGATGTGTTCCTTTGTGGGCAGAACTGCGTTTCAGTGGTAAAAAAGGAAGAATGTAATTTTATAATCTGCCCCAGCATTATTCCCGCCATTGTACGGAACCGGAGAGCTGTTGAGATATTGCGAGGGATGATGCCGCATATAAAATAACATATGCTATCCACAGGCGCTCTCTTGGCTTACTCTTTGGTCGCCTGCTGCGCGGCCCGGTGGTAAGCGCGTCGAGCCCCCCCGTGACGATAGGGTTTTAAGCCATCGAAGGTAGTTTAATCTCCGCGGGGTAGCCGCTGGGGCTCCCGTTTGTGCGTGTTGGAGGCTCTGTGGCAAAGCAGGGGGATGGGGGTTGAAAGGAGTGGCATTTGGATCCCGCTATGAGACCGGCGGTTGGACGACGTTGTATAGGGCCGCGTCGCCGGTCCGCTCAAGGGATCTCCCTCGTGACGCGTTGGACTTGTGCCCATCAAGGAGAGATTTCTGCCCGCAGCTGGTACTTTGGTCTAGCGCAACGTACATGTATGGAGTCTGCTGTGCGGGACGGAGCATGACACTCTGTAATTCTTTCTCTGAGTTGATTCTGTCATATGTCATGTCAAGACTGACTGTCTCTGGTCACTCAGTGTGAAGGACCGCGCTTCTCCGGGTATGGTGGTGGCGGGGTGTGCCTGGTTCGACAACACAATTATGGAATGGAGCTATACACTGGGGCAGTTATGACCAGGTTATTATGAACGGCCGTTTATCATTTCTCATGCCATTCTTTGAAGGTAGGGCGAAGTGAGGATTCGTGCTTCTCACTTTACCACTTGGCGGTTGGAATGTAGCATGACATATGTTAGGTGTGAGTCGCCCTGTGTTAGTGGTTCATAATGCGGTAGAGTCAGGCTGTCTCTTTATTCTGGTATACTCTGAAATGCTGTGCCGCTCTTTTGTGTGCATTGAGGTAGTGTTTTTACACACTCCAAGCTTTTAGGCAAATTGCTATAATGGGGGTTGACTGGTGCTTTTGGTAAATTCTCTTAGGGGTATGTGGTAACATTCTTACGGTGCAGGGATTGGATGGTTCTCTTTAGGTTGCAATAGGGGTGTTACACTTTGTGCTGTTATCTTAGGGCAGGCCTTAGGGGGTAATATGATTGTGTACGTTTCGTCGGATTGGTGTATTTTTATTGCCTATTTTATGTACAGATGGAATGCACTTGTTTGCTATGGCCAACCTCGTTAATGTATATGTGTTATATTTTCCAAGATGGAGAGGTTGGCCTGGCCTGTTTTACACTACGGATGAAATGGTCCAGTTTGGGTCATCTGCTCACCACTGCACGTTCCGTGGCCAGGTTCCTACATTAGTTAGGGGTTATTCCTAGGTACTACTTCGACATACTGGCATGTTTTGTTTTACCGGTTGACCGCTGCCTTTGGAAAGTCCCCTGTATAGGCATGTACTCGTCTTTTGCATTTGGGGGTTAGTCAGTTTTAATATTCTTTATATTTTGACACACAACGCAAGGTTCTAACATCTATACTCACCTTCCGGTGCACACCTACGGGGCAGAAACTTGTAGGCTCAGTAAAGGGTTCAATTTAAATTGAGGACGGCTCAGCGCGCAATGGAACTGAAGATGACAGGTGTAACATTAAGGGGCAAGAAGAGAGCGGAGTGGGTCAGGGAACGAACGCGTGTTAGGGACATATTAGTAGAAATTAAGAAGAAATCGACGTAGGCAGGTCATGTAATGAGAAGGCGAGATAACCTTTGGTCATTAGGGTAACAGAGTGGATCCCTGGAGAAGGCAAGTGTGGCAGGAGGCGGTTGAACGTAAGATCGTCAGATGAGATCAAGAAGTTTCCAAGGATAAAATGGACGCAATTAGCGCAGGACCGCGGTAATTGGACATTTGTGGGAGAGGCCTTTGGCCTGCAGTGTACGTAGATAGGCTGCTGTTGCTGATGATTATGATGATGACATTTTGACAGCTGGCCTGAAGCTGTTAGCCCTTGTAAAAACCGGGAGTTGCGTAGTTAATGTACGAGGTATGCGATGTGTCCTTTAGTTTTCTATTACTTCTATATTGTGTGGATCTGCCTCATGTCCACTCTGTCATAGGGGTGTACAGAAATATTCTTGGATGATTGAGGTTGCCTGTTGTGGAACTACTTTTTTTCAATATTTGCTTTCCTAGAGAGGATTTGGTTTTAGGAAGGAGGACGGGCCTCTGCTGGTTTTATTTTCTTTCTACTTTGCAGGTTGTCCAGTGGATGTGGCAGGTTGTGGTGGCCTCGCATCAGGACGATAGAGACACCGCGGGTGTTGACTTGTGGCTGGGCTCGGCCCGTTTTAGTCGCCGGGGCTCACACATCGTCTCTGAGGGGTCTTTGGTTGGCTTTCTGGTGTTCTTTACGGAGGCTGCTTTTGCTCTGGGTCTGGCCTGCATTGTGATTCTTTGGTCGCTGCAGGGTTGGACGGGATTCTATTGGGGAGTTTTTTGTCTTTGAAGCATCAACGACTTGTCAGTCAGAGAGAAGAAGAAACAATACAAGATGTTGTCCGACGTTTTCGGTGCTGTGGTGAACTGCGAACCGATATACTGGGAATGACTATGTTGAAGGCGACTGTGAATGTGGCGAAGTACTGTGGTAGCATGACGGGATTTTGAACTATGGGTGAAGTTTTTGGTTGATACCTGAGCACAGCACGGAGACCACAGCCTCATGTTATGCTTGGTAAAATTGGAGCAGGGTTGCTTGCTCCCGGCAAGAACTTGAAACAGCCTAACCTCACTCCCTTTTTTGCACCTGAATAATGCTTTGCTTCAATGAATACTTTGTGATTTGATTCCTTGCAGATGTGGTGCAGATGAAGCTCAACTACTTTGGCTTTTTTGAGTGGTCGTTTATATAAAAAAATACCGCTTTAACGAAACTTGTTTTGTCCCGCTGACTTCGTTATAACGAGGGATTAGTCTAGTTATTTCAAGATTTGAGGGGTATGCAAATATAAAATATTTTAACCAAGATTGATCACATCGAGTTTAGAAGGCTTTTTAGATGACAATGCCTGCACACAGCTTCGGAAACCTGTGTACAAAATGGACTTTGTGACTGATGATATGATTCGAAACGAATAAGATGCCATAGGCTTGGGCCGTGTAAATCGAATCATTTTTCAGCGCATCGTTGAAGAATTCTACGCCCGTGTACTTTTCCTGCCGGGATAGGAACTACTGTTAAATCACGCACCGGGGTTTCGGATTTTTTTCTACTTGCATAAAGGACAGGTCGCATGATATAGGTCAGAAATGCCATGATGGAATGAAATTTTTTGTGGGTGGTTGTGAGTGTCTGAAATGGAGGACGTGGATTTCAGAATCTTTTTTCCTCATTATACGATAGAAAGGAAATAAAATAGATGGCCTGTTTAAAAAGGGTTGAAATTGCGATGTGTCGTTAATGATAGGATTAAAAAGTGGCTTGTGCGAGACACAATATTAGATGCATACAAGTCAACATACTCCTGCTGATGCTGTAGGCGCCATTTATCACAATCTACTTACAGACTCTTCATAGGTCTAGTGCGGAAAGCGCCACACGAAAGGCGAAGCCATCGATGCAGCAATGGGTTAAGCATTTTCAGTAGTTTTTTGTCGCCTAACCATGCCGAATTAAGCCAAGACCAAACCAAAGCAGTATAGAGGCGCAGAAGGAGCTGTTTGTGGGCCCCATAGGATTGGTATGAGAGAACCTTGAGAATGTTGACAATATGAGAGAACCTTGAGAGAACCTTGAGAAGAAATGCTGTTTCGCAGCATTTGCATTTACGTTGTTTAATATGGGGGATGAGTTTAGGCTTTTTTTCGAATAAAATACCTAGACACTCGTGCTGATTGTTCATAGGAATCGACACGCAATTAGGAGTATTGTCATGGTCTGGGTGGACCCTACGCTTCCTGGACGACACAGCACAAAAGGTTCTTCCAGAATTCAGTTTAAAACCTTTTTTGTCTGCCCAGCTAGTTTGTTGACACCAAGCTGGAGTTGACGTTGACAGATTGACATATCAGAAGACCTAAAAGGTATTTGGACGTCGGCTACAGACATACGTGCATATCGCCTTATGTGCATATCGTCCAAGCTTCTTGAACACATAATAGCATCTCATGTCATAACTCATCTGAATTTCATAAATCATCTGAATTTCATCTTCATCTGAATTTCAAAATCATCTGAATTTCATCTTCATAAAGCCTGAATTTTATTTTACCATACCAGCACGCATGTCATAAATTTTACTTGTGCGACATTCTAGTTAACATGAATAAGAACCTTCAAATGAACGCCATTTTCTTAGACGCCATTGAGTTTGGAACTTCAGTTGATCGCGATCCACATAACCAACTACTCTCAAAATAAACCTGCTTCAGATTACCTACGAACATAATAAATTAGATTGAGGACTTCCTTGCAGGCCGCATGCAATTCCCGTTCCCTAATAACAACAAATGGCCTCTCCTAGCTGTTACATCGGGGGTAACACAGGGCGCCAGTCTATCGCCACTTTTGTTTCTAATTTACATAAACGATCTGCCAGCTAACGCCAAAAATATACTAAGACTTTTCGCCGGCGATTCTGTCATGTACTTTGCATTTAAAAGCCCCGACGATAACAGCACCCTACAAGATGACCTTAACACTATCGCCTTATGGTGAAATAATTAGCTTATGCCCCTTAAGTTATCGAAATGCAAACTAATCTCATTTTCACGTAAACGCTCCATCACCCACCACACATACAATATATTACTGTTCCCCTATACCCTGTAAAATTGTATAAACACTTAGGCGTTTACATGACACCATCATTATCATGGAAAAATTACACATGGGCACAATCTATTCCGAAGCATCAAGTACCATTGGTTACCTCCTACGAAATCTGAAATTCGTAGCCATAGAAATGAAGAAACTAGCTTTTTAACATTCGTGATATCAAAACTTGAATTCGATTCATCAATCTGGCATCCATCCCAAGCATATTTGACCACTAACCTAGAATCTATACAAAATAGTGCAGCTCGCTTCATCACATATCAATACTCCTCCGGTACCAGCGTGAAATCTTTAAAACAGTACAGTTTCCTTCCGTCACTTGTTTCGCGCTGTCATATCGCACGTCTATGCCTCGTTGATGGGGCGTGCTATCATCTAAAATCCAGGCACAATTTATTAAAACAATCCCACCGCACGTCAGCGCGCCTAAATCACACCCAGCAAATAGCACACATGACAGGTCGAACATCAGCATTCAAAAGTTTGTTCTTTCGAAGTGAAATAACCGTTTGGAATGCGCTACCCCACAATATAGTATCATGCACTGACTGGACATATTTTCGAAAAAAATTGGACAATCATTATCACAACTCCGAACATCAATGCTAACCTGTGGAATCACTCTCGCTTGTCTCTTCTTTTGTTGTGCTTTTAAGCTTATAACAGAACCTGTGTACTCAGTAATAGTTTTCTCTTACCTGACTTTTTCTGTTAGTTGTGCTGACTGATGCATGTCAGTCACTATTTTTCTTTCTTTTCTCTTTTTCTGAAGCGCAGTTGTATATATGTTGTCGTCTGTGTCGGCTTGGAGGGGTTTGTTAACCTTCGCTATTGACCTGTATGCTGCAGACCGTTCCCTTCGCTGCGACGCAGGCAGGAACGGTCAAACGTCCATCTCATCTTCCGATGTCCTGAGAGGGCGGGGCGGACCGGACCTCTTGAACTTGCCTCCCTTTCTGGTGCCCCGCGTTGCAACCGCCACCGCCGACGACGTCAAGTGCGCCACAGGTTGCACGGGCGGTGCGGCGAAGGTAGGAGCAGTTCCCGGGCTTCCCGTGTCTATCTCCTCGGCAGCCTCCAGTGTGCTGGTGACTGGGAAAGCTGGGGCGGTAGCTATAGGTCCCAATAGACACTGTTGGCGCTACAACCGCTGCAGGCTCAGCAAGCTGTGTGTTGACAGTTTGGGCTGCCTCAGGAAGCCCAGGCGAGGGGGTTGGGCGTTGCGGGTCCACGTCCGACTCGCAGTACTGGGTCCCAGCGGAACCCAGACGCCGCTACACCCCACACGAGCTATGGGTGCGCACCTCCTCAGGGGAAAGAGGCGAACCTCATTCGCGCCTCCGCGAAGGCGGTATTTTTCGTGACCTTGATATTAATAATTTTTTGTAAAGTTGAAACCTCTCGTAGGATTGCGAACATGCAGCGTGATTTCCTCTGCAATTGGCATAGATGAGGTCATTTGAAGCACAGTCTTCAGTGTGATGGGGTTGGGCGCACTTGGTGCAGGCTGCTGTATACCGACAGAACAGCACGCGACAAAAGGGCACGCGACAGCAGAGCACCGACATAACAGTACGGCGTTAAAAGGACACGCGACAAAACAGCACGCGAGAGAAGAGCACAGCGTCAGAAGGGCACAGCATCAAAAACGCACTCGACAGAAAAGCAGAGCGACATAACAGCACAACGACAAAAGCGCACGCGACAGAAGAGCACAGCGACAAAACAGCACACCGCAAGAGTACAGCACTGAAACCGCAATTGAGTGTGGTGGCGCAGCTATGTAGTCTGCCATAGTGCACTCGCGGGCCGGTCTCGGCAGGGCAGCACGCATTCTCTCAGGCCCGGGCCGGGCTCAGGCTTGAACCAAAAAGAGGAAGGGAAGCACCCTTCCTCTTCGGCAAGTTGCCGTCCTATCCCCCTGAGAAGCTGCCTGTGTAAGCTGCTCGAGAAGATGATCACTGGGCGACTCATGTAGTTCTTAGAGTACAATGTTCTTCTCGAAAGCTGCCAGGCTGACTTCAGGGCGGCCAGATTCAGGGACGATCAACTGGTTGCGTTGAAATCATATGTAAAAGATGCTTTAAAACCAGTATGGTATACCAGTCTCCTTCGATATTTAAAAATGCCTTTGACACGGCATGGCGGTACGAGCATCTTCAGTGACCTCAAGTCGTTTGGTGTCTCCGGCAACATGCTCAACACCCTCGCTAGCTACATGTCGGAAAGGACCTTTCGAGTTAGGGTTGGCAGTGCTCTTTTCAATCTTTACGAGCAGGAAAACGGCATGCCTCAAGGCGGGGTGTTGAGCTGTACACTATATAATGTGAAGATTACATCACCCTACCCAACTTTCTCGCTCAAAATTACAACCTATCGGGAACCTAGAAAAACCACTTTAGGAAAATGATATATAAAGCTAGAAGTCAACGTGAAGATAAAAACGCTAAAAGAACATTTCAGGTTTCTGAAAATTGTTTTGTGTAATTCGCTGTCAAATGTAACTCCCTATGCATTTCTATGGGATATTTCCCATGGCTGAGGAACCCAGTCACCCACGTGCGCGACTTGAAACTGTGCACAAAGCAAGTATTCATCCCAAATATTTGCTGTGCAAAACAACTTTTCATTTCGCTAAAATATTGCAGAGTAATCACTGTTGAAAGGACTGCAATGAGCGGGAAAGCTGCACATAGGCTCCGGAAGTAATTCCCTGCAAACATTTTCTGTTTTATATATGTAGATAACTTCCAAATATCTTTTAAATCTTGTAGCCTCTTCACTTGTGCACGCAGGTCCAGCTTGAGGTTAACAAACTTGCTGCCTGGGCAGACACAAACGGTTTTAAACTGAACGATGTAAAAATACTTCTGTTGTGTTCTTCCGGATGCGCGGGGTTTATGCGGACCCTGCTATTTCTAATAATGATGAAGTAATCGCTGTCAGAGGAGAACATTAGCTTTTGGGCTTAATATGCAATATTAAACTCATATTTACCCCTCACTTGAAGCCGTTAAAACAGAAACGCCCAAAAACAATGACCATTCTTAAAGACCTGCCACACCAATCCTACGGTGCTGACAAGCAGCTGCTCCTGCGCTGCTTGTCAGCATCCTACCACTGCAGTATAAACTGCAGTGGTAGGATCTCCCTTGGATTATGCCAGTGCCGTGTATAGGTCGGCGTAGAAAAGGGCACTAAAATGATTGACCCGGTGCTGCAATTAGGGCTTTATCTTGCCTGCGGCGCCTTTCTCACTAGCCCTGTTGAAAGCCTCTTTCCTGAGTGTCCCAAATGGTCCCTATATCATCAAAGGGTATACATACACTGACTTGTTGTATGCCTCCAAAATCATGTATATGACAAATCCGCCTTCTAATAAGACCACTCATGATGCAACCTCAGACCGACTCTTTTTTAAACCGTCTATCTTTTTCCATGCCTTTCCCTCTCAGAGTGAAAGCAGAAGCTTCAGGATTAGGAGTGTCATTTTCAGACATCCAGACATCCACCGCAACTCCGGGCTGTGTGTTGTGACCCGTCCTTTTTGCAATTCAACAAAAACAGTACACCAAGAGTAGCTATTATGCAGCATTTTCTCTTTCTGCCGGAGACTAGTCCGCAGAGTATTACTGCGAGGCATTAAATACAGCCATGGCTGTGTATTGTGCTGCGCACGGACGAACTTTAATGTCTGTAAAAAAAAGGAACTCGCTCAACAGCATTTTTATGGCTGAAGCACACGGCATTTTACTTGTTTTACATCACAATGTACATCAAATTTCAAAGTGCATAGTCTTTCCTGATTCTCTTAGCGTTGTACGTGTACTTTAGTAGAAGACGTTTAAAAAAGTATGTAGTCAATCTTGTGTTTAAGGCCCTTATGTCAGCATAAACTTCAAATCTCGAGGTAACAGTATGCTGTGTTTTAATGAGGTTTCCTCACATCTTCTTTCATTTTCACAAAGTTGCACCGCTTCTATATTCGGCACCTGTCACTTCGTGATCTGTTTCGATCACGACACACAATTTTGTTTCATTTCTGCAGTGCTTACATCGTGGGACATTGCCCAATGTACTCTTTACAACCAACAACTTTGAGAGGTTACCTTGACTCTTTCTCTCGCGAGCAAGGGCTCGAGCACTTTTCAGAGTTTATGAATAGAGGTACGCGTTGGCAGCTTTGCCACCTGCACTCCCTTGCTCGCGGCCTTTCCCCTGGCCATCTAGATTATCTGCTCGCAGCTTGGTATTTTCTCTAAGCACAAACAATAGGGAAGGCACCACAGCTTCAGTAACTGTTACATCGGAGATCCTTGTGTCACTATCACACTTTTCCAATGTGCCTATGTGCAGCACGTAGCCATCACCTGGCGTCTTCCTTGTACGCTCCTCTCCAGGTGGCTGGTCCGAACGCGGTTTGCTTAAATCCGGCCAGCGCTCATTCCGTTCGTGCTCTCGCACTTCAAACAATCCTTTACATCCCCGTACGGTGGCTAAACATCTTTTAGGTGCACAGAACTTTATGCACTCGCCTTGTCGTCCTAGCTCACTCGCTAGAACCAAGCATACGGCAACGGCATTACCGCGTAGCCTGTGAAGGTCCCTTCGCCGCGGCGTAATCCAGACGCTTCGAAAGCCAAGCGGCTATGCTAGGATTTACATAGCGAGAGCTAAGGTTCAGCTTGGGATTCTTAGCTTTCCTGGTTGCCAAGGATTAGCTCATAATCATGCTTACTGCTGGTTATCATCCAATCAAAATCCAATCCAATCCAAGTCAAGCCAATCCAAATCAATTCAATACCATATAATGCAATTCAATCCAATCCTCGCGCTTGCGCAGCACGGCTCTCCAGAAGATACGCGAAACTGGTGAACCTCGGCCAGTGTAGCCAATCCAATCAAATCCAATCCAAGTAAAGCTGTTGCTCAAGGCGTAACCCAGAGGCTTCGAAAGCCAAACGGTTTACGTAGTCATAAGCGTTCGAAACTCGTGAAACGATCCCGCTTGTCATACATCTTCTCGTTGTTTAGCGCAAAGAAAACTAAAGGTACATTTGGGGAAAATATACGTAATTAACCGGCAGCGCCAGCGTTCCTTTAGTTAAGGACGCCCGTTGGGTTGGTTTCTAGGATAGTAAATGCAAAATGTGGCAGTGCAACGCCGGCACGTGCAGGGAGAAAAAGCACAAACAGAACAGAACTCCCGCTGGCACAGTTTCAGGCAGGGGGCACGCGACCAGTGCGGAGGTGGGAAATGTTAATTGCATGGGGTGGTAGCAGTAAGCGGATAACGGCAGTGCAACCCATTATGGCGAATCAGTGCTCTGCACATCTGACAGCTTTCACATGGAGTAGAACGGCTTTAATTCTTTCTTCTATCTTGCACGCGCTTTCCTTGCAGGCTGCGACCTGCGTGCCTTGTCCCTCACGTGCGTCGGGTTCGATATTTTCTTGGTATCTTTTTTCTACGACGGGACGCTATAGTTCTGCGATTTCAAGATCTAGCTCTGCAAATGCATGCCTCAAATTTCTGTGCTCCACGAGCAGGATGTTGGGGTCGAGAACATCAAATTTGATCTCGAGTATGTGCGCCTGGCATGTCTCGCAAGAGGCCTTTTTTGCATTGCGGCATTCCCCTCTTTCTCAACCCACTCTCTGAGCGCATTTCCAGCCAGACCCAGCTCTGTGCCGACCGCTAACAGTTTCTCCCGCTCCATGTACGGCGCCAAATACTTTCCTCTCCACCGCGACTTCCTTCCTACAATCCATGATAATTTCTCAGCGTCCTAGCGGCGACACCATTTTTGTTATGCGGGTTGTTTTATGATTAGGAGGTTATGGTTTTTAGGGGGAAAGTATGTAAGGCAGGTTTGCTGACGGAAAACGCCACAATATATTAGCGGGCCAAATAACTAATCAATTAGATAAATCAAGCCAAGTAGATAAATAGATAATCAAGCCAAGGGTGTGTCCTACAAAGAAGTTCTTCCAACAAAACAGTTCACGCTCACTTGTGGAGTCGATGGCTTCGGAGCTCTGGAGCGGTGAGCTTTCCGTTGGCACTGTCCTTTCAAGTGATGACACGGCACTGTTGCCAGTGCGCTCATTCGTCACCGAAGAGCTCTGCGTTGCGCACGCTCAGGGCCTTGCTAGTAACAATTATAATGAAGGAGCTGTGGCACAAAGCGGAGGTAGCCTGGGCGTTGGCGCCCACCCGCTAACTCCCCAACACCTCGTTTCTTCTGACACCCAAGCGCTTTGAAGGACCTGCTTCCTGCTCCCAGAGCAGAGCTGACTTCAGTCGCTGTAAAGGGGCCGTGAGTCTTTCAGGACAGGAGGAGGGCGTGGCTCGTCCTTGAGGTATCTTGGAAGTTGGCAACCAGCACAGAATTCGCCGATTACCCCGTTCTTCCTTCCTCCGACATGCCACCTGACTTCCGCTTCTCTTCTTCCTCCGTCTCCTCCTTCCCGGCGTGCTGTTTTCTTTGCTACACCAGCAGCAGCGCTTCCTCATTTTCCCTTCTGTTGCTCCGGCTCCTGGATCTTCAACGCGCCTCCTCACACTGGGAAACACTAGAATTTCAGGGGATCACTTATCTTATCACTTATCAGGGGATCACTTATCACTTAGGGGATCATCTTGGGTCCTTTTAATATGTAAGTCGGCCTGGAACTTTGCCCAACAATTGGAACTTACCGAAGAAACACTGCCGTGTTTGTTTATTATGCCTTTATTTGTTAGCATCTTGTAATACCTTCTAGCACATTGTGTCCTTTTGAGGTGATAAATCTGCCAACCAGGAGGTTCAAACGTCGCTTCTGCAACCGAGTCAAATTTCAGAATGACTGTTTTATTGAAACAGCTGTCCTCGGAGGTTGTGCAGGATGAACGGAAGAAAAAAATCATCCCATCCTCGCGTCCAAATAGTCAATCTGTCAAGCTGGAACCTGCATTCGGGTATCCCCGTTTAATACAATTCTCGGATCATTAGGGTTTTGTTATTATACGTTCAATGTTTTCGGTAGTTTATTTTATTTCCGATCATGCTCGCGGCGTCGCACATCGTTAGCTGCCTGTTTTTCGAACTTCCTATGACGCATGGCTGTCCCATTTGGCAGTACCATGATGCCGGTGTTTGCCATTGCGACGTTGACAACGTTGACGCCGCTCCAACAGTCCGCTGGTTGACAGCATTAATTGTTTGATGTGTTCTTCCCCTAGTAGCTCACTACGCGTCTGGTCTACGAGCGAGATATACCCAGCTACACCATCTGACAGGTTCTGACTCCTCTGTAAAATTTTTTTTCACCCATACTTATCCAGGAGGGGAGGGCAACGGGAGGGTTGTTTGCGTACACCCAACCACTTTCACCTTTTCATATAAACATTGTATTTATAGTTGTAACATTCCTGAAGACAGCGTTAGTCGCAAGCCCCAAGATTGCAATTCACTGGGGAAATATAGCTGGAGGAGCTTTTGAGGGTTTTTAAGGCAACAGTGACGTGGGGTAAGGCTTTAGCTTATAGCTGATGTAACGCCAGCAGCGTAATTGAATTGCCAAGGAAAGGATTTTGCATGCTCGTTTCTACGCTTTCATTTTGTTTTCACAAATAGAATTACACGATCATATTTAGAGGTTTCGCATGGTTCAGAAATCAAAAGGCCTATAGTTCTTCCCCATTTACCACATTCACCATGGACCAACACAAATTCTCTCATTTATAACCATAAGAAATAAATGGTAAATACAATAGATTCCTTTCAAATGGCTGAAAACGAATTTAGGTTTCAGTTCGGTGTCGTAATAGGCGGTATGGGCCAGCTGGAATAGGGGCACTTGATGTACGAGGAGAAGAATGGTCTAGCGGAAAGTAATGACACATCGTTTAGACTCCCAGCCTTCATACCGTGACGCGCTCAAGCGATTGCATTGCTAGAAACAGCTTGTACTGAAGTAAGGGGTTAAGGGGGGGGGGGGCAATATGCAAGGGAGAGTGTGTTCCAGGAACAGAAAGCACCGACTCATATCTCTGCATCGCTTTCAACAAAATAACTACTCGGGGTTTCCCGTGTTTTTGGTTTCATTTAAATAATGGAACGCAGCCAGCGCTTTTCGCCTTGGGAAAATGACCCGGTTGACCAGAGGAAACAAAGGAAGCACGTTTACGAAAACATTACTCGGTGTCAATGATGCTCTCGATTCTCTTTTTATAAGAGACGCCAAGGACTGAAATATCCGAGCGACTGGTTGTATGTTCGTCGTTCTTTGAGTTCACAGCGGGGGATTTGATGAAGCGTTTCTTTAGACGTATTTAGCAACTGTTCAAAAAAGGTATATGGAGGACTACGCTTCACATTTAAGTTCAATTAAATGCAGACTGACGATAGAACTGCAGTAAATTCTTTAGCTTTTACAGGTTCTAGCTTCTAACACGTACAACATCTACGTTCATTGAATCGTACGAATCTCACTTTTGATTTATGGCTCACGGAATAGCAGAACCACACAGGAATTATGAAGACGCCATGACTGCAATTTCACAACAGTGTTTCAATGTTTTGAGAAGAAATAAAAATTCTTTGAGCCGATACTATGAGAAAATGGTTATCGCAGTTTTCCAAACTCGCACAACCACACAGAAGCAAGGAAACGGATGTTTTTTTAACGGCAGCAATATTAGGTTAATTAGCAAAATCACTTGCAAATTTCAGGGACTGGTGGGTGTAATGGGCACATAAACTTGCGAAGGCAATTAACGTGCTGTAGCAAGATAAAACGGCAAAAGTAGGTGGCAGGCGTAAGAGCCTGAATCTATCCCTTTTCTTCTTTTCCGGCGTGACACAGCACAGACATCATTTGTTGGCGACCAATGACTGGAGGAGCTTCTTGTGTTGTAGAAACTTGCACGTGCATGTTGGTATCGTTTCATGCGCACCAAGTAGACACTTAGGTGCAGGGCATCCCTGTACTGTGAATATCAGATTTTCTTACACAACGAGTATCAAACATGTGTTTATCGTTGTTCATTGTTAAGAATCGAAAATAAAACGTCCAGCCGGACCTTCTGTTGATATGGTGAAAAACGTTCGAGAGAGCTTCGAGGCGCGCTCCTCACAAAGTTCTGGTGCTCTGACAGCAACCACCGAAGTTCGTTTTGCTCGCTCGCCATCGCCACAACCCTCCACGTTCGCCCTGGTCAGTAGCTTCACATCTACCGGGAGGTATTACGGCAGTTGCCTGCGATCATTTGGGCTGGTGTTTTGCATTCACCAAGCGCACTGTGGCCCCCTGTCTGAAAGCACATCTCCTACCTTTGTTTCGTGCGACAGTTTCCCTGTTGCCTTAGCTCACGCTCACTTCGACCACAACCTCAACTTCTTTATACCATCTATTTTCAGTGCCTCAATACGCGCGTGTCCGAAATATACAGATATAAGTATTTCGCCTGGAAAAGATTCGGCGCTCTTCTTCTCGCTTCTGTATCATAAGCCCGCCGCATTGCAAAGAAAACAAGCGGGAAGTACACCTGTCATAAAATTGGGAAGGTCATGCCTAATACAGAAATGTAAGCGTGTCCTAAGGGAAACATTTGCAAACGTTGTAAATGAAGGCGTCAAAAAGAAAACTCTCCCGCCAAGGCGTGCAGTTTTCTTAAAATTGTTGGGTGGTCGTTGTCGACTCCCGACATCATTTATGAAAAAAAGAATATTTTTACCCAAACATTTCTCTGCACATCAGAAAGTAGTCTTCTAAAAATATTTAAAAACGCAGGGGTCATTCGCATAAAGGACCAACTATCGCGAAAAACGCTGAAAACAATCTTTTCGTTATTGAAACATTCTAAATGCGAACACCTACTGGCGATCTCCCCCACGTGTCTTGCAGCAACTGACCTGAATAAAAAAGTTTTCTTTCCAAAAAATTCCTAAATGTGTGGTTCGTGACTCCAAAACACTGAACCTAGTTCAACAGCGCCACAGCCTTTCAACAAAATGTTCGTTCAGAAAGTGCGCTACTTGTTTTTTAGTAATACCTTGCATTTTTGGAAATGGGACCCGCAAGCACGCACGTTTCCTCGATAGATTTAAAACAAGTTGTTTCAAAGGTGCAAATGCTTCAAAATGTTTTTTATATCATTCTTCAGAATATGTAGCCTTGAACACCAAGTTTAACAAAGTAGCGGTACAAGCTAGTGGTACTCCATTATAACTCGGTTAAGCGCAGTAAACACAGGAGGAGTTACACAAGGACCATCGCTACTTACAACTAAATTTTTGTAACAACGGGACATATAAACGACTTCCATATCTTTAGCTCGAAAGAGCTGGCCTTCCTGGGTAAGTATTTATCACACATGCGTCCATGACGAGTGGGTGTGGGGCTGCACAGTGACGTGATAAACGTCGTAGTCATTTGAGCGTGTTCTTTTTTTTTTTCTATTTAGTGTCCTGTGGTCGTTATTTAAATTCAATCATAAGTAGCGCTGGCCCTTTTTTCACTCGTCCTGTGTTGTACTTAGTGAACTTAACGGAGTTATAACAATGTTTAAATACCTAAATTCCGTACTTACCACGTTCGTTGCGTTTCACTGCAGGAATACTCACAACAGTACAGTTATTGTTCGAGTACAAGTGTATCCACTCTGGAGGCAGCAGTGGGTAATAAAGGTCAGCTGCAATAATAAGGGCAACGTGTAAAATTCAGAACCTTTACGACCATAAACATTAAAATGTTGTCTCATCAAAACGCATTCAGTTATATTTGTTGCATCATCACTTCTTGAAGGAGAATTATAATCTGCGATAACAGAAAAAATAGAATGCTCAAAGCAAAGCTACGCAGCTAAGCGTGATTACGGTTACATTGTAAATTTCGCACCTTTTAGTTGAATTCGAGTTCTTTGAATTGAAGTTTGGAGAATATTTTATTCAGGAACAGAAGTAGGGGGTGCGGCACCACATGACTGTTTCTACGATCAGAACCGTCGCAAGCTCGCCGCGCTCGATAGCTATCACTATTAGCCGGCGTATTCAGCGTTCCCCTTTTTTACAGGCCTCCTCAAGCACTCCTGTCGGTCGGCTGTTTCTCTTTCCTGACGCACGATTCCGGCTCAGGCTCTCCGGCTCAAGAAACTTCCGATTTATTGTGCCATCCTATTTTCGAACCTCACAGCGTGCGTGCTTCTAGCTGAGAGGCTCAGGTTTTTCATTCTGTTAGCGCTTCATGAAAAGAAAAAAATTGCGATTTCTTCACTAACTCGCCCTGTCTAACTCTACTTCAAGCATCCACTAAATTCTTTTTGTTGGACACATAAGGAAACGACTAACCAGTAATGTTTGTTTCCTCTATATTTTTGTAAACATATAGTGGTGGCGCTGTGCCCTAAAGTATAAGTCGCACATTCAGTTCTGTCCTAAATAGTTACCCCGCACGGGGCACCTTGAGCTATCTTGATGATGGTATTGGCGACACCGCGGACCCCGATGTGTGTTCAGGTTCAGGGTATAAATTTTAAATGGTGGGCGGCGGAGCCCAGGTCAAGCTGCGGCGGACTATCTCCCTGTTTGTTTACCAGGCAGGAAGCTCTGGGACCTCTTCAGCTATCAGGGTAAGGCTGACGAAAAAAGTACCCCCGTCCCCTGCTTTTAGACTATAGCATATGATATTTTCAACCCCCCTCTAAACGTCATCGGTCCCTGATAAGGGGCCACACCGAAGTTTTTTTCCTCCTTAGCAATCAATCTCAATCCGAAAGCCCGATAATTTCTCGCGCTTTTTGATCATGAAATATCTTGACAAGACAAAGCCCATCACATCCCAGTCCGTCTTTTTAATCTCCAAGATTCTCGAAAGCCTGATCGTAAAGTCGTACAACGCCAAGAAACTCACAACCGGGGAAGTATTGATTGCAGTAGAAAACAAACAATCCGCTAACCTCCTCAAGCAAACGAGCATGGTCGATGTTTACATCAAACTCACGCCCCATCGCAGCCTCAATAGATGCTAGGGTGGGATCTCTGATCGGGATGTTATCAGTGAAACTGAAACTGATCCGCTCGAGGGCCTTCGAGATCAGGGTGTAACAGCAGTGAGGCGAATTACCATACGCCATAATGACCAAATATAACCAACCCAGCACATAATCTTGACGTTTGACCGCTCAACACTTCCTGAGTCGAACAGCGCAGGTATCATGAGATGCCCGATCCAAGCCTACGTGCCGAACCCTCGCCGCTGTTTTAAGTGTCCTCCGTTTAGACGTGGCACAACCTCTTGCCGTGGTGAACTGACGTGCGTAAAATGTTCAGCCTATGATCATTTGACTGAAAACTGTAAATCCGAGAGATTCACCTCTTCGAACTGCCAGGTACCGCATGCTGCGTCTTCTAGGACGTGTGAAAAATTCAAGCAAAAAAAAGATCATCGCCTTCAAAGTCAATGAGAACATCATCTTCCCACAGGCGCAAAAAAGTTTCGCCTCTTTCACGCTGGGGAGGTACGCCCACGCAGCTCGCCGGGGGGCGGAGCGGCGTGTGGTTTCGGAAGGGACCCAGTATCGCGAGTCGAAGCTGGTCCCGCAACCGCCCCCTCGGGATGCCTCGTGCAGCCCAACCCGTCACCACATCACCTGCTCACCAGCAGTGGCTGTGGTGGCAACCACGTTCGTTGGGAATGCCGCAGCATCCACTGCTTTTTCTCCACCGGCCCAAAGCCCAGCCGAGGGCACGGAGGAAACGGAGGTACCTGCGGCAGTTTCTCCCCGCCGCACCGCCTCTGCCACCCCGTGTGCCCTTGACGCCCTCGGCGGTCGCGGCTCTAACGAAGGGAACGGGGAAAGTTGCTAAGTCCAAGGGGTCTTGTCCTCCGGCTGCTCCCCACAAATCTGATGACGTGATGAATGTGGCACATTTCATCTCTGCTTTTCAGCGGAAGGAGCGGGTCCCTTCTTTCAAACTTCCACAGAAGCTTAAAAAACCACTTCCAACAGTCCAAGACCTGAAAGACCTCAAAAAAATAGTCACACTCCAGTCGCCCTGGACACTTAATAATGGGAAGAGAAAATATTGTTCAATGGAACTGCAGAGGATTTTTTAATTATCTTGACGATGTGTATGAGATCCTTCATGCTAATCAGCCAAGTGTAGTGTGTGTACAGGAAACACATTTGAATTCCAAACACACAAACTTCTTCAATGGTTACCTGGAATACAGAAAGGACAGGGATGGCTGCACACACCCTACTGGCGGTGTGGCCATAATCGCCCGGAAATCCTTAGCATGACATCCTGTCACTTTTAACACTGTACTTGAGGCTGTAGCAATTCCAACGATAATTTTTAATAGGTTGATAACGGTATGCACCTTATACATTCCTCCTGATCTTGCACTTTCGAGCTCTGACTTCGAGGCGCTGGTTGAACATCTCCCCGAACCATAGATCCTCACAGGTGACCTTAGTGCTCACAATTAAATTTAGTGCTCTTCTTGCACGGATTCCCGGGATCACCTATTAAAGTGGTTTCTAACATCCTCTGGAGCATGCCTTTTCAACAATAAACAGCCTATATACCATAACATAGGACACAACACCTACTCATATCTTGACTTGGCTATTGGCTTCGCAGTTCTCTTTCCTCTTCCCGAGTGGTGTGTGCGCACTGACCGATATGGCAGTGACCACTTCCCCACCTCACTAACATATATAGGTAAAATCACATGGAGTCCATCTTCCCATAACAGGTTCAATGAAGCAAGAGTTAACTGGAATATATTTACAGAGACATCCAAACTGCACCACACATTCATTGGATACCTACACGTTGAAAAATCTACCCAACTTTTTACGGCACACATCCTCGACACCGCCGTAAAGTTCATTCCCCCCGCCTCTGGTGCTCCGCACAACCAGAAGTGGCCGTGGTGGAATGAGGACTGTAGGCGAGTTCGAGAGGCCTAGAACAAGGCGTGGGCACCCCACCATCGATACCGCGCGTCAGGTAACATGCTTTTGTACAAACGGGCCAAGGCATGAGGAAAACGTGTGCACCGTGAGGCCAAACGAGATAGTTGGTGTTCATTCGTAACATCAATGAACTCCTACACAGACATACGGAAAGTATGGACACGAATACGCCAACTCAAGGACAACAAACACAGAGCCTGCCCCTGGCCAGCACAACAGGGTCACACTCGAAGACCAGGCTGACACACTCGCACAACACCTTCAACACGTGTTCAGTTCAGCTCATTACACTAACACTTTCATGGAACACAAAAAATCTGAAGAGAAAAAGCCCTTACATGACAAAGACGAATAAAAACATCTTAGAACTATGAATCCACACTCTATGTGTTGAGGGCTCACCTGAGCACGTGCAAACTTTCAGCTCCAGGCGCAGATGAGGTTACATATACCATGATACAACAGCTACACCCAGACACTTTTGAGACACTCCTACACCTATACAGGAAAATATGGCTTACGGGACAGCTTCCAAGATCATAGAGGGAGGCCATTGTAGTGGCTTTCCCGAGAAAAGGGAAGGACCCTTCCTCTCCCGCTAGCTATCAACCCATTGCCCCGACCAGCTGCCCGTGTTAGCTTCTCTAGAAGATGATCAACAGGAGACGTACTTCTTAGAGTGCAATGGTCTTCTCGATAGCTGCCAGGCTGGCTTCGGGGCGGGGAGATCCACCAACGATCAACTGCTTTCCGTTGGAATCATATATAAAGGATGCCTTCGTCTACAAACAGTTTTGTCTTACGGTGTTTTGTCATATAGAGAAGGCCTATGACACCGCATGGCATTACGGCATACTTAGTGACCTCAAGTCATTTTGGTGTCTCGGGTAACATAGTAAATGCCCTTATTAGTTACTTGTCGGAGAGAACCTCTCGCGTGACAGTCAGTAGTGCACTCTCAAAGGTTCACGTGCAAGAAAATGGGGTGCCGCAAGGTGGAGTGTTGAGCTGAAGTCTTTTCATAGTAAAGATGAACTCCCTTGGGAAGGCATTGCCACCTATAATCTCATTCCATGTATGTAGATGACGTCGAGATATCCTTTAAATCATGTAGTATGTCAATCTGCGAACGTCAATTCCAGCTCGGCGTCACAGAACTTGCCGGCTGTTCAGACAAGAATGGTTTTAGACTGAATCTTGCAAGAAGTTCTTGCGTTGTGTTCTGCAGGAAGCATGGGGTTCATCCAGACCCAGACGTTACTCTAAATGGCGTACCGCTTCCTGTGAACAAGAAGCACACGTTTTTGGGTGTTGTGTTTGACAACAAACACACATTCATTCCTGAATCAGGGAACTTCAGCACAAATGTCTCAAAGTTATTAATATCCTTAAGGTCATCTCACACCAGTCGTATGAGGCCGACAAAGAACTCTTGCTACGCCTGTATACTTTGGTTGGGTCTCGCTTGGACTATGGCAGTGTGGTGCATGGGTCGGCGACAAAAAAGCATTAAGAATGCTCGACTGAGTGCTACACTTGGGCGTTCACCTGTCTTCGAGTGCTTTCCGCACTAGCCCCGCCGAACGTTTGTATGCTGAGTGTAACAAGTGGTGCCTTGAGGACCAATGAACGTACACGGAGCTCCTCTACGCTTTTAAAATTTCATCACTGAATAACCATCCTTGTAAACCTGTTTTTAATATTGCACCCACATCTTCACAGTTTGTAAATTGCCCGTCCGTTTTTTTGCCGTTCCCACTTAGGGTGACAGGAAGCTTCGGGTTTCAACTACTCCTTTTTTGACAATACACAGCTTCCTTTACTGATGTTTTTCACCCTGGCAGCTTCAATGTGTATCTTGTGACTTGCCCTTCATGAAAATCGATAAAACCAGGGTGCCACAAGCTGCTTTTTTTGCAGCACTTCTTGTCCCTGCAGTATAAGTATCAATGTGCGGAGTTTTATAGTGACGCTTCAAAAACAGCAATCATGGTGTTTTGCGCTGCTCATGGGCCAGACTTTGATGCATGCAGAACCATGAACACATGCACCACAATTTACTCAGCTGAAGCATATGGCATCTTACTTATTGCACAACACATTCTTAAACACAAAATTTCAAAGTCCATCATATATACTGATTCTTTGAGTGTTGTGCCTGCATTGGCATCACACAAGCCGTGCAAAAACAAAATTGTCAGTATGGTCCTCAACACTATCATGTTTATATTTGCCTACAAACTCTCTGTGGGCTTGTGTTGCGTTCCAGGCCACGCTGGGACCGCTGGAAATGACGTTGCTGATAAGAGGGCCGTGACGCCGCACTCAGGAACACAGTAGACATAACAACACTATCACACAGTGACCTTACGCCACAAATTAGAAAACACATTCGTAACAAATGGAAAGCACAATGGAATGAACCGACAGATAACAAGTCACACGTAATAAAACCACACTTGGGATCGTACACAACTGGTTCACACAACAGACACAATGAAGTTACCATAGCTATGTTTCGGATAGGCCATGCACACGTAACACACCCACACCTCCTCATTAGTTCTCCAAGACCCGTGTGTAGCAGGTGTGGGTAGGGCCTATCTGTAGTCCACATCCTAATCACACGCAAGGCACTCGATACAACAGGCAACAGACACTTCGAGTAACTATACAGATAACACATTCCGCTACACCATTCCTTGTTTTTGAGTGACAATGCAATGGTGTCTGTGCAACACGTTTTAAATATTTGTCTGATGGTAACCTTTTAAACCTCATTTCCTATCATGCGTAACCTAAACTGGCCCTATTCACCAGCCATAACCATTGGTTTTAACTGATTTTACTGTTACTCTGAATTTCACATTTCAGTAGCCCTGTTTTCTGCTATATACTGTTGTTTGGCGATCTTTTCCCCGCTGGCCTCGCGCCAAAGAATCCAAGGATCATCATTATCATCCAAATAGTTAGAAATCTGAAAGTAATGTATGCCTTATTAGAGGATAATCGGGCGTCCATCTGTGGCGTTACTTGTGCATAGGCCTGAAAATGGCCTTTTGTGCCAAAACCAAAAAGAAAAAAATTCAAATTTAGGTGTATGAGGGATTTTGAATCTTGGTTCTAGAGAATGCGATTCCAACACATCTCCTGCACCAGCACTTAGCCTTACACTCAGCAGACAGAAAATTGGCTTAGTAAATAGATGGCGATGCCTACTTTAAAACGTGGTTTAGGGTCATGAAGCCACGCCGATACGAGTACTTGCAGCAGCATAACAAAGGAAGCAAACCATGTTTGCTATAACTGCAAATATGTAGGCTTTACAAGGGCGAAAAAGATGCAATAAAAAAGAAATAACTTCCCCTCCAGGGGATCACGCCAGCACTCTTAAAGGCAGTATTGCCGTTGTTGCTGTATTATTTTAATTATTAAGTAAAAGTCGTGCAGCCACAATACGGGACGAAGGAAAGAGAGCCAGGAAGAAATGGCCGAGTAGAAGAAATTCTGATTTTAAAAATGCCGTTAAAGAGATGTTTGTTGTCAGCAAATCCAGGCTTCGGTTGGGATCAAATGTGTTAAAAGCTTGTTACGAACCCAACAGACACTCGTCCGCAATAATCTTGAGAGACCATTCTCTAAGCGTCAGAAGCGCGACTTGGAGAGAAAGAGTTAGGGTCGTCAAAAGGCGACTAGTATTGAGAGGCATCGTACGGCATACCGTTAGAGAGGATAGGGTGGTACAGACATAATGTTAACCAGTTCTAGGTCATTGGTTCAGTGTGGGGAGTACCGGCATCGTATAGTTCGGCAGTGAGGAGGCGGATAATCCGCCACGTGAAGCCATTCGATAGTGATAAAGGATGTGAGGGCAGTGTTGCCAGTGGGTTTTTGTGAAGAATTCCGCAGTGCGAGGATTTGGATGGGCCAGTGCCAAATTTGAATTGGGGTAATGGAAGCAAGGCGAACATTCGCCGCCTAGCGTGCGTGGTAAAGGTGTAGGTGAGTCCCGACAAGCGAGAGTATGTTCTCATGTGGGCAAAAGTACCCTAGTTTATGCACGCAGATAGCTCTGTCTACTGTCGCACATCGAACACTCCAATTTTTTCAGCCATTGCTAAAAGAACCATGCCGCTGCGCCTCCCACTCTTAATTGGTAAAACGACGATTTTTTAGAGCGGGTGACCTTGGTTCGGTCCCGCACAATTTGATAATTTTATGCCATACTTTCGTTTACTGAAAACGTGATATCAGATTCTTTTACTTATTTCTCTGACAGGAATGTTTGGTATGTTAGGTCGGTTAAAGGGTGAAAATCCGCTTTTGAGCATGTTTAATAACGTTCTCCACAACTCTGGAAGTATTTGGCTGGTCATCTCACAATGATATATCGCAAACCAGGTGGTTGCGACGGGATGCTGTACAAATTATTGCTTCTAGGAAGCCACTTCCATGCCGCATCGTGTCAATTCATCTTCCCCCATTCCAAATTAGAGGGGCCCGGAACCCGTGCCAAACGGGTAACGGTAAAAGTGCGGGCCAGAATGGTGATTACATGTTGTATTTTATGCACAGTCTAGCGATCATTGAAGAACTTGCATCGTTCTGGAGTGCTTGATGGGAGTGCGCGGGAATTACAATAGGTGGTTAGGGTGAGGTTGCACTAATCCATACCAAGTGACTAATTTAGATGAGGATGAGCTATAGTTCTGCTTCTAGGTGGGCGAAGCGTTAGCGGGATGAAAGCGGAAGCCGTCCAGGTTAGATCAAGCTGGGCAGCCTCAATCCTGGCCCGCATACAAAAAAAAGCTGGAATTCATGTAAGATATCCAGTTTATATGGTCAATTTCTTGTGCGGATGTGCTGGAGTTTCTTATTCACGACAGTCGCGTCCTCCTGTAACTGTAGAGAAGCACGCGACGAATGGCGAAGGCGTTCAGATGTGTGGGAAGTATGCGTGATTCTAAGGCCTGCTGTGCAGCCCCCTGTAGCGTTAATGTCTGCCGAAGGTGAACCTGTTCTGGATTATGTACGAGGCGCTCTTCCATGTGAAATGTTGGCGAACACGTAGCAGAGCTTTAACAGGAGTACACCTAGGAAATCTGGTGATGTTAGGAAGCATGGGGAATCAATTGCCGCTAAAGGGTTCGTGTGGGTTCTTGATAGGTCCCAGGAATGACTGGCCGAATTTACACGACCGACAAGAACTCATCAACACATCGTGAGGCCAGTCAATTCATATGCACGTCCAAATTTGCGGCCCAAAAAATGGAGGAATCTCTCACTAGCGCGAAGGACTTGCAGGTAGCGATCCTGTGCGGAATCTTCACGACCATCATGACCTTGTAAGTCCACTGTTGCACCCTAGTTGCTTTTTCTTCGCTACCGCAACGACCTCTACTCCATCACTGTTGCTATAAGTGTGATCGTCCTTCACTTCTTCAAAGCGATAATCATTGGACATCACCTTGGAAGGGCGTACGCTATGATGTGTCTTTCTCTTTTTTATCAAGTGTTGTCCCGATTAAAGTAAATTCTGGAGTCTTCCTCTTTCCGAGCAACTGTTACCACGATTACGGCGAACACAATTTTTTTGGCCAACCTCGACAGATCTTCATAATAGGTATGCTTGGCGCAACAAGCGTTGGCCAGGAAAGCAGTGGTGTATGTCTGTGGACTGTTTTATGCGTCGTTTGGAGTTTCATCTGGTTGCCACGTTTGTTTCTTTAGAAGGATGCATGTACGTTGAGAAACAATTGATTTGTATGGGCTCTTGAGCTGCGCCATTCTTATGCAATATTTTCCTTGCTAGTGTCGACCGGGACTTGCTTTTAAGTTTTGGAAAGGATGTTGTTCTGCGTGTTGTTATATACGTCGACGAGTGTTAGTGGTTTTTAAGAAAACGCTGTTCTTCTAACTACCCCAAAACCGTGAAAGTTATTCTAGAGAATTTTACCTGGCATGGGAAGCGTCTCGCACTTACACACGAGCTTCCGTGTCATGACACCGTGCAGTTTTTAGAAATTATTCTAAGTTATTATCTAACCATATTTGTTGGGTCTATCGCCCGCGTTCCCGTAATCAGCTTCTGCCATGCTCATCATCCCATTCAAAGCCTATAATTAAAAGGGCCATAGCGTCTCTGGTTCTAGAGCCCGCACAGAAGAAATTCTTTCTACATGCTGTTCAAGAAGAGCTTTCACTCTCAGTTGATGAGGCTTCTTTCGGTCGGTTACCCGAGCTATGTCTTGGTGGGGGTTGCTGAAGCGTTGCTGCGGAAAGCCAAAGGACAAGTAGGTGCGAACCCGTCAGAACAAGCTAAGGCGAAGGGTGTTGTGCTACCCTATATATATTGGGTTACGCACAACGTGCAAAAGGTGGCAGAACGGTACACACTGCCGGTGGTGTTTTCTGCTCCACAAAAACTTGGCCGCCTGTGTGCGCAAATTTCCGGCAAGCACAAGCAAATGCAAGGCGAAAAGAAATATGCGAAGGGCTTTGTGTCCTGTGACGTCGGGGTATTGTTCGTGATACCGCTTTCATACGCGGAGGCCAATATTGGCCAGACGGGCAGATGTGTGAATGATCGGGCACGCGAGCGCAGTTCTTTTCTTAGCAATATTACGCGTGCGCATTTACCCGCGCATCGCGACGATTGCAGGCCTGTCAGTTCTTTGGACAAATTCGGACGTTTTTAATTGCAGAGCATTTCTTTAACTTACGATGTTATGCGTCCGTAACTCAGCGTCCGCACCACGGCAGCTGCACCCTCTCCGCCAATCCTCCTCGCCCTCAACACGCTTGCAACAACAGGTGCAGCGCGCGCTCCGGCGTTGCAAGCACCGTAGCAACAGCAGGAGCGGGCGGGTCGTGGTGTGACGGTGGCGTGATAGCGCGCTCTCTCTCCGCCTCCTCTCCCTCTACTGCGTTCGTTGGGAATATAAACCCAGGTTTTGGCGCGTCAGCCGCACTCCAGTTCTGCTTCGCTCTCTTCTCGTCGCGGTTGTCGCAGTTGCTAAGCGATGGAAGCAAGACCTTCAACGGGGTCTCGTTCTCTCTCTCCCCAATCATACCAACAACAACAACCCTACCACCACTATTACAACACCCATCGCTACCGCCACGCGCGTAACGCCGCTAATGCTCTGCATTTACTCGTGCCCCTCCCGCGGAGGCATGTCGGGGTCCCTTTTTTTTAGCAGATTTGAATTGTCGGTAGAAGTGAAAGTACAGTAGCGAGGGACCTCTTGGAAGCGTGTTATATCTAGAAAAAAAGGGACAAGTGTGTCAGCGATACTTCTGTGCTTTTGAGTGCCACTGAGTTCGAATTGTTGGAAACGCCACTTCGATTGTGGTAGATCATACGTTAGGGGCTTTCCGTTTAGGGTATTCCAATGCGCATGCTCCTTTTAGCAAGTATAAACACGTGACGATGTTTTAATAAAAATTACATGCGAGTGAGCACTTGTCCCATCGTTTTTCTTTCGCGTCGTTGTCCCACCAGCATTCTATTTTCAATCATAATGCACCAACTTGGCCATGAGCTCCGTTTAAAAAACCGCTCATGCTTTTGCTACTGGTAAGAAGAATTGTTACGAAGCTCAAAAGAAGCCCGCCGCTATGACGTGTCGCACCTCGGTTCTGTGAATTGAAGCAATTTTCGTTAGATTGTACGTCCTCCATTTGGCTTCCGTAGTGGCTAGAAAAAGCTTTCAGGTCTTGGCACCGTAATGGGCTACCAAACCCTACTCCGATGGCAACCATTCCAACTTCACCGCCTCGAAGCTGCAGCTAGGCAAAACCTCCACATCGGGCGTGGGGAGCCGTACTGCAAAATGCCTTGTTGGGTCCTGCAAGCCTGCGTTTCTTAAACAGCGAATGCTACAGCAAATGTATCCGTCATCACAAGTGGTGTCCGAACTTGCTCTTGAAACGTCCCCGCCTCTGACGCCCCAGGGTAACAACTGCGTCATGGATTCTAGCCCCGGTAATCCTGTGCCCAACAGTATCACGGGTAGGTCTACTGAACCTCTAGACAAACGTTTCTTCTCCGAGTCTTCCCCTTCTGGTCCGTATGAGCCTGAGAAGGCTACTGCCCTGATGAACGTTCCCACCGTAAACCACGAATCATCTGATCATAAGGTGTCCTGCTACCTGAATCGCGCTAGCTTTCAACCAAGCGTGAAAGATGCTCAACCATCGTCCATCAAGGTGGCCATCCAACCCAAGCAGGATTTTAATATTCGCCAAACATGATGAAAGCTTTTGACAAACTCTGTTAGCATGCCCGCATTGTTTGTTCCACAATGGCTCGACCTTCTACGGAGACATCAACCCGGTTTAGTGTGAGTAGCCTCATTAAAATCGGTTTATAAGCTCTACAACCTCACTAATATATGCATATCCCACGGATTTCACCTACCGGTACAAGCCTACCTCCTAGTTTGTTGTTAAGTCCGACGTTATGTATTGTCGGGCGTCAATGCTGGCGAGTCTTTCATCTAGCTCCGGCCCACAATCCGAAGCGAGATGCATCACGGGCTCCTAGCGCGATATCTTGGCAGTCGTCGTACGTTCTCGTTGCTTTTGTTGGTCGCCCAGAATTGCCGGTGCGATTCATCTTAATGCATCATACATCCCCAGCCTTAGAAGACAAGGCCAGTATGCTTCTACCAAAGCCTTCAACAGGGTCATATGTGTACCTCGTGTCCCAATACACCGCCCTTTGTGACCCCACTCAACCCGAACACAGCCGGTAGAAAGGAGGCTGTCCCTAAATTTCGTTGTGGGCTGAGCATCTCTGATGAGCATATCAGACAGAAAGTGTCTTACAAAGGTTAAAGCCTCGCGCGCCTTCATGGGAAAAATGCACAGTTTTCTCAATGTTTCCCTTTTTCGAATCACTACAAACTCTTAGCTTCCAACGACGATCATTATACTGCAGATCAGGCGTCACACCCAGTTGTCAATCCAGCTTGGAGGTCGGTGTCTATAGGCAGGTTCAGCGAATGCGCTGTGCCCGTCAGCACGACCGTCTTAAAGAGACCCACTACAAGTCGCCTGCACCGGAAGAGATTGCTCTTCGTCTGCAGGCACTGCAACCGAGCTAGACAATTTGTCCGCTTGTCGCGCTCAGTTGCTGGACCAGACGTTCTAAAATTAGGTTTCTGCAATTAAGATCCCTTATGAAGCTACAATTTTTGTTTCCACTTCGCCGCCTCCAACCCTCCAGCATCAACTCCCGCAGGAGCCTCCATCTTGTCAGGATCAGATGCACAGTCGATTCATTGCTATGTGGTGCAGCACCTACAGATTTAACACAACTCTGCACCATGCATTCGCTAAATCCCACACACCGTAGCCACCAGTGGCAATATCCTACAATAAAACTACCGTGGCCTGCTCCAAAAACTCGGTGAACTTAAGGAGCGCCCACGTCTATGCACACAGCGCACATTAGTTAAGCTACTTCAGTAAACGAGCGGCCTACCTCGTTCTCCAGCAATCATGAACCACCGCCACATATTACCCACGCCACGTGGTAAAGCCGTGCTGTAGGTCCTCTCGCGGTTTTCCCATACATCCGTTGACCTTCATAGGTGGGCCTCAGCATGGCGAGAAACGATTGCGGTGAACTTTCACCTGCGTCGCTGCGCAGTGATTCTTGTGTCTTGCTATGTGCGTCCACACAGTGGCCATATCCCACGTCTTCAGCTTGGGCGGATTTACGACGTCCGAGCACAACACCCTTCTTGCTCCATCCTCATTGCCTTGGACTTGATCAAAGGCCCGCACCCACCTTGGGGTTATGACACAGCGAGTGTGCGAGGTTCAGATCTCGTCAAAAGCATTGAGTATGCCTGATTTACTTTACTGAATGACACGACTCAGTGAGCCCGCAGCTCCACATCCACTCGTAGGCATCCGCATTCCTCAGATCTAGCTTTTGTTGCTTGGTCGATTTGCAGTCATTTGGCGGCGGGAGCCGGAATATTGGGGTTGCGACCGTCATCCCTTTGAGCTCGATCTTTCGTCTTCACCCTCTCGTCGCCTGCTTCGTAAAAGTCAAATTTTCAATTGGGAAGAGTTCCAGAAGTCGGTCGCTCAAATATAAACGTTCAAAGAAGACGCCTTCTCATACCTACAAAGGCTTTTAAACTTTCCACAACAATAATTAACAAACGAACATTTATTAAAAGGGATGCTTCAAGGATGCATGGGGAAGTGGAGGGAGGGTAGATGAAGACTTCAAAAGTGTCCCAACATGGAGGAGTCCAGAACGAACCTCCACAGTGCGGATAAAGTCTGTTTGATGCGGTCCTTTGGACGGATCCTGTCCTCGCAAGCGAGTACCCAGGCAGGCCGATGTGTCTCACGGGGCCCCTACGAGACCTATGCAGTCCCATACAAGGTGAGGGGATGGTTGGCTTCAGTGACTGCCCACATGCGTAGCAGACGTACGAAGGGTGAGATGGTGATGCCGCCCCAGATGAAAGGGCGTCGGAAGCTGCTGCCGTGGAAGTTCCGCTCCTCATTGTTCTAGTCGAGGCGTGCTTCCACCTGGCCACAACGTCATCATACATTGACCACAGCCGTCCTAGGTTTGACTTGGGCCTCCTTCAAATATAGGCGCAGGGCAGCCAGGCCGAGGTGGCTGCTTGCCAGAGTCCCAGCTCTACCACTTTCCATCTTTGCCTTAACCACACACTGCCACGGTACTTCACCATGAACGTAGGCTGTCCTACTGGCTGGCGTGACATGTGCGCCGTTAGGGCCGTTGCCTGGACTCCGTTCTGTATGGGGGGCTTTTATTCTATGGAACGATCGTCTCAACCACCGAACTCTGTTGCATGAGCGTTTGAGAACTCTAACCAAAGTTCATTGGAATTTGGTGATGTGCTGGCTAACAATTTATACCCCGACCTAAAGTCGTCCGCAGCCGCCATGCACCGCCAGTCACACTTCCCACACGTGCCGGTATACCTCCATCGGAAATATCAATTTACGGTATACTGTCATAATTTACCATGGCAGAATTAGCCGTGTTAATTGACATAGTTGCACTCCGCTGAGCTCCGGGCGGTGAAGGAGTCACCTATGAATACATCAAGGATCTCGCATAATCTGCTGAAGTTCTACTTCTGGAGGATTAATGTCAGGTATGCCTTACAGGTACAACACCCCATCCTTGCTTCACGCGGATGATATTGCTATTCCAAAACCCTGGAAACCTTGCACCGACATGCCAACATCCGGCCAATCGCACTCACGGCCATCATTTGGAAGTCACAGCGTATGCTCGCCACACGCCTTCAATGGTGACTCACGAGCGCCATCTCTGCCACCCATAGCTAACAGGATTTTGTCAATAGCTTCGTGCGGAAGATGCTCTGGGCCCCATATCCGAGATAATCCTCAATGGTATCTGGTCGCACCGTGTCCGCTCTGTGCTCGACATCAACGTCAGCAACGTATACTGTCACGTAGTCCAATACGACGCAGCTACCTTGAAGGGAAAGCAAGTTTATTGGAGCGAACGTGTGCTCCCCAAACAACCCAAAGAGTGCACAGGTGGCCAAACAGAAGTCAACCAAGTGACAAGCGCAGACTGCTGTCGGCAAATCGAATACCGTGACGTCTGCTCTGTGGGCACTTATCTTTCGGCGCGAGTGTTACTCGAACCATGGAACTACACCCAGAACACTGTAGATCAAGGAAGCTAATTCTAGGCGGGGGACTTTAGTTCAAACGACACTCATTGTCAATGGAGACAGCACCTGCGGTATAGAAAATAAAGAATGGGACACGCACTTCACTTGGAACACAGATAATACAGCTCGGTGGCGCAGGTAGGTCAAAAAACATAAATAGCCCAACCCAATGTATGGTTTGCGGCTTTACAACTCATGCAAAAGCGTGCAATGACCCTATGCTTTTATAAAATAAAACGACAGTCCGAACAAAGAAATATAAGTCCGTTAACTTGCGCACAAAGGTTTTAGGCGAACCACGGGGATGATGTCAGGCAGCAGGCGTCGTGGTGCTGTTCCTGAATCACCGTCGATGATCACCTCGTAGGTAAGTTGGCCAACATATCCTAGATTGCGGTAAGGTCCGAAATACCATCGCACAAGCTTCTAACTGAGTCAGTGTCGCAGCTGGGAATTTCAAACCCACACACGATCCTCTGTGTGGTACTCAGCTTGTCGGCGTAGAGGGACGCAGCGTCCGGAATTCACCAGATCAGAGGGCCAGATCAAGAGGGCCAGATGAAGGCGTGCGGTATTATCTGTCGGTATACCACGTCACAAAGCCTTATATCTTTTTAAAGGTAAAAAGCACTTGAGCAGCGCTTGTGGCGTGAAGCAAAACATGATTGTTGGCGGTCTTTTCTAACTTTATTATTCATACGGAGCCACACGCAAGGTATGGACACAAATACAAAACTTTACAACACAACAAACACATAGCCTACTTCTGGTTACCACAAGATGGGACACGCTTAAAAACCAGGCTAAGTCACTTCCACAACACTTTGAACATGTGTCGGGCTCTGCACATAACACGAAAATGTGTTTGCGGCATAGAATTTCTACTAAAAGAAGCCCCTGCGCAAACCCAGCTGGTCAGCCACGTCTTACAACCTTAAGGCTTTGTTTTATCACTGTAGTAGTGCTGTGCGCCCGTGCAAGCTTTTAACCCCGGGCGCCGAGCCTATTACAGACCGTATAATACAGCACTTAGACACCTACACTCTGGAAACGCTCTTCATTTTCATTTTAGGCGTGGTTGTTTCCACTACAGGAAAAAGCCTCTCCCAGGGATCTCCAACTACGCCTAGTGAGTGCAAGCTGAGTGTATGTTTTCCCCCCAAATGCTCGGCGCTCAACTGTAGGTCGAGTTCTCGGCCAGTACATATTGTGTCTGCGGTCTATTGGCAGCCACTCGGTCAGACTGATGGTTCATACGTTGTTCCTCATTGGCATTACGCGTCCAGACCATTATACTGAGCTGAAATATCCTGCACCTTATTATGTTCCGGAATCCATGCGGCTGTTTTGCTGTGCCTCAGCGTGACCCCTAATTTTCGGCGTTAAATGAATTGTTAGGTCGACCTATGTTTCCTTTGAAGTCGCCTGCTGAAACCCCCAGTATCTCCCGTCGTAAGTAATTACTGGAAGAAAGGTTTGAATAAATACAAGGTTTTTGAGTGACACAGGAAGGTTACCAGTCAGAATATCTGAGTTCTTACCCAAACCAGCCCACCTCTTGCTATGTAGCCCCCCATTACACCTATATAATAAATTAGGGCTTTCCGAGCACCTACCAAGGTTTTAGAAGGAGTTTATTGTAGAGGCTTTCCCCAAATATTGAAAGAACCCGTAATTCCACTAGGCCATCGTCCCATCGCCCTGACAGGTGGACTGTGCAAGCTCATGAAGAAAAAGATTTACAGGAAGATCATGTAATTTTTAGGGTACATTAGTCTGCTGGTGAAGGGGCATTGGTGGCGCAGAGGTAGAGCTTCCGTCTCGCGTGCAGGAGTGTGGTTCGAATCCGTCACCGCACTATTCCCACCGCATAAAAAATCCGCGTGTTGATGTAAATGCAGAGTAAGGCTAGGGGTGCTGCCGGAACCAAGCGACCATTGCCGGTAACGCACTCCCTTACCAGAGCAGGACTGGCCACCCTGTTGTAGTAATGACCACGCGCTCCTATGAATACACCAATTAATCCGCGGTGCTCAGTCTCCAGTGGCCGCGAGACAACTGACCACAGCGGCGGTCATACCTGTGAAGCAGCACAGGCTGCTTGGAATCTCTTGATCCGTGCAGGTCGCAATTGGAATCCCAATCTGACAGCGTTTATCACCAGAACATTATCTAGCGAGGCGAGTCTCGATGTGTTGTTCGAAGAATTGGAGGATAATAAATGGGATACAGTAAGGATTACTGAGGCTAGGAGGGCAGGTGAAGCCTTTACAGGGCTGAAAAACGTACACATATTATGTTGCCATGGCCCAGTGAACACAAGAAAACTGGGAGTAGGATTTCTAGTCAATAAAGGAAAAGTCGGCAACATAGACGAGTACTATAGCATTATCGAAAGGGTACCCGGGTCTTGTAATTAGGCTTAATAAGAGGTGCAAATTCAAGGTGGCACAGGGCAATGCACTTACATCTACCCTGGAGCCCAGTTAGTTGAACGCTTCTATGAAGATTTGGAATGGGCAATGGCCAAAGTAATAACACAGTATACTGTAGCTATTGTACAATTCAATGTTAAAGAAGGAAAGGAGCATGTTGGAAACAAGGCAATTAGCAGCTATGGTCTGGGTTGTAGAAATAAAAGGGGGCTTATTAGTAGAGTCGCCGAGCGGAAAATTCTACGCATCCTGAACACCTTCTTCTGCAAACGGGAGATCCGGAAGTGGATATTGAGTAGCCCGAATAGGGAGCATAAAACTAAACCGACTACATACTATGCGATAACCCTGGCGTCATGCAGGATGTGAAGTGCGGGGAAGGGTAAGGTGTAGTTACCTAAGTATACTAAGATCTCGAATAAGACTACATTTGAGGAGGCACCGAAACAAACAACAGAGAGACGGACAGAGTGCAGTTTAATGATGCTGAGGGGGTCTGTTCAGCAGATAGCCTAATATGCTACATCAGGTGAATAATAAAACAAATGTAAAAAAAGCACCGACATGCAGTCTGTAGACATAGTTCAGCAGTTCCTGGTAAAAATGAAAGAAGTGGTAAAACACACTGGAGAAATGTTCGAATGCAATGCACAAATGTCCGGTTTCAATTTTAGCAGATTTCAGGCACCACGGGTCTACTACAGATGATCATGGGTTCAGTAGGTCAGGTTAAAAATACAAGAAGTGGTAAACACGCACTGGAGAAATGCAAACTTTCGACTTCCGCACAGTTCAGGAAACCGCGGAGTGACCACATGCGATCATGACACGTTGACAGCTACCATAGCAGTCATGGTGAACGCAGCCCCGAAATGTTCGCTGGGACACCACGTAGAGTTTGAGAGCACAAAGGTGATGGTCACGGTTCTGTAGCACATGTCGCATCAAAGCTCGGCCCCGTTAAAGGCTGTGAACTAGGCCTGAACAGCGAAGGAAACTTAGGAAGGCCTTCCTCTTACGTGACGCCATTTTTGCACATAATCAGAGCCAAACACATCATTCAACGTAAGACACAATGCAGGTATCACGCCCAAAGTCACTATCAAGGAGGGTCTGGGTTCGTCATATTGTTTACACACATATAAGACATGGTGAATATCTTCGGAACAGCCACAGTCTGTACAGAAGGGTGAGATGGTCTGCTCAAGGTTGAAACAAAAAAATTACACCATCTTCACGAGTGGAACCATGGGGTGATGCGGAGCGAGTACTGCTGCTCGCTCAGGTACTGCTGCTCGACGTTGTCTTTTCGAAGCGGCTTCTCGCTTCGAAGCGGTCGTTTCGAAGCGGCTTCTACTTGCGGTAGTTCAGGTTCCGCTGCTTGACGTTCACGAACCGCCGCTACTTCACGTTGTCGTAGTTCCGCAGCCGCCGCTCGACGTTCACGATTGAACGCTGCTTCACGTGGTCGAAGTTCAGGTACTGCTGCTCGACGATGTCGTTTGGAAGCGGCTTCTCGTTGTCGTAGTTCAGGGTCTGCCGCTCGCTTCAAACGTTTACGTTCAGCTTCGCGTGCCCTTCGCTTCGCAGCTTTGTCTTGAGTGGAAGTAACGTTGCTGTGTTCGTTTCTGCTGATGCTAGTATGAGGTTGCGTCAGCCCACTCGCAGACGGGGCTGTTGCTTCCATCACACTGCATCTGAAGTCAACGGAGTCAAACGGAGTCAACTGACGTCAACCGAAGCAAGCACTGCACTGACGCGCTCAGCGCGCTACCGCTGGAGAGGAGACTAGAGGAGGAGAGATGCGCAAGCACCGAGCATGCGCGGTTTGAATAGAAGCGAACGCACGCGAAGCGCACTCAGCTGGTAGAGAGAGAGCGGAGAACAGTAAGCGGCGCTGGATCTGTTGGAAAGAGGGAAGGAGGAGAGGTTGCGCATGCGCAGTGTGTGGTGCGCAAAACCTGGCGACGCCGACGCCGACGTGAGACAGGCCACCGCTATAAGGTGCTCTGCATCTAAAAGGCGATGGTAGGCGACGTTCAGGCGTGTACGGTGTATTACGGCTGCATCGTGCTTGGTGAGATTAGAGGGCAACTTGAAAGTGCATTCTGTGTTGACAGAGTACAGGGGCATACAGCAGCGTGATGGATCAGCCCTTATTGAAAGCTGTACCTTCAGCACAACAGGACAACCAAGTGCGGCAGCATCCTTCCTGGAGAATGGTATTGCCGCTGTACGCACTTGGAGATTGTGAGCTTGGGAAGGTTCAGCGTCTGGTGTAGAATTACCCGATACACCGCAATATGCCGATATCCACTCAAAATGGCAAGCACTGACGGCTTGGTGATGTAAAAACGGAATGTCCCAGTCTAGCTGGTCAGTAAGAAAACACTGAAGGCATTGAAGGGCCGCACGGGTATCTGTAAAGGTAGCCCATTGGTTGGGTGACTTCTTGGTGTTGTATTCAAGAGCACGACGGAGTGGGGCGAGCTCAGTCACTGTTGTTGACGTCCTGTGACTGTGTTTTTTGGTTATCGTAGTGACCGACGCCGGTATCCAAACACCATTCGTGGAAGATTCTTCTGTGACTGAGCCATCAGTATATGCATGTTTATGCCCGGCATATTTACTGTCCAGAAGTTGTAGGCTGCGTGAATACTTATGGCACGGCTTTGTAGGTACGAATGTGTGAATACTTATGGGTGGGATCACCCATAGCGGGTACGAAGGTTGAGATGGGATCTCGAAATGTTGCGTTAAAAGGTCATGCAGATCTGATGTAGAGGTCTCAGCGAATGAATGGTGACGTCTCGTGGCAAAACACCAACATACTCGAAGCAGTTTCTGTTTGCGCAGATCTATCGGCGTTAATCGTCTATATTTAATGATAGCCCCTAAAGTGGATGTTGTATTTTGGATGCCGATACACACCCGGGGTATGCGGCCCTTCATGCTTTCCAAAGCCTTGAGATTTCCTACTGAGAGGTGGAAGCTAAGCAGAAAGCCTGTAGCGTAAAATACCTTCGTAGAGAGCGTCGTTGGGGATCATGGGTTGGGGATCATGTCCTGTAGCGCATGCATGACCATACGCCTGCCGTGGGTTGCATATGTGATTCTCACAGTACTGTCACAGCAGGATTATATGTTGAAAAATAACTTCGAGTCAAAAATATCACAGCCGACGAAGGACGCTGACGCGTCTCCTCTTCTTCGCCTTCCCTCGCAACAACCAAGTACGAAAGATGCTGATCAATGAGATTACAGTAAGACGGAAAGTGGCAGAATTCAGGATGACGCTGCAGAACAGCTATTCAGCTCTAACGAGGAAGCAGAGTTTACAAAACATGAATCCAGCGACAATCTTATACTCATTATCCAGGAATGCGCAGTAGAAGTCGCAGGTACAATCGCCAGGTAAGATACTGGTAAAGGTAACATTGACACGGAAGATTCAATAAAGAAACAGCAAAGCATGACAATATCCACCCTACCTGACAGAAGAGAAGTAGTGGAGGTTTCGAAATTATTCAATGCGCTTAAGACAGCTGACATGAGGAAGTGTCATATGGAGAGGATAAGCATGCTGTAGAAAACGAAGGCAGCCTGAAACCAGTGAAGAGACGTCTAGGATTGGGAACAATCTGGTGCAACCCGTTGCGGTAGCTCAGTGGCTAAGGCGTTGCGCTGCTGAGCACGAGATCGCCTGTTCTTTTCCAGGCCGCGGCGCCCGTTTTTCTGGTGGAGTAAAAAAAAACTCGTGTGAACGAGATTTCGGCGCACGTTATAGATCCCCAGCTGGACAAAATTAATCCATAGCCCTCCACTACGGCACGCCTCATCGCCTGCATTGCGTCGGCGCGTTAAGCCCTACAATCAATCAAATCTGATCTAAGCACTTAAATACCAGCAAGGCAATGTCATCACAAAGAGAGAAAAAATTTTGATAGTAGCTGAGGCGTTTTACAGAGACCTTGTATTGAGAACATAATGTTCGGGAACTATAATATACATACTGCACCTTTAAACGCATGGAGTTGCACCACGTTAGAGTTCTTCGATCGGTTTTTGAAATGACTACTTTAGCCGCAAATACATCATGTTTCATAGGATGACCATATCAAATTTGGAGGTCAATGTTCTGAGGAAACTGGCAATGTGTTATCAAGATGAGTTTAAATAAAATCAAGATATTTTCACAGAATAGAGTGTAGCGATATCACCACTCAGACATATATGCCGGTGCTGATGTAACAACAGGCTTAAGCCAACATATCTTTACGAAATCTGGCTCACATAAAATACGCACAGAATGGCAACTTGCGGAAATTTTATCGTCATACATTAAGATAGCCTCCCAGTAATTGTCATATTTTTGTTCTGCCTCCATTGCGATCAATTTTTTTACTGGCGGGAATAAATCAACATTTTGATATACAGGTTCCATGTTTTTTTTCATATGCCTACACTATAAACATCTTTTTCTTTCTTTTCTGAGTGTTCATGAAACACTTTCCTGAACATTCCAAATTAGGCATTGATGATGCTTCTATTATAGTTGCTTTTGGTTTTTCTCTTATTGTTGCGTTATTGGCGCTTCTTAGTCATGAGTGCTACTGTAATGTAAAGATTGGCATCGTTCTCTGATAGCTTGCTTTGCTAAGGTTAAGAGCGAGCATGCAATAGATCGTGTTTTTTTTCCGGCTGTAGGTGACGGTGCACATTCTTCTTGCTCTCCCTGTCAAACGATCGTTTTGGTCTGATAGTACATGTTTGGTAGAAGATTCGCCCTCCGAATGCGTACAGCCGGGGAGGGTGACTAGCGAGCTTCCCTACGGAGTTTTGAAAAGTTCCGCATTGCATTGTCGTCAAGTTTTTTCTTGTTTGTTTTTCCATGGTACGTCTGAGCATTCTGTCCATATTTTGAGAATTTTTTAACTATTTACCACCTAAAATGGTGTTTTGGCGGGTATATAGCTTCGATTCACTTTACAGAGCAACTTAAAATCGGCTCCGACCCTCACTTGTCGATCTACCTATGGTCATGAATGCAAGGGCTGCAATAGCGACTGTTTTTTTTTCTGCTTCAAAACTTCACGTCACACCTAGAAGTTACATTGTTGTGCCAATATTACACGTCGGCAGTATAACAAAACGTGTGCTGTATTCATGGAGTCTCTTTTAAGGCGGTAGCTACGTGAGCTGAATAGATCGTGATAATCACTGCTTAAAAAGTTGGATGTACTGTTATAAACAGAATTGCCTGATCTTCACAACGTTCATGTGAGGTGTCATGAAGAACGTAATTTCTGTAGTTTCCTAAACATTTTTAGGCATGATGACCCCAGAAAAAAATCTTACGAACCACTCTAGAACCTAAACACAATAAAAATTACTGTTTTATGCATGCCTTACCCCTCCAGACATGCGACTACGTGGCAATGTGGAAAAAACTGAGGATTTGCGGCCTGCACTGCCCTTAATGCGAAGCTTCTTTCGGAGGCTCGCTGCTGCCTGCACTCCAGATTCCTGTAATTTGGCGATTTGTTTCACTCCACATGTCTTTATTGAGTACATTCGCGGTATATTTACTGTTAGGTTTACGAGTTTTTCAGTTCGGCCGCACGAAATATCTAAAACCACAGAAATTCCGCCTGTCATAGAGTTTTTACTCATTTTTAGAAGTGTGACAGCTGGGCGCAGAATGCAAGCATTCGCTCCTGTTTCCTTCGGAATATTTAGTTTCCGATGTGCATATTGTACATGGCTGTGTGTAGTGCTCAGTATGCCCAGATTTGTTGCCCTAATTTTTTTAAACTTGAATGTTTGGCGTCACAACGTACTTACCTTGAAGTTTTTCGGACTTCATGAGGTCGAAGCGGCGACCATATTTGTAGTATTTCATAAGAAACTTGGCACGGGCCCTGTACAAAGACAGATATGTTTTTTTTGCACATATGGTTTTATTTCGGTAGCCTTGTAAAGTCTGCGCTAATGTATTGTCAAACTAACACCACCACCTACTGTTTATAAGCATGAGCGTCTGCATTTTTCTACGAAATATTTTTGATATACCACAATGCCTGAAGTTTGCACATGCTCAATTTTGATATTCAAACTACTGCCACAAAAGACAACAGAAAAAAAGCTTGGAGAAGTGCGGCGCCGTAAAACTACCTGTAGCGTCTTTGGTATCGGCTATGTTATATTGGAAGCAAAAATTATTTATTGCTAATAAGTACCCTGTTGACGAACATGCAAAGCCCGGCAGGATTGTGCATGTCCTTAAAATGGGGCAAAGCAGTGCAAAAAACGCGGAAAACAGCGAATAGCAGATAAAACAGAGAGAGTCACTGGGTTAACCACCAGTATCTTTACGCTCAGGGTTTGTGAGTGTGGTGGCAGTTCTCAATTACCTGGTTTTCTCGGTTTGCAGATCTTTTTCACTGGCTTGTATATATATCAGTACCTAGCCACGTATTAGTGCGCATGTGCGGAGGAATGAAACAATGGACAGGCACAAACTTTTGAAAGGGTAAACAGACAAAAACCCTCTATTAGCCTCTGCTGCTTTGGTTCCTAGTACAACTGATTGTGTTTTGAAAGGTACGTTCCACGTGGCAGCTACGAATTTATAGCGCTGGCTGCGCTCAATTGGCTTGAGGTATGCTATATTGCTTGTTTCTAGTAAGGGGACGGCTATTTTTCCAGAGCGCGTGGTATTAGCTGCTAGAATTTCTAACTACATTTGGGTCTACCCTTTCTGTCCTAAAGAGCTGTTGGTGATGTATGTGTATGTCATTTGCAATTTATCATGTAGTATCATAGCTGTGTAGGAGAATAATACTGTTTTTACGGAGGTAGTTTGTGGTCCTAATTTCGAGCAATCTTCCGCGCTTTCTCCCTCTCGAGTGTTTTGTGCCAGGCGTTCAAATAAGCAAACACTTTTCCATGGTTAACAAGGCGACATTAGGGTAATATTCTTATACAACTATATTTATTCAGAAATTTTATTGCCAACTATCCGATTTAGTTCTTCTCAAGTTAGCCCTGACCACTTTTTTTAAACTCAGCAACCTCACTTAAAAAGTTGATTTTGCTGATAATAACTGGTTGGATTTTTTAATGAGACTCTAAAAATCTACTGATACTTTGAGACTACAACGTAACTATCAGTTCAAAGTTGACCAATTTAGGGAGTATCTGGTATTTGAACGAAAACAACGCTGCGTAACCTTCTTAAGTAACGCAATCCTTAGTGAAAAGCCAACCTTATTCTGGGCAACAGCTTTTTTGCGTAACGTTTTCGTGATCCGCGTATGACAGACAACACCGAGGTAAGCAAAACCAAAACGTTTGGACGCTAGCGGACGCGTCAACTTTGTATAAATTTTAACAGTTGGCCTCATCGTTTAGCCTGCGATAGATGCTATGATCACTACAATTGTTTTTCTAGGCGCAGCCTGCGCCGATTGCTTCCCTTTCTTCGTGTCGGGTTTTTTAAGTGTTGCGCTTTATGAACGTTTCAAAATGCTTATCTGGGTCCTGACCGCTGCGGACACTCTTTTTTTGGTTGGGGCTATAAAAACCCTAATATCGTGCATCTGAAAACATATACGCCATCTTTAGGTGAATAGCTAAGAAGCACATTTGGTAGTGGCCGCATAACTTGAGAACGCCGGCTTTTACCTTGTTCGGCACCCGCCACGGTGGCTCAGTGGGAAAGGCAGTGAACTGCTAAGCGCGAGTTCGCGGGTTCGATTCCCGGCCGTTGCGGCCGCTTTTTTGAATGACGCGAAAAACAAAAATGTCCGTGTGTGCGAGATTTCGGCGCACGTTAAAGATCCCCAGGTTGTCAAATTTATCCGGAGCCCTCCAGTACACCGTGCATCTTCGCCTGCGTTGCGTCCGAGCGCTAAACCCTACAATCAATCCCTTGTTCGGCCCCACTACCTTAATGGTCCAGCGGCATTCGATCACGTATACCAAAGTTTTGCACTAACTGGATATTAAAAAAAGAACAAAGGCTATATCGTCGTTTGCTGTCCGCATGAATTGTGCGCGAACACCAGGTGGCTTCATCAGCAAAGCCTAACCTGCTCGTTTCTGTGCCCTACTCTTTGTGTACCAGGCAAACCCGGAGATTTTTTACGATGACAGTATTTCTTGCGCTGCTTAAACGCAGAAAGTTTGGTCTGTCTGCATGTCGATTTGTCTGCATGTAACTCGATTCAGCCGACCAGCCAAACTGAAACAAATGCGCAATAGTCTTATAAACTTACAGAGAAATCGAAACGTCTGAGTGTGCAGTAAATGTTTTTACTTGTCAAAATTGATGATGATGGTTGGTGTTTAATGGCGCAAGGCCAACGATGGAAAAGAGTGCTAAAACGGTGGTCAGGTATGAAGGATGAAAAGAGAAACTCTAAATTTGTTCAACAAAATTAAAAGTAAAATCAGTTAGAGACAATGAGGATGGCTGGTGTAAAAGGCCAGGTTGTGATGGTGCGTGGCATGAAATCGGGTTTGAAAAAAAAACTACGCGTGATAGGAAATGAGGTGTAAAAACTTGATGTCACTAAGAAACTTAAGCGGTGCGTTGTATATGAGTCATGGGAACATCCCCTAAGAATAATACTGGGTGTACTGGAATGTATTCTCTGTAGAGGTCGGCGAATCGTTTGTGTCGTGTTGTGTGGAGTGCTTTGCATTGAAGTAGCACATGGATCATGGACAGGCTGTGTCCACACCTGCTACACAGGGGTCTTTGAAATCCCTTGAGCAGGTAGTGGTGTGTTGCATGCATGTGGCCTATCCGTAATGGAGCCAGGGTAACTTCATTGTGTGTGTTGTGTGTGTTTGCGGTGTATGCTCCCAAGAGTGGCTTTATAACGTGTACTTTGTTGTCTGTCTGTTCATTACAGTGTGCTTGCCATGTATTGCGAAGGTGTTGTCTGATGTGTGACTTAAGGGCAGTGTACGGAATTGTTGTTATGTCAACTGTAGTTGTAAGTGCAGCAGCAGCGGACAATTGATCTGCTGTCTCGTTTCCGGCGATCCCCGACTGACCTGGCACCCACCATACGGTCACTTCAAGACCTAATGCATATGCTGACATAATGGGTTTGTAAACTAAATTAATAACATGATTTTTACAAACCTGCTGAGATGCCAATGCACATACTACGCTCAAAGAATCTGTGAAGATGATGGACTTCGGAATTTTATGATGAACTGTGAGCTTTAAAACCAGAAAAAGTATATAGGCTTAAGCCATACAAATGCTGCATTTTGAGTTTACGGTGTTACATACCTTAAAATTATGTCCGTGCGCAGCAGACGACACGTTAAGAGGAGACTGACGCGCCGCTATAAAATTCTGCGCACTTGTATTTCTCTTGAAGGAAGAAGAAGTGCTGAAGAATCTCAGTTGTAGTTACTCGTTTTTTATCAACCGCTACAAAAGACAAGTCGCACGGCACGGTGCAAAGCTGCCATGGTGGTAAAAAGTCGGAAAGGGTTGATTTGTAGGTGTCTGAAAAGGTGACAGATAATTCTGACGCCTACTGTCTCACTCTATGTGAGAATAGAGCAGAGATAGATGGACGATTTAGAAGAAGTCGGGACATGGATGGATCACAAAGAAAAAGGTTTGAAAGGATGGTGGGTATTGACGAAATTTTAAACGCGTAAAGAAGATCCATGTATGTTTGCTGGTGAGCTAGGGACCATTTATTGCACTCGACGTAAAGAATTTGCACATTGCTAGAACGGAGAGCGCCTGACGCGAGGCGAAGCCCCAAGTGAAGGACTGGTTCTAGCATTTTCAGTGCTGTTTTTGATGCCGACCCATAAACCACACTCCCATAGTCCAAGCGGGACCCCACCATGCTCGTGAAGACACGTACGAGGAGTTGGTTGTCCGCAACATAGAAGTACTGTGATAGGACTTTAGGAATGTTTATTACTTTGAGGCATTTATGTTTTAGTTGTTTGAAGGGAATGATAAATGTGAGCTTCTCGTATAATACAACGCCTAAAAATTTGTGTTCCTTTTTGCAGCAATACGAGCCCCCATTCAATTTAATTCTAGGGTTTGTTTGGATACCGCACCTCTTTGGGAAACCGATGCAGGTGCTCTTTCCAGGATTAAGCCTAAAACTTTTTTGATCTGCTCAGCGAGCAAGCTTGTTTACCCCACACTGAACGTGTCGTTCACACATTAACATATTACACATAAATGATAATTGTGCGTCATCCACATACATCGAACAAAAGATAGTTGGTGTAATGCCTTCCGAACCGAAATCGTTTTCACTATAAACAAGTTTTAGCTCAAAACGCCAACTTCAGGCACGCCATTCTCCTACACTTGAACGTTTAAAAGTGCCGAACGAACTCTTACACGACATGTTCCTAAAGACAGGTAGCTGGAAAGAGTGTTCACCATGTTACCTGATATAGCAAAGGATTTGAGGTCTCTAAGAATCCCATAGCAACCATTCAGTATCATATGCCTTCTCTATACCAAAGAACACCGTCGTGCTATATTGCTTATGCAGATAGGCGTCTTTATTGTAAGATTCTAGCGTTACTATTTGTTCATTTGTAGAATGCCCAGGCCTGAAGCCTGCCTGGCAGTACTCAAGAAGGCCATTGTACTCGCGAAAGTACACAAGTGTTCTGTTTATTATCTTCTCGAGGAGCTTGCACAGGCAACTTGTAAGAGCAATGGGCCGATAACTGGCAAGAGAGATGGGGTCTCTACCCTCCTTCGGGAAAAGCACTACTATGGCCTCCCTCCAAGACTTTCGAATGTGCCCCAAATGCTATATTTTGTTGTAGAGGTGTAGAAGTGCTTCAACTGTGTCTTTATGTAGGTGTTGTAATATTGTGTATGTAATGTTGTCTGGGCCTGGAGCTGAGGGCTTACACATGCTCCGAACAGCCCTCAGCTCATGTAGTGAAAACATAGAGTTGTAAGAAGTCTGGAATTTGTTGTTGTCGTGTAGGGATGTCTTTTCACTAGAGTCATTATACTTTAGAGAAATATTAGTGTAGTGTGCTGAACTAGAGACGTGTTGGAAGTTTTGGGCGAGTGTATCTGCCTGGTCTTCCAGTGTGCCCACTGTTGTACTAACAAGGGGCAGGCTTTTTGTCTAATGCCTTTGAGTTTCCGCAAATGTGTCCAGACTTTGTGTGTGTCGGTGTATAAGTTAATGGATGTCAAGAAGGTGCGCTAACTCTCTCGTTTTGCCCCACGTCGCACACGTTTTCCAAACGCCTTCGCCCCGTGAACAAAAGGAGATTATCCGACATGGGCTACCGTCGAAGGACAAACCACGCCTTGTTCTGAGCCTCTTGCGGCCGCCTTCAGTCCTCATTCCAGCACGGTCTCCTCTGATTGCGCGGGGCACCAGAAGCGTGGGGAATGGACTTTTCGGCGGCGTAGAGGATGTGCGCCGTGTGGAGTTCAGCGGCTTCATCTACGTGTAGGTGTGTTATGGATGTGTGGTGTAGTTTGGATGTCGCGTTAATTGCATCCAGTTTTCTCTTGCTTCACTGTACCTGTGCTAGGAAGATGGACTGCTTAGGCCTTTACCTATATAAGTTAGTGAGGTAGGGAAGTGCTCAGTACCATATGGGTACGTCACCACACCCCACTGAAGACATGAAAAGAGAATTGTAAAACTAATAGCCAAGTCAAGATTTTAGTATGTAGTGTTTCCTAAGTTATGGTATATAGCTGTTTTTTGATAAAAAGGCATGCTCCCTAAGATGTAAGAAATTTCTCTATCAGGCGACCTCGGGCATTGCTACGAGAAGAGCCCCAAGGACAATTGTGCGCATTAAGGTCGCCTATGACAATGAAAGGTTAAGGTAACTGATCTACAAGACCCTCGAAATCTGAGCTCGATAACTGGAAGTCAGGAAAGATGTAAAGAGTGCATTGTGTTATAAGCCTATTAAATATATGGTTCGAATGGCCACAACCTCTAGGATGGTCTGCAGTTGGACAGTGTGGTAAGCCAAGGATTTTCCCGCAATGATGGCCACACCACCTGAGGATGTGCCACCACCATCTTCGTCCTTCCTAAATACCATGCAACCATTCAGGAAACTTGTGTGCCGGGAGTTTGAAGGGTTTCTTGGAGACATATCACAATTTCTGATTGGAATGCAATAACTCATAGACATCATCAAGATTTTTAAGAAGGCCTCTGCAGTTCCATTGCATGACATTTTCTTTTCCTATTATTAAAGTTTTAGAGCTACTGGAATATGTGCGCATTTATGTGTCTACTTTGGGGGCTTGAACTCTTGGGATGGGTTTTTGACCTTCTCTACTGACCTGGACGCCGGAGCCTGTTCCCTCCGCCGGAGCCCCAGGCTAATTTATTCAGCAGCCGGGATTAGTCGTAGCTCAGCTAATTCGTGATTAGACGTGGTCACATGCTTGTATGTTCATATTTCGAGAGTACACACAACATGGAGGTCACCAAATGATGCATTGCAGTGACAGCCATCATTATGTCGTTGGGATTTTTCTGTAGGTCAATGAAATGTTCTTTGCTGCAGTGACACTAAAGTTTTGATCGGGCAACTGAAGTTGAAGCACGCCGCACATCGCCAATACTAACGTGTTTTTCGCACTGCGCCGTAGGTCATAACAGCGTGCGAAAAACAACACAACAAAAATACGGCCTTAGTTCACTGTGTCGACTACATCTTTATTTATGGCATAAAATATATACGGGAACTTGGCCTATAAAAGTGAAATAGGAGAAACCAAAACAAACACCCATCCCGGCACCTATCTCCACTGAAGATCCCAAAAAGTGTTTTTGCATCAGGCCTGCGTGCGCAACACTGTGGCTGAGAAGTGAGCTGCAGACTGCCTAGCCCTGACCTCGTCTTTAATATTAGTGTGCGAAAAACAATACAAGTAAAAGGCGAGGGCATGTTCAAAATATATGAACTTCTTGTTTATTTGTGACAACAAGCAATATAAAGGAGCGCTTCACACTATGAAAGCAACACTTCAAAAATACAAACAACGCATCAAAAAATGTCTACACGGGCCCGGCCGCTGATGTAGATATGCGTGCATTGACTTAACTTCTTTTGTCAACTTCCTGTTGTTGACGTTCATTGCCCCCATACGCTTGAACTCCTACTTATTTTTGAGTTGATTGTTTCCTTTTCTTCCAGCGATGCCATTGTTACGGACATGTCACGCTTTGACATGTTTTACCACGTAATCTTGGAAACTTTTTTCCCACTGCTCTTCCTTTTCGCTGCCCTTAAACAATAATCTGAGTGTATGAGCATGCACCGTTTCCTTTTCTCCGATATTTCTTGCTGTATTGGGCATATATAAGACCGTTAACTGAGCCTGTAATCCACTCCGAAAAAAGAAAACCCGCCCCTCTGAAACTTTAGTAAGTTTTTTTTGTTAAATGTCTCCCGCGTGTCGTCGTTTTTACATACCTAATATCTTTACGAAAATAGGGTACAGCAGTCTAGCACCCCAAACAAGGCAAAGTAGAAAAGGTGGTCCGTCGCCAATTGGTGACCCATCTTTTATCGTCCGCTGTCTTCGCGTTGTTGGCTGCTTGGTCTTATTTCTGCCTTTATGAAACGACCCCTCATTTTCGATTTTGATTTGCTATATCTGTATGTATATATATATATATAAATAAAAAATATATATATATATATATATATATATATATATATATATATGATTGCGAGACGGGCTGTCTTTGGTTGCTGTAGCAAATAGTAAAAATGGGTAAAGCTTCTAACAAAACCATTAAACAGTTTTGTTAGAAGCTTTACCCATTTTTTACTATATTTATATATATATATATATATATATATATATATATATATATTATATATATATATATATATCCATAGTAAGTTGAGGCAGGTACCTACGTGAACGACATTTATATAAGTGTAAGTTTACTGACGTTTTAGGAAGGGGACTTCCTATGTTCTCTGTACAGTACGAGCGGAATTAACAGTGTTATATATACCAAGTGTAGCCAGGAAAAGGGAAGAGCAAGGGAAGAATGCCTGTTCAAACAATAGGGTCATGATTCCAGAGTTCAGAAGAAATAAGAGAAGTGGAAGATGAAAAACAGAGACGAAAATTTTAAAATCACCATATTCAAACAAGACGGAGGAGAAAAAAATAACAATCAACTCAAAAACCTAATTGCTAATTTCAGCATATGGTGATAATAGGGGTTAAGAACGTGCACAAAAGACACGTCCATGCACATTGCGCGCGCCTGGCCATACCCACCTGTTATAACAGAATAAGAACCACACGATCGAGCACTATACTGCGGCTGTGATGGTGGTAGGAGGGAAGTGCACACAAAAGCACTCAGACAGAGTTTCGAGAGGGAATGAGTGCACATTGATACACAAAGGACAAAAAGAAACCACCAGAAAAACGTTTTCGGTGCAACTGTTCAGTGTCCCTGTCAAAACAGGTCAATAAGAGAAAGAGGACAACAGAAGACACGTCGACGCATCCACATGACGCGCCCTTCGATTGACTATTCTGGGCGGCACATTGCGGCCTCACGGAAGCCGGAAGCGGTGAACCATTAATATTAGAAAACGTGTAAGGGAAAGGGAGAGAAAAGTAATCACACATGCTTTCCTGTTGAAACTGATTGGAAGGTGATAGTATCAGAGCTAACAATGGTACCTGAGCTTTCTGCCCTGAGCCCAATGTCTACGCTGACTGGTCAAACTTCGTTAGTGAAGCCATGTTGTTGGGTAACACGGTGCTACAACACAAACTAAAATCGCCTACCCGTTGTTGCCAAATGGTGCTACTTAAATCCGGTAGATTTAAATATACACGAGAGCATAATTTTATTGTGACCGATCCAGAATTCCGGCGTAAAAATAAGGGGAGAAGGGCAGTGCCGAAGTTTTAATTGGAGCAAACACATGTAAGTTTCCAATAACCTTCCTTGATGCGAAACGACGCCGGCTTAAGTTTATAGTAGACTGTCAGACCTAGCGATAGTGATTGGTTTTAAAAATAGATTCGAGAATTGTGGTCTTCAGCGGTTCCAAAGATTAACCAGGAGTTTTCACATTCCTTGATAGAGACAAAGAAGTGCGCTTTTTTTTCATGAAAACACTGTATATTAAACCTCATAAGAAAGGGTGTTTCAGTCTGGACTATGTAGTGTTTGTTACGGAGGGTGCGTTCCAGCAGGTATACGACTTTGGCGGAGCCACAGTGAGAGTTTCTTTTTACATTAAGAAAATATTCTGAATTGGAGAATCTACGTAGCGAAATAGGTTCCGGTGACAATACCAGTGCTAGCAACAATGGGGCGACATGAACTCTAATACTTATGAATCTTGAGAAGGTAGAATCTTCCGCCTACTGGGCTCAAAGGCATAAGAGAGCGAGCGGTGGTTTCCTTATTTACTTTATTTTGAAGACGCTCAGCGAGTTTGTATTCGACGATTAGCTTAAAATCATTAGAAGTACCACAGGGGAGTACTTTGTAGAAGGTCGATTCCGATAGTGGTTTTTGAATCTTTTATACAGTCGGTTTTCTTGAGGATCACAATTTCGCCTCCTTCATCGGCAGATTTTATACTTATTTCGGCGCAACTTGCAAGTTTCTCAAGTGCTTTCGTTTCCTCGTTAGTAATGTTACGCCGCCAGCGCTCCCTAAATTTCCCTTTTGCCTCCATTTGGCCCATTCAGTCTACTCTCTGGAAGTTGCGTTCATACTCAGAAAACCGTGTAATGCCCTTGTTCAAAGTGAACGCTTCAACGAACCTTTTCCCGAGCTGCCACGCGATGTTTACAGACGGAGGAAGAATGTGGAGGACTTCCTCACTAAACCTAGCATCATCCAAGCGCACTCTACTGGTTCTATGCCCTATAACAAACCACGGTCTAATGTACGGCAACAAATGACCACAACACAGTGCGCCGCCAGCCGAGCTAGTGACAATTTTGTTAATGTAAAAGGAAAACCCATCTTTGACTTCGCCAACGTCGTATACCTACTGGAATGGACGCTCTGCGGCAAGAAATGCACCAGCCAGAGGGAACACCCTTTTGTTTGAGGTTTAATAATTACCGCCCTCAACTATAAACCGGCCCTTATTTGCCTCGATCAAGACATGTGGACACGCCTGGTAATTCTTTTGAACAGCTGAAGGCGACAATTGTCGAATCAGTATTAAAGCCAGCCATGATCGCGAGACCCGAGAGTGATACCTTTTCTACAACTTTAACTCGGCATCGCTTGGCATCAATACACATTACGGCGATCTTAGGTGCCTTTCCTCCTAATGAAACCTCACCCCTCCCCTTCTACTTCCCCTCATTTATTTGCCAGAAATCTGTCTCTGCCAGGATAGTGTTATTCTCTTTCATTTATTTATTTCAACCGATCATCATGTCCCATCAGTTGGTAACAACCAGTATCCGATTTTAGTTTGCGCGCTAGCACCTTGTTCCTCAGCAAAGTGGCTACACTTACCAAGTCTAATCTGCCAGCCTAAGCAATATACTCTGGGTACCATTGTTAGAATGCTACAGTACCACTTAGCTTTGATACATCGCCGTCTAATCGGTTTGAGCGCGCGAGAATGTTTAGTTACTCTCCTATCCCTTTCATTTCTTGTTATCCTTCATATATTCATAATTTGAGCACCTCCACTTTCCCTGAGGCCGACTTTGGCCGACCTTATGTGTACGTACAGGTGCACGTCATGCGGTGGGTCCACCGGTCTTCGGTTGTCGTTCTTTACTTGATCTGTTTAACCCGGAACGCTTGACGTAGCACCGAAAAAGGTTTTCAGTCAATTTTGTTTATGCTGCCTATTGTATATAAATGTATGCTCATTTCCTCTCGAAACCTCATTTAGACGCCTTTGTGTGCGGTTCCCTCCCACTACCCCACAGACAAAGTATAGTTATCTTTCACGTGGTTGTGATTCTCTTGGAATAGATGGGTGTAAGCCACGTGCATTGACGTGTGTTCTTTTCTGGAATGTTTGACCCGGATTACCGCCGGATGCTCAAACTAGCAATGAGGTTTTTGAGTTTATTGTTTTTTCCTTTCTTCTCTATATTGTTTGAATCACGTGTTCTTGAATTTTTTCTGTCTCTTGCATCTTCCACTTCACTCGTTTTCCGCTACTCTCGAACCACAACAACATTTTACGAACAGGCCTCCTTTCATTGTCCTACCTTCTTCTTGCTACATGTAGTGTATATATCACTGTTAATTCAGCTTGTACTGTTCTCTGAAGAAGGAAATTAGTCCTGAAACGCCAGTAAAATGCCATTTTCACATTGTGTTTCTTTCATGCCGCTGCCTTTGCTTACCCTTTTTTAACGCTCCTAATTAGTTTTATTTGTGCCAGACTACAAAAACACACACATACACCCGTTCGTATATATATATATATATATATATATATATACACAGTAGAACTGAGACGTACGGGACGAGGGATTCCGTAAGGACACATATCAAAGTTGCAGTCCTTATTGCCAGTGCTGTTTGGCGTTTTACAGTGTCTTATATTGCCGAATGAGGTAAGATTTTTTTATATGCAGGAATAAATAATTGAAAATTTAGGTCGAGAAAAAATGCGCCGTTTTTTCCGCTCATGACAGGCTGTAGACGTTCGAGTCACGCCCCGGGGGTTGAAAAGAAGGTCCCCTTCTCCCCGTGTAGTCAGAGTGCCGCTGGCTACCACCCTCAAGCGTCAGATACACTTCTAGTAAATATAAATAGCCCAGAAAGTGAAGGACAACACAGTCGCCCAGATAGCCGAATTGGTAAGGCATTCGACATGTAATCGAAAGGCGTGGGCTCGGTCCCCACTCTGGGCGCGTGTTTTTCTTTCTTCTGTATATTTAAAAAATGTTTACTTCATTAACCGTCGTGAAAAAGAAAAGAGCCTAACCACACCCCTATGCCTCCTTTGGCGTTGTAGACTGCTGACCTATCCTTCTGTATTTCCTCAACGAGCCCCTCATTTCCTTACTATATTATTCTGCGAAAGCCTAGCGAGGGTCTCGGTTCTGGCAGCCTTGATGCCTAGGTAGAATAAGAGGGCTTCCCGCCAGTTACCCGCTTATGACAGGCTGTAGACGTTCGAGTGACGCCCCGGGGGTTGAAAAGAAGGTCCCCCTCTCCCCGTGTAGTCAGAGTGGCGCTGGCTACCACCCTCAAGCGTCAGATACACTTCTAGTAAATATAAATAGCCCAGAAAGTGAAGGAAAACACAGTCGCCCAGATAGCCGAATTGGTAAGGCATTCGACATGTAATCGAACAGCGTGGGTTGGGTCCCAACTCTGGGCGCATGTTTTTCTTTCTTTCTTTCTTCTGTATATTTAAAAAAATGTTTACGTCAGTAACCGTAGTGAAAAAGAAAAGAGCCTAACCACACCCCTACGCCTCCTTTGGCGTTGTAGACTGCTGACCTATATTTCTGTATTTCCTCAACGAGCCCCTCATTTCCTTACTATATATATATATATATATATATATATATATATATATATATATATATATATATATATATTCGGTGATAGGTATAATGCGAACTGTAACAGAAAATACACGCGGAAAATATGCTGCTTCTGTTTCATCTGTACATTATCATTATTATGTCATTTCGTTGTTTGGCCGCTGTTTGTCTCCAGTAAAATGCTACCTGAATCTACCTCTTTCAAGTAGAGTGTGCGCCTTGACCCCATTTCCAAGACCTCCCTTCCACAATGCTTCCATGTAATGCAGAAAAGCATAGTATGTAAAAACGATATCGTATAGCGTGTCCCGTTAAGCCTTCGAAGAGTAAAGGATCTACGTAAGAGAAGCCAGTAGCACTCTGGTTAGACGCCACGGGCGAGGAAAAAATGCTTATTTTTTCTGGAGGGGTTCTTCTCAGGATACATGGTAAGATTTTTAGGCGAAGCTTTCATAGATTCAGTTTAATGTATTTTTTGTGTGCAGAATACACACAAACAAAGAGACAGACAAAGAGACAGAGAGACAGACGATGAAACTTTATTGTTGCTTCTGAAAGACTCTGAAGGCCCAGAGGGGTGATGAAGTCCGCATCTTGCGCGGTCCGGACTATAGCCGTCTGGATTGATGGAGTGAAATAAAGCCAAGTTTGGATGCGGTCCTGTCTGATACATGCGCAGTGTGATAACCTGTGGTCTCCTTAGTTTACCGTGGGGAGGAGAGTAGACTCCTGCAATAAATTACTCCTTAGTTACATCATTAAAGGTGTAAAAAATGTCTCGGAACTCGACAAACGTAGGTTCAACAAGACCTCGACTCGCATTCGCGCCCGCGCCCTGGGCTATTGCTCGATTGGACGTGTGCAATATTGTTGAGGTTGGCCAAGAAATCGAGCTGAGAGTCCAGATGTCCAGGGAATCGTGTGGTAGTGCGTCGATGAAGCACTCACCGTGGGGGATTCTATACTTCTTCGGATGTGGAGCCAGAAGCGAAAGCCGTGACTGCCGCCTTGGAATCAGTGAAGATTTCAGTTCTCTCTTCGCGTAAGAGTGCCCAAGTGATCGCTGCCGGGGTGGAGCCTCTGATGGTGGCTCCGCAAGTGAACAAGCCTTCGTGATTGACTACCGTTGCGACGAAGCTAGACGCGCACATACTGAGCCGCATCCACGAAGTTGGCCGCGTACGGGGAGTCCTGGATCTGCCGGAGCAGTGCCACAGCTCGTTTTCTGCGTCTACCCTCATTATGTCGCGGGTGCAAGTTTTTTTTGGAAATGAAGAAACCATGATGTTGTATCTTACGTGATACGACATAGCACATTTACCTTCCCCCACTACGGTGGGGCCGATTCCCAAAACCGTGATGATCTCTCTTCCCCTTGGGTATGCTGGTGAGGCGTGATTGTAGAGCCATTGCCTGGGCTTTATTGATTTCATCTAGTGCTTTATGTACACCCAGCTCGACAACACGTTCTATGTTTGCGTTTACCGGTACTCCTAACACTTTCTAGAAGCTCTTACGGATTGGAATTTCCCTTTTGTTATTTTCGCATGCGTACCAATTGTGCATTGCAAATGCGTCGATGATGTGGCTCATGAGGAATGCGTGGAAGAGTTAACATTATCCTCCTTCAGACCTCCCCTCTTGTTGGAGATTCTAGTGATCAGGTCGATCATGCTCTTCATCTTGGTTGTGATGTTACAGACTGTGGCAATGGTAACTCCGCTAAATTCCATAAGCGTTCCTAGTGCCCTTAGTGTGTCTACTCTGAGGTTGATGGCACCATTCTTGTTGTGAAGCGTGATGTTATACTCGTCCAGGGGCTTCCACTCCTTCGGCCTGGCACTTTTTCTGACCGTTCTGTAGTGAAGTAGCTGAGACTTTTTCGTCGAGCACCTTAGTCCTGTGCCCTCGAGGAAAGTTTTGGTTCCGTCTACCGCCTCCTGGACACTGGATTCCCCTTGCCCTTTGCTGTCTCTGCTACTTCAGATGGTGATATCGTCTGCATGTATCGTATGATTACTCTCTATATCCCCGAAAGAGATACCGGCCGTTCCTTCATAGCCAGATTTAGCCAGAGATTTAGCCAGATTTAGCCAGAGGCGTCCTTCTGGGCACGAGTCAATACCCTCTCTATTTATGTTTTCCAACCAATAACGTAGTTTTCCGACCCCCCAGGAGCGACCTTACGCATCCATGAAATGACGGGCTTAGGTTGAGATATGGCATAAATTCTAGAATTAGTCTTTACATTATATTGTCTAAAACCTTCTCCAAGTCTAGCGCGAGAATTTCTCGCCCGTCCCTCGTATCGTTGTCTATGAATTCAGTCTTGAGTAGTTTCACTGCATGTGGTTTTGAGGGGCCTTGTCTGAAGCCGACCATGGTATAGGTAGGAGCCCATTGTGTCCTGGATTTGAAAGGAGCGTCTAGCTCTAGCACTATATACCCCTGTATGCTTGGTAGCCATGCGGCCCGGCTGCGCACAACCGGAGGTAGCTGTAGGCCAGGTTATGGAGGACTTTAGGCCCGTTTTCTTTTTGTATGTCCTCGTGCACAATTTCCTCCAGCATTTTCGTCTGCTTGGACCTAGTATTGGTTTGCTCTAGCAGCTGCTTCCGATGATTCCAGTTAGCAACTACCCTAATTTGTCAATCTACGGACTTACATATGTCGTACCTCTGTTGTTTGCTTGACAAGCCGACAGTGATTCTCTATGGCTCTTTGACCACCGCAGTCTGTTTTCTAAGCCGTTGATTGGTCTTTCCCACTTTCCACCTTTCATTACCAATTATTTTGCTTTAAGATGGTGCACCAGCCCACTCTCCATCCTTTCGACCTCGAGGTCAGTGTGCACCTTCCTGGTGGCCACCCTAATATCTTCCCTGATCTGTTGCATCTATTTCTTCAAATTACCTATCTTGGCCTGCTGCTCCTGCTGCGAGTGCTCCTTGCGGATTTTTCTTCAAGCATTCCAGTCGCTGACTATCAATTCCCGCGGAGTCTTGAATCCTACCTGAAGATTTGTGGCAAAAATGTTATGATAATTCCCCAGATTCTCGCTGAGATTTGTCGTGGGTTCCGAATTGAAACCCTTGATGAAACACAAGTCGGGAGTAGTATCCCTAATACATAAATTCCAGTCGTTCTCGGAAACGCCGGATCCACTGGAGGCAGGGGGTTGTGGTTGGTTGTGATCTCCCACAAGTCAATTTCTTTGAAGGTGGACTTTGCGTAGCTCTGCGGCTGGTGGGGGGCTTTGACATCTCCTGCCACCAAGAGCGGACTCGACCTGGCGCGACTGACTGCTTTATTTATGATAGTGGTGAATTTCTGTTTATGTTAACAAAAAAATCTGTTTTTAAATGCCTTTCAGGTATATTTCAATGAGTCAGAGCTACAGCCTATAATACAGCCTATGTCGTTTATTACGAAAATGAGGTGATTTTCCACCTGGATACGCATGCCGCGTTTCACCTCGCCCTGACAAGTATGAGCTTTGTAACCAGACACTAAAACCTCGTCTGTCCCAGTTTCCTGAACTAAAATAATTTGTGCCTTCAATGTAGAGCGAACGAACTGACTGGGGATGTCCTTTTTCAGGTGAAGCCTATCAGGGTCCCATTGCCAGACTTGTAGGCCCTTCTTTTGGACGGCCATGTTGAATCTTAGTAATCATTGCCTATTTCCCTTGGAGCATGTTACAGTTCCAAACTGCCGTGTCTATCTCATTGCACCGGGTCAGGGGGGTTCCTATAGATTGCACAACTTTTTCTAAGGCGACTGGCATATCGCCTATCGCCGGCTCAATCTTTTCAAAACGACAATTTGTCGCTTTTGTTATTTTTCGATTCGGCCAGAAAGGTTGCCCTTCGGCTGCCCGTCCGTCTAACAGAGTGCTCTGCTTTTGGCGTGAAAGCAAGGTCCCGACTCTGCTACCGGACCTTCCATGGGAACCTTGAACACAGGAAGGGCCAGCTGCTCAGGGTTACCGTTGTCTCCTCCTATTGCCTTTCGATCTTCTGTCGTCAGTGCTGTGACGTCAGATTTAAGCTGTTCGAGAGCATATCTCAGTAATGCCTTTTCTTTTCCTAGTTGTCGGATCTTGTCATGCTCTGCAGATACACCACCGTTACCTTCCTCAAAAGGAATGGCGGTGAGTCTCTCACTCGATCAGCACAGCTGTTGTCCTGGCCGCTGCTGGCTGGCAACTAGAAGCAAACAGCAGGAAGACCCTTGGAGTGGGAGCAAGAGCACTCACTGGATCCATGTCTCGTCCTCGTAGGCTTGGGCCCCTTGTAAGACGAGTGCTCTTTCAAGCGTCCTCCGGATCCGTTACCAGAGCCGCCTCAGTCATGTCAAAGGCTCCATGGCGTGTATCTGTTACAGGTGTTACTGCCGCCTTCGCCGCGCTGCCGTCCCTTCCTACGGCGTTGACGGTTCATGAAGGGTATCTGGTAGTGTGCTTTACAGGTCTTGTCTGTTATTATGTGAGGCCCCCGGTGAGGGTGCATTTGAAAGAGAAGTCGTGTTTGTTGTCTGGCCGTCTTTGGTCGCACTCCCAGTAGATAAGATCTTCGGGTGGTAGACATACGTAGGCTCGATGGACCAGCCTTTCGCAGGCGTAGCACTTATTGGTGTCACCGGTAGAGCGAACACTTCACGAGGATTGGGCCATATGTAACATTATCAGGCCCTAAAGACCGTCGGAAATAATAAACATCTTGCTCATATTCCTGAATTTCCTTACCTCGAGGGCAGGGGGTTTTTTGACCGGAATTATGAGGCGCTGTAACTTCTGGTGCGCTATGGTGGGATCGATGCCACCTGTGACCCCCTTAACCACACTAACGACACTAAATGGCACTAACGCAACTAAACATAACGGCACTAGAAGTATGTACCCTTTTAGGTGTGACAAAATACATACACCGAAATTACAACCAAACTACTATTACGAACAAACTATGAACAAATTACGAACAAATTACGAACAAACTACAAACAAGCAAGCAGTTTTTTCAGTTTTCATGCACGGACATACTCAACAAAGTTGTAGAATATTGCGGCGAACCATGGCTTGCTTATTTATTGTTTGTTTTTACTGCCGGGCCACGCCCGGGTGTGTTCTCTGAGTTGCAAGCAAAGCGCGTCTTCTATTCTTTATTTTTAAGCCGCACGGGCTATCACATTCAGATAAGCAAACTGTTTCGCCATAACGTCGCTGGCCTGGAATAATCGTATGTGATCTACAATGTTCTGGATGTGAATCGACGGTTCCAGAAACACTCGCACCGAAAGATAAAAGCCTGCAGAGCAGACGCCTCGGCATTCGATTCTGCGACGCTCGCCGACGCAAGTCACTTTGTTTACCGCTGCTTCGCTGCCTCTGTATTCTTTTGAGTTGTTAGGGGAGCACAAGTTCGCTCCAATAAACTTGTTTCTCCTTCAAGACAACTGCGTCGTCCTTGGATTCGTGACATCTGGTAGAGGTACGGGGTACCCACCCTTTATGCTCTCAACGACATCCGAAAGCCGCCAAGCAGGCCCATACAAGGTTCGCAGAAGATGACGAGAATGACGACGCATGGTGGCCGACCGTCAACACGTACAAGCCGAGATACAACGCCCCAACGCACCAAAAACTCCAGGAAAGCGGCGTTCGACGTCCAGTTGTCAATCGACGGCTTTGAGGTAGTCGCCCTCATCGATACGGGAGCCGACTACTCGGTAATGAGCGGCTCATTCCCGTCGAAGCTGAAGAAAGTTACGACAATATGGGACGGTCCGCATATACGCACAGCAGGAGGCCATCTCGTAACGTCAAGTGGAACGTGCACATCACGCGCCACTATAGGCGGCACCACGCACCCTGCTGAATTCGTTATTTTGCCTAAGTGCTCCCGCAACGTAATTCTCGGAATGGACTTTTTGACGGACAACGGCGCAATAATTGATCTGCAGACCAAGTCGATAACTTTTTCCTCCGATCACTCCACGACGCCGCAACCGAACCCCGATCACCGTGCTGCTGTCAGGATCGCCGACGATCACATCACCCTGCCACCACGCGCAAGCTTGATGATCGCCGTCTACTGTGAGGATGCTGCTTCTGACATCGACGCTATCGTAGAGAGTGATCGAAGTTTGCTTCTCTACCGCGATGTCTCCGTCGCAAGAGGCATTGCGCACTTTAAGCAACGCCCATCTCACGTTTGGGTCACTGATTTCACCGAAGAGTACCAGCATTTAAACAAGGGAGCTGCAATTCGTTTCCTCGAAGAAACGCAAGAAGCAAGTGGCGTGATCGCGGTCGCCGACTTTGAACGCACACTCCACGTGACACCTTCAAGCTTCCGCACCCCTTCGACGTGAATCTGGCGCTACCACAAGAACAAAGGAACAAATTATTGGCTTTGCTGCGTCGCTACTGCGAGTGTTTTTCGTCGAGTTCAAAATTGCGTCAGACACCCCTAGCGAAGCACCGTATTATAACTGAAGATGGAGCCCGACCTACCCGACAGCAACCATACCGCGTCTCTTCCCACGAGCGGGAAGCCATCCGGACTCAAGTCGACGACATGAGCGACGACATTATACAGGCCAACGAAAGGACCCTGGGCTGCGCTGGTCCTACTCGTAAAGAAAAAAGACGAAAATTTAAGGTTCTGCATTGACTACCGGCGATTAAACAAAATCACCAAAAAGGAGGTGTATCCCTTGCCACGAATCGACGACGTCCTTGACCACCTCTGCTATGCCAAGTACTTCTCATCGATGGATTTGAAGACCGGCTAGTGGCAAATTGAAGTGGACGAGAGAGACGAGAGAAGACTGCGTTTATAACCCTGGACGGCCTATACGAGTTCAGGTGATGCCTTTTGGGCTGTCCACGGCCGCCAGCAACGTTTCAAGAGTCATGGACACTGTGCTACTGGCCTGAAGTGGCACCCTTGCCTCGTACACCTCGACGACGTTGTTGTAATTCCCCGGACTTTCGACGAACACTTGCAAGGTTGGAGTCTGTACTCGAGGCCATTGGTACATCGGGGTTAACGCTGAAGCCTGAAAAGTGTCGTTTCGCGTGTATAAGAGCTGAATTCTTTTCGGCCACGTCGTCAACGCCGCGGGAGTCCTACCTGACCCGGCAAAAACTTCGGCCAGGGAAATTCCCAAGACGGAAAGACAAGAAGGGCGTGCGAAGATTTCTCCGACTGTGCGCATACTACCGGGCTTTCGTCGCAAACTTCGCACGCATTGCAGAGCCAGTCACACGGTTGACGAAAGAAAAGCACCGCTTTTAGCTGGGAAAACGACCAAAAAAAGGCATTCTGCGAGCTGCAAAAACGCCTGCTATGTCATCCCGTGCTTGCTCATTTCGACGAAAACGCGCCGAAACAGAAATGCACACCGACGCCAGCGATATAGGCCTGGGTGCCGTTCTCGTCCAAAGCAAAGCGCTGGCGAAAAAGCCATCGCCTTTCCAAGCCGTGGTCTGTCGAACGAGGAGAAAAATTACTCAGCGCCTGAAAAAGAGTGCCTCGCAATTATATGGGCCATTTAAAATTTTCGCCCATACGTATATGGTAGACCATTCAAGTTTGTCACAGACCACCATGCGCTGTGTCGGCTCTCCAATTAGTAGGACCCCTCTGGTCGTCTTGGGCGGGGGAGCTTGCGCCTGAAAGAGTTCGACGCTACAATCGTCTAGAAATCCGGCAGGAAAGACTCTGATGCCGACTGCCTGTCCCGCGCCCCCGTCGACCTCTACCACTAGACTGCGATGAAGACAGCGCATTCTTCGGAGTCGTTACGGAGAGCGACCTAGCCGCCCAGCAGCGTGCCGACCCGCGGACTTGCGCGTATGATCGACTACCTCGAAGACGAAATGTCGCCGTGCCTAGGTCGTTGAAGCGGAACTTGCCAGCATTCAGCCCCAAAAACTCATTCCTCTTGAAGAATTTCAGCCCCGGAACGAGAACGCATTACCTAATTGTCATCCCTGCAGAGCTCCGTGACGAAATTTTGGAAGCGTGCCACACCGACCCGTCTTGCAGACATCTCGGCACAGCTCGCACTATTGCAAAATAAAGGCGAAGTACTTCTGGCCCCGCCTTACATCCGACGTCACCCACTACGTTCGCAGATGCCGTGACTTCAAGCGACGAAAAACGCCGCCGACACGACCCGCCGGCTTTCTGCAACCGATCGCCGTCCTGTCGAGGCCCTTTCTACATATTGGAATGGACCTTCTAGGCCCGTTCCCTACGTCACAATCACAGAACAAGTGGATTGTCGTGGCGACAGACTACATGAAGCGCTACGCAGAGACCGCCGCTCTTCCGAGGAGCACTGCACAGAAAGTCGCAAAGTTCTTCATAAGCGAATTTGTGCTGCGACATGGAACCCCGAAGTCCTAATCACGGACCGCGAACGGCCTTTACTGCGGAGCGTATGCAAGGAATATTACGCTACAGCAACACGGATCACAGAAGAACGACAGCGTACCAACCCCAAACGAACGGACTAACAGAACGTGTGAACAAGACAATCGCAGATATGCAGTCAATGTACGTTGATATTGAACATAAGACTTAGGAAGAAGTGCTCCCGTATGTCACGTTTGCGTACAACACTGCTATCCAGGAGACGACGTAGCTGACGCCGTTCGAGCTTGTCTACGGAAGACGCCCAACTACGATGCTCGACGCCATGCTTCCGCACGTAGAAGACGACGACCTCAACAAAAACGTCCAAGGATACCTTCACCGCGCGGAGGAGGCCCGCCAGCTGGCTCGAGTTCGTACAACGCGCCAGCAGCTCGTGGATGCCGGCGCTACAACCTCCGACGCCGAGACGCCGAGTACCACCCAGGGGACGGTGTTTGGGTTTGGACTCCCATCCGACGACGCGGACTCAGTGAGAAGCTTCTGCGACGATATTTCGGACCCTACCAAATTTTACGACGTGTCGGCCAACTTACCTACGAGGTGATCCCCGATGGTAATTCCGGAACAACACGATGACGCACGCGGCCCGAAGTCGTCCACGTGGTTCGCTTGAAACCTTACTATGGAAGATGACGAACTTTCTTGTGGTTGTTGTTTGTTCGGATTGTCTTTTATTTTAGCATCGGGTCGATGCACTCTTTGAGGGGGGGTAATGCCGCGAACCATGTATGGGCTTGCTTATTTATTGTTTGTTTTTACTGCCGGTCACGCCCGGCTGTGTTGTTATCTGCGTTCAAGCAAAGCGCGTCTTTCATTCTTTAATTTTATGCCGCACGGGCTATCACATTCAGATAAGGAAACTGTTTCGCCCTAACGTCGCTAGCCTAGAAAAATCGTCTGTGATCTACAATGTTCTGGTCGTGAATCGACGGTTCCAGAAACACTCGCACCGAAAGATAAAAAGCCTGCAGAGCAGACGCCTCGGCATTCGATTCTGCGACGCTCACCGACGCAAGTCACTTTGTTGACCGCTGCTTCGCCGCCTCTGTATTCTTTTGAGTTGTTAGGGGAGAAAAAGTTCGCTCCGATAAACTTGTTTTTCCTTAAGACAACTGCGTCGTCCTTGGGTTCGTGGCAATATATTGACTTCAAATGCAGTAGAAACATATACAAACGGACAAATACCACGCACTATGGGACTGCAAAGAAGAGAAGAAAATCATAGGTTCAAAGACTATGCCATTGAGCACCGCAACAAATGCTGGTTAGCGTAGGCTGGAATATTTAGCTTAATGTGACCAAAAGCGCAACCGTTGTAAAAAAGTCCCAAAGAATCTCAAAACAGCTATACCAACCACGCATTTTAGGTCCAAAGGAAGAAAGTTTCCCTCATCCGAGACCATGGAAGAAATATCGGTCTCCTTTTGTTCAAACTCTTCGATATGAACTGAAGGAAGAACGTCCCTGGTTTGGAGGCGACTATTTTTGAAACGTAGTTAGCGCATCGCAAAGCGGCCTCTAGCGCCTACACAACGATGTCAATGTTAGATTCGGGTATTTGTGGTGGTAAGCATCCGTGATGTGCGCACTTGTTTTCTTATGTCCGCCATATTTCGCATAATAATTGGCAGTGTTCTTTCCTCTAAGAAAAATACATGTTTGTCGACTGCATGAACCGCTTTCGGCTGTTTTGTGATATCACATTCGATCGATGAACGGTTATCAAAAGATATTGGTGTTTCTTTTACGCAGTGAATGTTCCTACGTACGACGTTTCGAATTCAATCGTTGCGTGGATTTGAAATTTCGTTATGCCTAACTATAAGTTTTTTTTGTTCTGAAGTCTAAGATACGCCCAAAGTACCTTATTTTGCTTTCTTTTTTTTGAAGTAACCGGGAGTCCCCTGCCTTCTTGAATTTCTGTAGTGCTCCACTTTCCTGTCACCATCATTGAGGGAAGGACCCGTGAAATATTTAGATATAGTATTTTGCGCCATGTGACTAGGGAGCATTTTTAGAGGAGTATTCAACTTGTAGCTAAGTGAGTATGTGAGATGTTCATCCCTTTTAAGAGACTGAACTGCTTTTTCTAACACAATATAGTGGACTAAGCTCAATAAGGCGTGTTATAACATCGTAAAAACTTACTGCTCGCACAACTAGGCGATGGCTCTCCAACAGCCATATTTTTAATTCCTTTCATAGATGTTTTGGCTATGATATTCAAAAACTGAGTTGCTGTTGTAAAATTTGCCGTATTGCCCACGTCCTTTCTTCCAAGAACAGGATTATAAATTTTCCACAAGGGGACCTCAATGAGTTTTCAAACCAGCCATCATCCTCTCGGGAATGCACGTACTTTTATGTGTCGCTGTAGTTGCAGCAACCAGAAGCATATTATTTCGATGCGGTTGCTCAGACGCTAAATATCGGACCGTAAGGATAGGTGGGTTGAATAAATATGTTGATGAACGTAATGGACAGCAAATATATTTCTCTTACTATTTACGAAGAAACCGACTTCATTTCTTTCTACAAAAGGATGCTACGGTGCACATTCGTAGGCGCTATGATACGCGACAAAAGCGCAGTTATGTCATATATATGGTCGATGTATTAAAACCGCTGACCATTTGTATTTCCTGACATCATACACATTTTTGATGTAGTCGTCGCGCTTGACGATGGATACATTTCTAAAGAACAAGGAGTGACGGCTGTCCATTTTAGCCGTAGTACGATCCACATGTCAACTCATTTAAATGTGGAAAATAAATGGTTTTACCTCTAACCTAGCGGGAAGAGCTGAATATCTCTTGGAACAAAATATCGAGTGCCTCATAAGCGAAGTTTTGTAAAAGCTTGATAGTGAAGAGCGTTTATACAAATATAAAGCAGATGTTTTGTATGAAAATGTTATAAACCTAAACTTACACTTAACGGTTTATCCGCTTTTTTTGTTGAATTTCGTTAATATATTCTATAGTAACTTGATGGCATCATCAACCCAACAATTTACAAAGATAACGCCGAGGTTTACATAAAACACCGTTAAAAAGGGACATGTCACTCACGTTGCAGCTCCAGTGTCACTTCCCCTACACGACAATGCATGGTTCAAACAAATATAGCGACGATGGCAGCATTCACTATTACTATAACAACCTGTCGCCAAGGTGCGGCGCCACTAAAACTGATTTTGGTGAATTGTGCCGTTCCCTCTGTGTGGATAAATAATTACGACCCCTCTGTGATGATGGCCTTACAATTGCTATTAGCTTTCTCTCTTTCCGCTACTTATTGAAAATCTAATGCCTTCATCGCGGAACGTCGGAAATATTCGCACACAATGTGAGGTAATTAAAGTTCTTAGTCCTTCAGCGGTGTCCCCACATTGTCCACCACCATTTCCGACCAGTCCGCTAAGAACACACTGAACAACGCAACACCGCACTCTACTGAAATGAACTTAATTGAAAAGCCTCTCACAATGCGTGGCAGCTTTGCATGCTTCGGTAATATTTCGCGCTCATTGTGTTTGGAATCACTGTGGAACGTATAATTATTGCAACGGCTTTTATAGTTATATATCACAAAAGTTCAAATACCGCGTTTGTTTTCGCAGATAATGGTTACCACACTTGCGATTCACTTAATTAGAAAACAACCTAATGGCCACTCAGATACCGCGCAAACATCCAGATTACGGTACATTGAAAGAAGGCATGCGTAAATGTTTTCACCCGTTTTTATTACTAACATATAACTAGGTTACACAGCGGTTTGCTAACGGTGTGTGCACTTTATTGTAAAACTCATTACTGTTTAGTAGCAAGCAATACGTTCAACATCATCAATTTGCGTATCAACAATGGTATAGAAATAGGTAATGATGAATAACCCAAACATTAAAGATTAAGATGCCGTTCCTGTGGCTCTATATCAAACGAATATTTGACGTTAGATTTTTTCCCCTTGTAGTTGCACTGACACTGTGATTGTGGTGAATTCGTTGGTCTTATTTGATGGTAACTGAACTTGAGACTTAGATTGTTTTCGCTTGTGTACTGTTTCATGACGCCAAACTTACATTGGTAAAAAAAATACACAAAACTTCTCTTGTGAGTTCGAAAATTGCCCTTTGTGCACTTATACACCATGAACAGTTTTTTTTTTGTTTTTACTCTCTTCGCGTTCACCAGTAAAACCAGCACTCAAGGATGTAAACAGAAGTAAATATATTAGCCCTTTACATTACTCGTCCTAAGCTACTAGGAAGTGTGAGTGGTTTATAAACTGTAATTTTCTGCAATAGATTACCGCAAGCATTCCGCAAACCTCAACATTCCTGTCCATCCTTAACTCCATTCCCCTGCAAAAATACTGAATACATCGGAACACAAAAACGCCTTTGCATACTAAGCTTGGAAAGAGTATTGGTAAAGAACGCTCACCTTTTTGGCACATAGAATGTTCGACCATCTGTTGTGCCTGTTTGCCGTAAATTCAGGTTCGTGAGAAAAAAATAACGCACCACTTCGTGCAGATAGTCATCTCTTGAAACGAACGTTGTCAGTTCACATCTCAATCTCTCCAGGCCTTCACTAGGATTGTAGGTCCTTGCATACAATTTCATGGTTAAATTACGGCGGAAAAACTGAAACAAAATATCATCATTCAAATAGCTGCGGAAAAGTTTGAGCGAGCGCAATTTGCTTTCACTAGCTCCGTATATTATGTGTGCGCTGCCAGGGCTTGTTAATTTAGGGCTCGCCGCTAATATCTGTTATGTACTGCACGTGAATTGCGCCTATAAATCTGGAAAGAAATTCTCTGGCAGCATACGGGTAAAAGAAGCGCTTTCGAAATACAGGATCCGGGTGCCGGTCAACATGTCCAGTGAATCAAATTTTTCGTTAGTGTCATCTGCACTGGATGTTACAGCGATGGCGGTCACTGTGTTAAGATTTAGCGGGTGAAGCTAAACTTACCTGCTTTATCTCGCGTCCAAATATTAAGATGACGATGATCATGGTCATCAGCGTGTATAGCTTCACCACACGAGGAACACCTGTCTCATTGGCCTGCACCCGCCTCTCTGCTGCGCTATCCCGGCTGATAACTCGGCCCCAAATTTTTTATTTAATTTCACCATATACTAAATGCCTTGTGCTCCTCTATACCATTCCCTCAGTAGCCGCATCGTTACCATGGATTTCCACCGGTTGTCAGTTTTCATCAGTACAGTGCACTTGTTTGATATTTGTTTGAATATTTGTTCGAACTACGATATTTAATGCCCGTGTTTGTTTTCTGATCTCTGAGCCTTGCTTCTAAGCTGCATGTTTGCTGTGGAGACGCGAGTTAATCCCGAACCTACAACGTGGGAGCCGCCTAGATGTCGCGCGGCACGCCGCACAAATGAAATGAAAAGCCATCAGTTTCAATATTTATGTCAAAATATTTGCGGATATTACGCCAAGGCTACAAAGGCTCAAATTACTGATGATGTGTTTTTCTTAGAGAATGACACATGTGTCAGGTAAAGAGCTAAGATAGGACTGACTTGAAGAACTTGCATTAATACAGTAGAAGTACAATTGCCAATCTTTTATCAACTGACAAGACACTTGCAGACATCCGACGACAAATAGCGGAAGGTCCGATTTGCACCAAGCTGAGTAGCTATAGCATTGATGAATGGTCGCACTGCGCCTTTTGAAAGTAAAAATTATTGGGAGCATAAGTGAGATGTGGCTGTTGAGGACAGCCTTCTCTGAGTGCATAGAGGATTGAAATTCCGGCACGTCTGCCCCCAAAATACTCTCAAAGATTCACCAGGAACATCTAGTAGTTAAATGTCAAGAAAGAGCCCTGGAGTCAGTATACTGGCCCGGCGTGTAAACGGAAACCAAAGAGCTTGCTTGTTCACCGTTACGCAGAGTTCGTTGAAGAGCAGAGATACATACATAGGCTATTAATTTCGTTTGATTTTCCTGAAAGACCATTGGAGAAAGTGTAGTTGGAGCTGTTTCACTGTGGAGGAAAAAACTACCTGCGTGTGACCGATTATTATTCACAGTATCTCGCCATCGCTGTGCCGACTGGTATGGTAGTGCAAGAAGTCATCAAGAATGGAGAGTCTACGAAAGACGGCACTGCCAGCATGAAACACGATTAAGTGATAAGCCCTAGAACACCAAACGTCTGCAGAAATTAAAGGAACTGGATAAATTAAAGTTATTTAACAAGTACTAATAATTGCTGCCACAAATAGGAATTGGGACTCGTTTTGTAGCGTCTGAAACAGTGCCTGTTCCTTTCGCGGAAGAAAAACAATGTTACCTCCTTAAGCATTTGTTTAAATTACTTAAAGTTTCCTTTACCACCCTGTATAAGGGCTATAGTGATTTGAAAAAAATTGCGCTGCAAAAAACAATTCACATACTAAGTTTATTACTTTATGGTGGCCACTCGACATTGCAGCAATCAACGTACAAAATCTGCCACCGAGTCGGTCAGGAATAGTTCTAACCGATTTTAGGGTGCCTATTTCATTACCTATAACATGCACGCTGACCGTTACGACTAGGAATGATATTAGCTGAGGAGGCACCACATAAATAGCATGGCGGTTTGCAATTATAAAACACCAATGTTTGTTCATTGATTTGTCTATTGCTATTAATTCTGTTCTTCCTCTTCATCGAGCGCACACTGTTTGCAGCGTCGTGAATGCAACACTAGCCCCAAATAGGGCAGCCGTTGGCTAATATTGGACGCAATGGCCAGAGCGCATAGAGGGGTTTGCTGTTCCTGGCGCCAGGGCGCCACGTGCTGGCTAAAGAAGAAAAACAGCCATCCGATTTTTCCCCGTCTACTAAAGCTTCACCGCGCACACTGTGTATTAGAGGAGGACAAATACCGCGCACTATGGGACTGCATAGAAGAGAAGGAAAATAATAGGTTCAAAGACCCTGCCATTGAGCACCGCAGGAAATGCTGGCTAGCGTAAGCTAGAATGTTTAGCTTAATCTGACCGAAAACGCAACCGTTGTAGAAAAGTCCCAGATAATCTCAAAACAGGTATACCAACCACGCGTTTTAGGTCCAAAGGAAGAAAGTTTTCATCATCCACGAAATCATGGAAGAAATTTCGGCCTCCTTTTGTTCAAACTCTTCGATATGAACTGAAGGAAGAACTTCCCTGGTTTGGAGACGACTATTTCCGGAACGTAATGAGCATATCACCAAGCGGCATCTAGCGCCTATACGAGGATGTCAATGTTAGCTTCGGGTATGTGTGGTGGTAAACATCCGTGATGTACGCACTTGTTTTCTTACGCCCGCCATATTTCCCCCAATAAATGGCAGTGTTCTCTCCTAATAGCAATACATGTTTGTCAACTGCATGAACCGCTTTGGCCTGTTTTGCGATATCACATTCGATCCACGAACGGTTATCAAAAGATATTGGTGTTTATTTTACGCAGTGAATGTGCGTACGTACGATTTTTCGAAACCAATCGTATCGTGTATTTGAAATTTTGATATGCGTAACAATAGGTTTTTTTGTTGTGAAGTCCAAGCTACGCCCACAGTACCTGATGTTGCCTTCTTCTTTCTGAAGTAACCGGGAATCCACGCCTTCAGGAATTTCTGTAATGGTTCACTTTCCTGTCACCATCATTGAGGGAAGAGCCCGTTAAATATTTAGGTATAGTATTTTGCCCCATGTGACTTGGCAGTATTTTTAGAGGAGTATTCAACTTGTAGCTATGTGAGTACGTGAGATATTCATCCCTTGTAGGAGATCGAACTGCTTTTTCTAACAAAATAAACTGGACTAAGCTCAATAAGGCGTCTTTTATTATTGTAAAAATTTACTGCTCGCACAACTAGGTGATGGCTCTCCAACGGCCATATTTTAATTACTTTCATAGACGTTCTGGTTATGATATTTAAAAACTGAGTTGCTCTTGTAAAACTTGCCGTATTGCTCACGTCTTTTCTTCCAAGACAGGGATTATTGGGTTTATTCAGGGATTATTCAGGGATTATTGACAGGGATTATTGAAGGGGACGTAATTGAGTTTCCAAACTAGCCATCATCTCCTCCGAAATGCACGTACTTTTATGTGTCGCTGTAGTTGCATCAATCAGAAGCATAATATTTCGGTGCGGTTGCTCAGACGCTAAATATCTGACCGTAATGATAGGTGAGCTGAATAAATATGCTGATGAACCTAATGCACAGCAAATATATTTCTCTTACTACTTACGAAGAAACCGACTTCATTTCTTTTCTACAAAAGGATGTTCTGGTGCACTTTCAAGGGCGCTATGATACACGGCAGAAGCACAGTTATGTCATATATATGGTCGATTTATTATTAACCACTGGCCATTTCTATTTCCTGACACCATACACATTTTTGATGCAGTCGTCGCGCTTGACGAAGGATACATTTCTAAAGAACAAGGAGTGACGGCTGTCCATTATAGCCGGTGTACGATCCACATGTCAACTCATTCAAATGTGGAAAATAAATGGTTTTACCTCTAACCTAGCGGGAAGAGCTCAATATCTCCTGGAACAAAATATCGAGTGATCAATAAGGGAAGTTTTGTAAAAGCTTGATAGTAAGCTTGACTATAAAGCAGATGTTTTGTACGAAAAAGTTATATTCCTTTGCTTAACGTTTTATCCGTTTTTTTTGTTGTATTTCTTTAAAATCCTCTACAGTAACTTGATAGCATCATCAATACAACAATTTACAAAGATACCGCTGAAGTTCGCCTAAAACACCGTTAAAGGGGGACGTGTCACTTACGTTCCATCTCCAGTGTCACTTCCCCCACACGACAATGCATGGTTCTAACAAATATTGCGAAGATGGCAGCATTCAATATTATTATAAGAACCTGTCGCCAAGGTGTGGCGCCACTAAAACTGACTTTGGTGAATTGCGCTGACCCTCTGTGTGCATAAATAATTGCGACCCCTCTGTGATGATTGCCCTACAACTGCTATTGGCTCTCACTCTTTCCACTACTTATTATAAATCTAATGCCTTCATTGTGGAACGTCGGAAATATTCGCACACAATGTGAGGTAATTAAATTTCTTAGTCCTTCAGCGGCGTCCCCACATCGTCCACCATCATTTCCGACCAGTCTGCTAAGTAGACCTTACACAACGCAACACGGCACTCTACTGAAATGAACCTAACTGAAATGCCTCTCACAAGACGTGGCATCTTTGCATGTTTCGGTAATATTTAGCGCTCATTGTGTTTGGAATCACGGTGAAACGTATAAATATTGGAACGGCTTTTCCAGTTATATATCACAAATGTTCAAATACCACGTTTGTTTTCACAGATAATGACTACCGCACTTGCGATTCACTTAATTTTTAAACAACCTAAACACCACTCAGACACCACGCAAACATCCAGATTACGGTACGTTCAAAGAAGGCATGCGTAAATGTCTTTACCCGTTTTTATTACTAACATATAACTAGGTTACACAGCGGTGTGCTAAGTGTGTGCGCAGTTTATTCTGAAACTCATTACTAGTTATTAGCAAGCAATAGGTTCAACCTCAATAATTTGTGTATCAATAATGGTATACAAATTGTTAATGATCAGTAACCTCACATTAAAGATTTAGATGCCGTTCTTGTGGCTCTATATTAAAAAAATATTTGCAATTCAATTTTTTCCTCTTGTGGTGGCACTGACACTGTGATTGTGGTGAATTCGTTTGTCTCATTTGGTGGTTACTAACCTTGAGACTGGGGTTGTTTTTACGTAGTGTAGTGTTTCATGACGGCAAACTAAAAATGGTTTGAAAAACAAATAAACAAAAATTTTCTTGTGGGTTTGAAAATTGCCCTTTGCGCATAATATACCATGACCAGTTGTTTTTGTTTTTACTCTTCGCGTTCACCAGTGAAACCAGAATTGAAGGATAGTGATATATTAGCCCTTTACATTACTCGTCGAAAGCTACTAGGAAGTGTGAGTGGTTTAAAAACTCTAAATTTTATTAATAGATTACCGCAAGCATTCCGCGAACCTCCACATTCCTGCCCATCCTTTACTCCATTCCCCTGCAAAAATACTGAATACATCGGAACACAAAAACGCTTTTGCATGCTAAGCTTCGAAAGAGTATTGGTAAAGAACGCTCACCTTTTTGGCACATAGAATGTTTCACCATCTGTTGTACCTGTTTGCCTTAAATTCAGGTTCGTGAGAAAAAAATAACGCATCACTTCGTGCCGTTCGTCATTTCTTGAAATGAACGTTGTCAGTTCACATCTTAATCTCTCCAGGCCTTCACTAGGGTTGTAAGTCCTTGCCACCAATTTCATGGTTAAATTACGGCGAAAAAACTGAAACAAAATGTCATCATTCAAATAGCTGCGGAAAAGTTTAAGCCGGCGTAATTTGCTTTTACTAGCTCTGTATATTATGTGTGTGCGGCCAGGACTGTGCGGCCAGGGCAAAACAAGCGCTTTCGAAATACAGGATCTGGGTGCACGTCAACATGTCCAGTGAATTAAATTATCATTAGTGCCATCTGCACTGGCTGTTACAGCGATGCCAGTCTCTGTGTTAAGATTTGGCGAGTGGTGACAAACGTACCGGCTTTATCTCACGTACGAATATTAAGATGACGATGATCGTGATCATCAGCATGTATAACTTCACCACAAGAGGAACACCTGTCCCATTGGCCTGCACCCGCTTCTCTGCTGCGCTATCCCTGGTTGATACCTCCGCCCCAAAAATTTTTATTTAATTTCTCCATCTACAAACCCCTTGCGCTCCTCTGAATCATTCTCTCTGTAGCCGCCCCGTTACCATAGATTTCCACCGGTTGTCAGTTTTCCTCAGTACAGTGCACTTATTTGATATTTGATATTTGTTTGAATATTTGTTCGAACTATCCTATTTAATGCCCGAGTTTGTTCTCGGATCCCTGATCCTTACTTCTGAGCTGCATATTTGCTGTGGAAACGCGACTTAATCCCGAGCCTGCAACGTGGGAGCCGCGTAGATGTGACCCGGCGCGCTACAAAAAAGAAATATGGCGGTACGTGCCCATGTAGGGGAGCTCAAAGAGCACTATATGGTGGTAGCGTATTTGAAAACTGCTACGAAGGGGCCGATGCAGGGGTCGCAAGCCCGTCAAGAAAAAATCGGTATGCTCAGTCTACAAGGCAAACCTCAGAAGGAGTTAACTTTCACAAATCGTTGCAAGTGGGGCAAAAGAAGCGGCGTTTTGAACGTTCTAGCATCATGAGTGGCATCGCCTAGAAATGCTCTGTGGGACAAGGGTATGCATTGCTCTACTTTATGGGCGACAAGCCAGAAGGAATTGTTGCGTCTTTACGTTGACAGAAAATCCAAAGAACACCAAAACAAGGTTTGCAACCTTTAAAGGCCAGTTCGCAGACATATCTTTGTTCTCCAGAAGAGATGAACGGGCAGGCGAGGGTGTTATAAATTTTGTCACGGAGTCACGCCCACTGTCCAAGATATGCAGTGTCAGAGAATTACATGTGGGATGATCGGGGACCGGATAGTACTGGGAACCAGGGGCGTCAAAGCAGCTGTACCTGGAGGTGCCACTCCAAAAGACCACCACCTTTGCTGGACAGTCTGAAGTGCGCAGAAGAATAAGCCGCTACGCTCCACGGCCCCAAAAATCGTTACGTGAATGCAGTCGGGCAGGCTCGTAAAGCAACTGCACCTCCTGGAAATTTAAATAACCCTGGAACACAACAAAATGATCCGCCTGAATCCGAAGCAAAGCGATGTATGTTTTATGGCTACTAGCAACACACCTAGAGGAAGTGCTCAGCAGAAAAGGTGACGTTCAACAAGTGCGGCCAAAAAGAAAATTTCGCTATGTCTGCAAAATAAAAGCATCAGTCTGTGAAATCGCGGTACCAAAGACACATTACTCGGAGCCTTCCCATCTAACTGCGATGGCAAGTAGATGGCTTCAGTGGACATCACATGGTAGCCCGTCACCTTCAAAATAGACATCGGAGGTAATGTTAATGTGATTTCTATCCACGAGTACCGGAGGTACTTATGGGACCTGCATCGCAACAAGCCAGAAAAAGTTTTCAGAGGTACCCAATGAAGGAGAACTTGCTGTTTCCGGCATGATAGCGGCAGACAATTCATACAGCAACACGTCATCGAAAGGAAAGATCTACGCCGCGGATGGTTTTCAGATGCGTCTCCTGTTAAGGAAATCTAGCTAAAAACTAGGTATAGTGAAACCTCATCAAATCACCAGTTAGCGAAACGAAGCTGTTAACCTAGAGGATGAGCTCCCCAAAGTCTTCTTCACTCTTTGTAAAATTAGGATTCCATACAAGATGAAGTTTAAAGAAAATGGTGCACCATTAAGTTCACTAGTCCTTGAACGTCCCCATACTATTAACGCCGAAAGCCAAGGCAAACTTCACGAGATGGTTGAGATTAACGGTTTCGAGCCACGTGAGGAGCCAACACAATGTGGTTTGGGAATGGTCGTTGGTGGGAAACCTGGCGGAGATTTGCGCATATACGTAGAACCGACTAAGTTAGTTCAAGACGTTTTTGAATGCGCAAATACGAAAATCTTTTGCAACACACTTTTTTTCGATTCTTTATTCGTAGAAATATGCTCAAAAAATTACAATACCAAAAAAGCAAATGAAAGTAGTAGAATTTGATGGTAGCCCGTTGGGTACTCTGGCTTTCAGTGCATGTGGAATGCAAGGACTAATATTTTCAAAATTCTACAGTGCTTCAGAAATGCTACAAAAACCTACAACACACTTTTATTTGGTTCATTATCCATAGAAATAAGTGCAAAAAATTACAATAGCAAAAAAAGCAAATGAACGGTATGAAATTTGACGGTACCCATTTGGGTACTATGGGTCTGCCTTACACTGTGGATGCATTCGAGCGCTCCCGCTCTTGAAAGCCGATTTTCCCGCCTGCCTCTTCAGAACTGACCTGCCATATCGCCCCACCTAGGCGGGCTTAGTGAAAGCAAGGCATGCTTTTTGCGGGGAAACAACTTTCGACGCTAGAATTCAGAATGGGGGAAAGCTTTTGCCTTTATGGTTATGGTAGCCATTTGGGTACCCCGGGACCGAGGATGCTTGAGCTTGAAGCTAACCCTCTGCCTGTCAGTGAACATATTTGGGCAACTTGCCAGACCTCAATACCTGTTCAAAACCGACTCCAATCTTGAGTTTTCGCAATTCAATGTTGCGGAATATTCTGAAGTATTACCACGTTGATAATGCCATTCGACAGATGCCGGTTGAAACGGCTGCCTTTTTGAATCAGTTCCCCGCATAAATTCTCCGAAAAGACAATGTCACAGTTTTTGGTAAACCTGGAAGGCGTCGTGTGTAACATGGAAATATAGTCATCCACAGCAGCACGCAAGCAAAGGACTGCACCCGTCTGCGAGCATTCGTGAAAAGGCCACAGAAACTTTTCTTCATGCTGAACCATAAACGTGCAAGTTAAATGTAAAAACTGTAACATTTTTTTGGACGCATCTTTGATAACAAAGCTCTTCGGGCTGGCCCTGCAACAGTGCGGGCTATTTGATATAAGACCACCGTCAAACACTCAGGAGATAAGGAGGTTTGTGGGAATAGAAAACGCCCTAATGATGTTTTTCCCGAACAGTCAGAAATAACCCACCTTATGAATGATGTTCCAAGCGCGAAAAGAGAGTGACTATGGACCTCAGTACAACAGGAATTCCAACTGTTACAAGAGCTGTGTCAACGACCAGTTCTTACAGTTTTCGACACAGAGAACATGACAGTAGTTCTCAGCAGATGCCTCATCGTTCGGAATTGGTCCAATTCTGCCACAGAAGAAGAAAGATAGGGTCTATGGACCTGTAGCGTACGCATCCCATATCCTGTCAGAAAGTAAAAAGTACGCCAGATTGAGAAAGAAGGCCTTGCTGTGACCTACGCATTCGAGAAGTTTCAAGGATAAGTTCCTGACTTACAGCCTACTATTAAAGTTGACTACAAGCCATCAGTTTCAATATTCATGTCAAAACATTTGCCAGATATTACGCCGAGGCTACAAAGGCTCAAAATACTGATGATGTGTTTTTCTTAGAGAACGACACATGTTTCAGGTAAGGAACTAAGATAGCACTAACTTGAAGAACTTGTATTAGTAGAGTAGAAGTGCAACTGCCAATCTTTCATCAACTGGCAAGACGCTTGCAGACATCCAACGGCAACCAGCGGAATGTCCCATTTGCACCCAGCTGCGTAGCTACAGCATTGATTAATGGTCGCACTGCGGAAAACGCTTTCTTTTGAAAGTAAAAATTATTGGTAACACAAGTGAGATGTGGCTGTTGAGAATGGAAATGTCTGAGTGCATAGAGGATTGCCATTTCTGCACCTCTGCCCCCCAAAATACTCGCAAAGATCCACCAGGAACATCCAGTATTAATGTCAAGAAAGAGCGCTGGAGTCACTATACTGGCCCGGTGTGTAAATGGAAACCAAAGAGCTTGTTCACCGTTACGCAGAGTTCGCTGAATAACAGAGGTACATACATGGCTCATTAATTTCGTCCGAGTTTCCTGATCGACTATTGGAGAAAGTGTCGTTGAAGCTGTTTCACTGTGGAGGGAAAAACTACCTGCGTGTGACCGATTATCATTCAAAGTATCTCGCCTTCTCTGTGCTAACGGGTATGTTAGTGCAATAAATCATGAAGAATGGACAGTCTATGAAAGCATGGCACGGCGAGCATAAAACACGCTTAAGCGATAAGCCCTAGAACAAAAAAATCTGCAGAAATTCAGGGAACTAGATAAATTAAAGTTAATTAACAAGTATATAATAATTGTTGCCACAAATGGGAATTCGGACTCGTTTTATTGCGTCCTAAGCGGCGCCTGATCTTTTCGCGCAAGAAAAACAATTTTACCTCCTAAAGCATTTCTTTAAATTACTTAAACTTCTTCTTTAACACCCTGTATAAGGGTTATAGTCATTTGAAGAAAAGTGCGTTCCAAAAAGCAATTCACATACTAAGTTTATCACTTTATGGTGGCCACTCGACATTTCAGTAATGAACGTACAAAATCTGCCACCGAGTCGGTCAGGAATAGTTCCAACCTATTTTATGGGGCCTATTTCATTACCAATAACATGCACGCTGACCGTTACGCCTAGGAATGATGTCAGCTGAGGAGGCAGCACATAAATAGCACGGTGGTTTGCAATTATGGAACACCAATGTTTGTTCATTGATTTGTCTATTGCTATTAATTCTGTTCTTCCTCTTCATCGAGCGCACACTGTTTGCAGCGTCGTGAATGCAACACTAGCCCCAAATAGGGCAGCCGTTGGCTAATATTGGACGCAATGGCCAGAGCGCATAGAGGGGTTTGCTGTTCCTGGCGCGGGTGGCAGGGCGCCACGTGCTGGTCTCGAAGCCAGCGATACCGCAGTAAGGGGACCCAAAATATTTAAGGGATAGCTTTGCCTTTGTCTGCGTCACTGACCACAAACAACGGAGGTTGGGAGTGCTCCATTCTGCGGAAGTAGCAGTCATCCCGGACACCGGAGAGGCTCAAACAGATATGTTTAACCATTATGGCAAGGTACTTTGGTACGCAAACATCACTCCGTCACCATAAAAGGATCTGGCAACCCTGGTGTAGTAGTTGGAAGCCGCCTCATATGAATTGCCAAATTTGCTTTCGGCTTTAAGTTCAAAACTGCTGTAGCGCTCCCGATCACGGCGGAGATCAGGCCAGAGCTACAGCGGAGGGAGCTAAGAATCTGCGGGTCCGGATGGGCCGCCTTTCGAACTTGATCTTAGAAACAGTGAACGCACAAACCCTGTCTAGCGAGGGAAGCATAGCTCTACTTCTAATGGAGCTCACGAAAACTTGGTGGGATATCATAGCGTAAGTGAAGTTAGAACGGGAAAAGGCTTCGTTAAGCTGACTACAGATATATTTTCCGCCATAGAGGACTCCATGAGAAGAAAGAACACAGAGTGGGATTTCTAATCGTTAAAGAAATAGCAGATAACGTGGAATTAGTCTTCAGAATTACCAAAAGACTCGCAGCTGTTTTGATCAAGCTACACAAGTGTTACAGGATAAAGATAGTAGAGGCCTATGTGCGCGGCAACAGCGAGCTGCGAAGATGAAGGCGTAGGCATTAGGCATTTTCTACTTAGTTGTGGAATCAGCAACTAAGAAGCAAACAACATTCTGGTTACGAATTGGCGACTAAAGCAAACGTTGGTAAGAAGCAAATATGAGAAATATGAGTGGGACACTTTCGAATACACAATCGCAATAGTGGAGGCGATACACTTGTGGGATTTGCGGAGATCAGAATCAGCGGTTCATGAACACATTGTTTTACAAATGAAAGAACATGAAATGGTCATGTAAATGACCTGAGGGCACAACAAAAACAAAATTGACTTCATATTACCTGACAGCTCAGCTATTGTGCAGGACCCAGATGTTCAGAGTGAGTTTTGAAGCAGCAATCATAAGATGGCTAGATGCAAGGTAAGCCCTAATCTCAAAATAGGAGCAATTGCACTAGTGAAAAGTAAAAAAACAGCATTGAGTCAGTTAGAGCCGAGACCGAGGTGTATAAAATATCTCCCAGAAGCAACTTTGTGGTTCTAAACGACGACAACGAAAGTAGTATACAATGGGCTGAATGACAACCTCAAAACGGCAATCTCACAATCTGCAGCATATATGTGAGAAGCAGCGTGTAGGAAAAAAATCGAGAAACTGGCTAACAAGACAAATGAACTAATTGTGAGCGTAAGAACATGAAAGTTTCAACTTCACTGGATCAAACTGGGTTAGCAGAGCTGTCTACATTCATTCACAAACGTGTAACAAACGGCATGGTGCATATAACATGGAAGTAATAGAAAATATGCTGCAAATACCAGGAAGTATGAAAGCAACCAAAAGGAAGCTTCCCATGGGCAAAAAAAGACTGTACAGTCGGGATCAATTTGAAGATTATCGCGGGAGCGTCGACCGACCGCGACGACAGCGCCGTAGCGTGACACTTTTTAGCATCAGCCACAACGAGATGATGCTTGGTTTGCTTCTCCCATAGCTCTTCCAGGCAGTGCGCGCACGGCCTTCAAAAACGATAAAGGCCACGCTCGTTTTGTTTTCTTTATCCTTTTTGTCTTGTCATCGACAGACTTCACACTAATACGCAGCCTTCTCAGGGTAACTATACCAGCATGCCGCGGTATTGTTGTGTGGAAAAATTGTAATTTGCTTCCCCAATGCCGTAATGCCGCGGTATCTTCCGTGGTATCAGGTTGCAGAGGAACGAAACGTGGATACGTCAACCAACAGAATGAAGAAAAAAACTGCGACAGTCGGCCTTTGCTGAAGGGGCTAAGCGAATTGTATGGAACAGCCAAGGGGTGATGGAGGGCAGCATATTCTCATCTTCGCGAATGAAAAAAAAAGTGCCACAGAACCGCGCTCAGGCCTTGCTGGCTCAGTGCTCCCGCGGTAACCTTCAAATTGATCCTGACTGTACCCACTGAGGAACGACGAGGATGACATATTGTCACGTAGCCAAAGACGACGCAGCTGTCTTGAAGAAACAACAAGATTATTGGAGCGAGCGTGCGCTCCCCTAACAACTCAAAAGATTACAGAGGCGCCGAAGCAGCGGTAAAAAAAGTGACTTGCGCGGGCGAGTGTCGTCGAATAGAATGCCGCAGGGTCTGCTCTGCAGGCTTTTACCTTTCGGCGCGACTGTTTCTGGAACCGTCGATTCACATCCAGAATATTGTAGATAACAGAAAATTATTCTGGGCTAACGACGTTAGGGCGAAACAGTCTGCTTTTCTAAATCTGATAGTCCGTGCGGCATAAAAATAAAGAATGGAAGGCGCGCTTTGCTTGGAACGCAGATAACACAGCCGGGCGTGGGCCGGCAGTAAAAAATCTACTCCGCATGCCCCCGCGCGAGGGACACGAGTAAATGCAGAGCATTGGGGGTGGTCACGTGGCGTAGGTTGAGGTAGTTGGCGGTGGTAGTTGTAGTTGTTGTTGTCGTAGGGGTTGGGTAGTTGGGTTGCGAGACGAGAGAGAGAGAGAGAGAGAGACGAGAGACGTAAGTACGCAACGTGTTATTTATTGCCATCGTTTGCACCCCACCCTCTCCGCTGAAAAATCGGTTGGATCTTTATTATTATTCTTTTATTTGTTTTCTTTTCTTTCTTATTATCCCTTTCGGGAGGGAAGTCGGGGAGGCGTGTTGCTTCCGCTCGTTGACGGTGGGGAATGCCTCTGGATTTAGTCGAGTTCCTCTCCGTGGGCACTCGCGGGAGGGATGCATTGGAATCGTTGTAGTAGTAGTGGTAGTAGTCGTCGCTTCAGTGCACGCGGAGGGCGACCGCCTTGTGGTCGCTGAAGTGGACGGTCAAGGGGTCCGGGAGTAGGGGTTGGACGCACAAGGAGGTCGACGTCGTCGACCGAAAGACGAGGTCTATGCAGGACCCGTGGATGGTGGTTGGCTGCTTGCTGTTGACTGCGTTGTGGGCCGACAAGCAGTCGAGACCGTAGCGGTCGCACACGTGCCGGACCAGCCAGCCGTCTTTGGGGAGCGCAGGAGTAGAATCACAGAACAGGGAGGATTTTAGAGAAGCAAAGGTCTAGCTTTGCCTGTAGTGCCAGAAAAAGCGTAGTGGCGGCGTCGTGAACTACCCAGTACGCCCGCTTGATGGCGCTGTAAACACGGCTTTGTAAACATGGCGGATGCTTTTTGCACAGGCCGCTTGAGCGCCTTAATAACATGGCTGCCCTCGCACGGCGGCCGCCGGTTCGCTGCTCCACGGCCGGACTCGACTCTCCTCCTCCCGCGCGCGAAAGGAGCGTCGAGTCCGGCCGTGGCTGCTCCTGCTGGTTCCTGGCTGGCACGCTGGTCGCGTGTTTACTTGCGCCGCGCTAGTGAAGTGATGTTACGCCACGTGACCAGATGGCCTCGACTGGCACAGACCACAGTGAGCAGCAAGTGAGAACAAATCGTTTATTGACACCCGCAAGTTTACAGAGGCCAGGACATCATTTCATTTCGATCGCTGCAATTGTACGTAGCTTTCATGACAACATTTTTTTTGCCATAACAACTCGTTCACTTGCTCAAAGATTTCGGACGAAGGGCACGAATGAGGTATTGACGGCGACAACGGTTTCGTTTGCACAGTCTTTCTAGCGGAGTGCATAACACTCACCTTCTGTTGGAAGAATCAAATATTCTGGCCTCGACAGCTGTCTTCCGATGCAGAATTTCCCACATTTGTCACTCAACAAGCACTCAATTCCCGTGTTTTGCCAGTCCTCTCAACAACTTATGGACGCAAAAGCACATAACAGCAATAACAGTCACGAAACCAGCGCTCCGCGCACATAGAAACGGTGGGCTGTTGCAGCGGTTTCAATTTGAATTGGCGGCTTTGTTGGCTTTGTGGTTGCGAATTCAGAAACGAGGTGGTGCACCAGTCGGCTGTTCGTAAAAAGTTGCGTACATTTTTGCTCAACGGATGCTTCATGTGGACCTTGTTAATAATATTTTTAAATAACACATTGTAAGCGAACTGTGTGGGCCCTTTGAGTCACGGAATGAATGTTTTGTATTCTATACCAAAAGTAACCTTTCGCTTGTGCCGTCTGGTGGATTTGATGGTCGAAATTTGCGCTGTATTGTTGGTCACGTGGGGCGTCGATTTTTACGCCGCCCATAGGGAAACCAGGGAACGTCCAAGCTTGCGAGGCCTGGTAGAATGGAGTGAGCCGCGCCGATACCCGCTTTATATTCGTAGCGCACGCAGTAGAGGGAGAGGAGGTAGCACCTGCTGCTGCAACGCCTCTTTCAGCGCCGGAGCACGCGCATGCGTGCCCTTACCTGTTGTTGAAAGCGAGGAGGAGCGGGGGAGGGGCGCACGTGCTGGCTGGCTTCGGTCGCCCATCGCCAACGGACGGGTGACATTGTGAGTTAAAGAAATGCTCTGCATTTAAAACAAACAATAAATAGGCAAATCCATAGAAGGTTCGCGGCATTACCCCCCCCCCCCTCCTCTAGGATTGCATCGATCCGCTGATAAAATAAAAGACAGTCAGAATAAACAACAACAAAACTCCGCCATCTTGCATAGTAAAGTTTCAAGCGAACCACGGGGACGATTTCGGGCCGCGTGCGTCGTCGTCATGTTACGGAATCACCATCGAGGATCACCTCGTAGGTAAGTTGGCCGACACGTCATAGAATCTGTTAGGGTCCGAAATACCGGCGCAGCAGCTTCTCACTGAGCCCGCGTCGTCGGATGGGAGTCCAAACCCAAAGACGATCCCCTGGGTGGTACTCGGCGCTTCGGCGTCGGAGGTTTTGACGCCCGTCATCTACGAGCTGCTGGTGCGTTGTACGAACTCGAGCGAGCTGGCGGGCCTCTTCCGCACGCTGAAGGTATCCTTGGACGTCGGGGTTACGTTCGCCGTCTTCTACACGCGGAAGCATGGCGCCAAGCATCGTAGTCGGCCGTCTTCCGTAGACACGTTCGAACGCCGTCATTTGCGTAGTTTCCTGGATAGCAGTATTGTACGCAAAGGTGACATACGGGAGCATTCGTTCCAAGTCTTATGTTCAACGTCGACGTACATTGACAGCATATCCGCGATTGTCTTGTTCAGACGTTTTGCTAGTCCGTTCGTTTGGGCGTGGTACGCCGTCGTTCTTCGGTGATCCGTGTTGCTCTAGCGTAATATTCCTTGCATCCGCTCCGCAGTAAAGGCCGTTCCGCGCGTTCGTGATTAGGACTTCCGGGGCTGCATGTCGCAGCACAACTTGGCTTATGAAGAATTCAGCGACTTCTTGTGTAGTCCCCCTCGGAAGTGTGGCGGTGTTTGCGTAGCGTGTAATGTAGTCTGTCGCTACACCAATCCACTTGTTATCGGATCGGGATTTAGGGAACCGGCCCAGAAGGTCAATTCCAATCTCTTGAAAGGGCTTAGATGGGACTGCGATCGGCTGCAGAAGACGGCGGGGCTCGTCGGTGGCGTTTTTCGTCACTCGTCGTCACGGCAGCTCCTGACGTAGTAGGTGTCGTCGGATGCAAGGCGGGGCTAGTAGTACTTCATCTTGATTTTTCCAATTGTTTGAGCTGTCCTGAGATGTCAAGAAAAAGGGTCGTCGTGGCACGCGTCCAAAATTTCGCCACAAAGATCTTTTTTCGGCAAAATTTCGCCACAACATTTCGCCACAAAAATTCGCTCGCGTTCCGGGGCTGAAATTCTTCACGAGGACGGAGTTTTTCTTGCTGAATGCGGGTAAGTTGCGTTTCAAGGCCCTGGGCACGACGACATCGCATCCTTGGAGGTACTCGATCATGACGAGTAGATCAGGGTCGGCCCACTGCTAGGCGGCCAGGTCGCTCTCAGTCACGACACGAAGAACGCGCTGTCCTCATCGGAGTCTTGTGGTGGTGGTTCGACGGGGGCGCGGGACAGGCAGTCGGCGTCGGAATGTATCCTGCCGGATTTATAGACTACTGTAACGTCGAATTCTTGGAGGCGCAGGCTCCACATACGAAGACGGCCAGAAGGGTCCTTTAAATTTGCGACCCAACACAGCGCATGGTCGTCTGTTACAACCTTGAACGGTCTTCCATACACGTATGGGATAAATTTCGAAATGACCCATATAATCGCGAGGCACTCTTTCTCACAGGCCGAGTGGTTTCTTTCTTCCTTGGACAGATGACGGATTACTTTTTCGCACGCACTTTGCATTTGTACGAGGACGGCACCCAAGCCTATATCACTGGCGTCCGTGTGATTTCCGTTTCGGCGATTTCTTCCAAATGCGCGAGCATGGGCGGGCTTTGCAGGCATTGTTGCATGTCGCAGAACGCTTTTTTTGGGGCATTTTCCCAGCCGAAAGAGGTGCTATCTTTCGACAAGCGAGTGAGTGGCTCTGCAATGTGGGTGAAGTTTGCGACGAAGCGCCGGTAGTATGCGCATAGTCCGAGAAACCTCCGCACGCCCTTCTTATCTTTCAGTCTTGGGAAGTTCGCTATAGCGGACGTTTTCGCCAGGTCAGGCCTGACTCCCTCGGCGTTGACGACATGGCACAAAAACTTGAGTTCTTCGTACACGAAGCGGCACTTTTCAGGCCTAATTGTTAACCCCGACGTACTGATGGCCTCGAGTACAGACTTCACCTTTGCAAGGTGTTCGTCGAAAGTCCGGGAGAATACCACAACATCGTCGAGGTATACGAAGCAGGTGTGCCACTTCAGGCCAGTTAGAATCATGTCCATGACTCGTTGAAACGTTGCTGGCGCCGTGCACAACGCAAACGGCTACACCTTCAACTCGTATAGGCCGTCCGGGGTTATAAACGCAGTCTTATCTCGGTATCTCTCATCCACTTCAATTTGCCAGTAGCCGATCTTCACATCTATCGATGAGGAGTACTTCGCGTGGCAGAGGTGGTCGAGGGCGTCGTCGATTCGGGGGAGGGGGTACACGTCCTTTTTCGTGATTTTGTTCAGTCGCCGGTAGTCAACGCAAAACCTTAATGTGCCGTCTTTTTCTTCACCAGTACGACCGGCGCATCCCAGGGACTTTTCGATGGCTGTATAATCTTGTCGCTGAGCATGTCGTCTACTTGAGACCGGATGGCTTCCCGCTCGTGTGAAGAGACGCGGCACGGTGACTGTCGTGTAGGTCGGCCTCCATTTTCGGTTATTGTTCGGTGCTTGGCTAGAGGTGTCTCCCGTTTTGAGTTCGACGAAAAACACTCTGTAGCGACGCAGCAAATCCAACAATTTCTTCCGTTCTTCTTGCGGTAACGCCAGATTCACGTGGAAGGGATTTGGAAGCTTGAAGGTATCTTCGGGTGCGCGTTCAACGTCGGCAACCGCGATCACTTGACTTGTTTTTTGCGTTTTTTTCTAGGAACGTGGTTGCAGCGCCCCTGTTTAAATGCTGGTATTCGTCACTGAAATTAGTTACCAAAACTTGGGATCGGCGTTGCGTAAAGCGCGCAATGCCTCTTGCGACGGAGACACCGCGGTCGAGGAGCAACCTTTGGTCACTCTCTGCGATAGCGTCGCCGTCAGGAACAGAATCTTCACAGTAGCAGATCCGATGACAGACAAGTATTTATTAAAACAACAACGTGTGGCCTATTTCACAGCAGTTGGCAATCCGCTCTTGATACCACCGCTCCCCCTCGAAGATATTCACACGGCGAGAGTCTGTACTGCTTCGAAGAATACAGACAGGCACACTCGCTACTTCTTTTTAAATGCAGTGCATTTCTTAGCCTGGCCCATTCCTGCGTCGGACGGTGTCAACAGCTCCGCGTCCGCAGCAGGTGCGCCTCTCATTCCCTCCTCTCTCTCAAGAGCAGCTGGCGCGCGCATGCGTCGTAGTCAGCCCGTTCGCTCCGTCGCGGTCTCAGCGTAACAGGTGCGTCAAAGCAGCGCGGTGGGGCGTAGAAGGGCGCGCGCTGCTTGCGCATGCGCGCTCTCCCCCCCGTACTGCTCTCCCTCTACTGCGCGCGCTGCAAATATAGCGGCTAGCGGTCGCTCGGGTTTCAGTCACTGCGTTGCTCCTTCCTTCCTTGGTTGACGCTCGTGCCCACGTATAATCGTGTCTGCTACTCCAGCATCACGGAAGAAGAGATGGAAGCAACACTGCCTTCAATCAGTACTGAGGCCCCAATGCTCTGCATTTACTCGCGTTCCCCTCGCGGGAAGGCGCGGGAATTTTTTTTGCTGATGCGTTTCCACAGAGGTGACACACCACCGCCTGCAACGGGCACCTGCTCCACGTGCAACTGCCACGCTGATCTCGACCACCTATGTTGGGAGTGCCCCGTCTACATTCCAGCTAGGCTTAGTGCCCTGCCCACCATAAAATGGGCACCCTGGCCTTTTTTCTCTGGACATGGGCCTGTCCGGATCCCGAGCCTCCTGATCGAGCGACCGAGCTCTGGAGAGCGCTCGCCTATTTCTTCAAGACCCGGCGGCGCCGCCGGTTGGTTATCGGTTCCTCGACAGCCAAGAAATTCAAGCGGCCCCCACTGATCTGCCTCCAATGCGTCCGTTAAAAAGCGGAGGCAGCAAAACCCGTTCCCTCTTCTATAACACCGTAGCCATTTCCACCGCAGTGCCCTCGGCACATTATTATGTGGAATAAACGTGGTTTTATTTATTCATTCACACTAGACGGTGACCATCAGGCTTGCGCGGGGTGGCAGGGTGACATGATCATCGGCGATCCTTAAAGCAGCAAGGTGTTCGGGGTACGTTTCCAGCGTCATGGTATTACCGGAGGAAAAAGTTATGAATTTTGTCTGTAGATCCATTATTGCACCGTTGTTCATCAAAAAGTCCATTCAAGAATTACGTCGCGGCAGCAGTTAGGCAAAATGACGAACGCCGCAAGGGTACGTTGTGCCAACTATGGTGACGCGCGATGTGCACGTTCAACTTGGCGTCACGAGGTGGCCTCCTGCTGTGCGTATTTGCGGACCGTCCCATCTGGTCATAACTTTCTTCAGCTTAGACGCATAGCCCGCTCATGGCTGAGTAGTCGGCTCCCGTATCTATTAGGGCGACTACTTCAAAGCCGTCGATGGACAGCTGAACGTCGGACCCTGCCTTCTTCGAGTTCCGGTTGCGTCGTGGCGTCGTATCTCGGCTTGTACGTGTTGACTGTCGGGCACTGTGCGTCGCGGTGGTCGTCTTGTCAGCAGCAGGTTCGGTCAGCTCGGGTACGTGTCACACCGTGTGGTGGTCATCGTGTTCAGGAGTCACATCCGGGTTAGATCGGGTCGTCGGGCTGAGGGCATGTCCGGAATCATCGTCTTCCGCGAGTCGTTGCGTCGTCGGAGGGTTTTCATTTTTCCGCGGTCTGGCACCTTTACCTCCAGAAGTTGCTCCTTTTAGTTTACCCCGCGTGGGCTGGGAGACCTTCCACGTGCGAAATCAGCATTGCTACGGCAGTTGGGCGATTGGTATTGGTAGGGCAACGGCGATCGGTTGAAACGGGCTGGTCCACAGCTGGTGTTGTACAGGTATTCGATCTCCGCTGGGCGCTGGCCGGGTCGTGGGAGGGGTGCGTCGACGGAGAACCCTCGCAAACCGAGCCTCTTGTAGGGGCAGCGACGGTAGATGTGGTCGGCCCCTCCGCAGTGGTAGCACAGCGGATGATTATCGTTGGTTCGCGAGACGTTCGTCTTTCTCGGGTTCTGGTTTTTGGCTGCAGGGGGTCGTGCGGCCGACAGTGGACGGTGGTACGGCGGGGCTTCTTGACGACGGGTTGGATCTTGGTGGGGTCGAAGAACAGTCGCGGTATCGGTCACGGCTTGTGGTTCGCGGGGTTCTTCCGACGCCGTAGAAGTTCCCAGTGCGTTTTGGACTTCTCGGAAAACGTCGGTCAGGGAAGCCATTTGAGGCTGTGGCGTCGTTGGAAAAAGCTTCCGAAGCTCCTCCCTGACTACTGCTCGGTTGGTCTCGGGCATTGTATGGAGCTTCCAGTTGCGGCAGCGCTGGTCACCGCGAACAGCGTGTTGACAGGGCGGCCATACTGCCTCGCTCCAATTTCTAGCGTCTTCTCCATCGTGGCAGCTTCAGACGCGAATTTGGCCACGGTTTTAGGGGGGTTGTGGACAAGACAAGCAAAGAGTTCTTGCTTTACTCCTCGCATCAGAAACCTTAGTTTCTTTTTCTCTGTCATTTCTGTGTCCGCACGGCGAAAAATTCGCTTATCTCCTCGACGAAGATCATGACCCCTTCGTTGGGGTGCTGCGCTTGAGTCAAGCAAAACTGCGGCGCGTTCTTTTCTGACCACGGTAGTAAAGGTCTTAAGGAACTCGCTTTTGAAGTGAGCCCGGTTGGTCAAGGAGCTCTCTCTATTCTTGAAACAAGTGCGAGCTCAATCTTCCAAGTAAAAGAAATCATGCCGGAACGTTTCTGCCTCGTCTCATCTGTTGAAGATCCGGACGAGCTCCGGTTTCTCCAACCATTCTTCTGGGTCGTCTGCGGGGGCTCCTCGGAATGATGGCGGTTCCCGTGACTCCTGCAGGACGATTGGTGATGTTGCTTCTTGCACCACGGTGGTTGCCGCAGCGGTCGTTCTTTAGGGTCCGTCTGGCAGGACACCAAACTCGGGTGGGAGGCCTTGCAGTCGGCGGCTGGCTGTAGTTGGACAAGATTGGTGGCTTCCAGAGGTTGTCGGTAACATAAAGGGTGCGTACCCCGCACCTCACCCAGATGTCACGTAGCCAAACACGACGCAGCTGTCTTTAAGAAACAACAAATTTATTGGAGCGAACTTGTGCTCCCCTAACAACTCAAAAGAATACAGAGGCGGCGAAGCAGCGGTCCCCAAAATGACTTGCGCAGGCGAGTGTCGTCGAATGGAATGCCGCGGCGTCTGCTCTGCAGGCTTTTATCTTTCGGCACGAGTGTTCCTGAAACCGTCGATTCACAACCAGAACATTGTAGATCACAGAAGAATATTCTGGGCTAACGACGTTAGGGCGAAACAGCCTGCTTATCTAAATGTGATGGCCCGTGCGGCATAAAAATAAAGAATGGAAGACGCGCTTTGCTTGGAACGCCGATAACACAGCTGGGCGTGGCCCGGCAGTAAAAACGAACATAAATAAACAAACCCACACATGGTTCGCGGCAATACACGCAAAACATGAACAAGGTAATGAAAGTAGCCCAACTATTTCCACCAAATGGTATGCAAGTGACGGTGTATTACGGGAAACTGCTTAAAGTACAAGGATAAGGGCACAGGGTAAGGCGAAATTATAAAAAGTGACTTTTTTTCTTGGCAATAAGGGAAGTTCCATTCCTTGTGCGCATTATTTTTATTCATACTTTTCTTAGGAAGTCGTATTTCTTACTCGAAAACAGTTTATTCATAAGCATGTAGTATTTGCGCACATGCTCTTTAAGAATGTTCTCCGTGGTTACTGCCATTTTTTTCGTCAAGAAACTTCCAGTTCCTTTTCATATTGTTTTCTGGAACCACCTGTATTAAGCAATTGCTTACCAACAATGGCATAGCTGATTTTTCAGCGAAGGCGCAATCCAAAGACGGTGTTGAACGGTTTTTCTGCATTTTTTCTTCGGAGCCCCCGTACAAAAAAAAGTCTTTTTTGGGCTTCAGACTCTCAATATGACAACATCGGATGCTGTTTTTCATTCAGTGATGATGACAATGCACGAGCCATCATTTTGAAATAATTAGGACCATAACCTGGTCGCAATAACGCGATCGATTGGCGGAAAGCGGTTGACCACAAGCAAATATACTTTGCGAAGAGAGCTGTGCGACTGTGCATAAAATAGGCAAGGAAGGACCAACGACAGGCTGAAAGCAAAAAAAAAAGACTTTGATGGTGATTACGAAGCTCGAGATTTTTAAATAAATGGCTGCAATTTAAATAAATCGCGGCAATGCCTCTTTTTTACTTTTAACTCAATTATCCCCAAACAATAATTTTATTACATAGGTACCAATATTTCTTCCTACATCTACCAAGATAACTAGCTGATTTTTTCCGTGTCATCTAGATAACTTGTCACGCCTACTGTACTGGAACTGAAAATTGGCGGGCAACCGCTTTTTATTACACAACTGTTATAACTAAATTAATGCCAAAGTTTAGGTACTAAGAAAATAAAAGTTTTACAAATTCCATTTTTGATTAATGTTTCTGATTGTCTAGAGTTAGTAAAAACCCACATTTGAACGAAAGTGGTACATTATGTAAATACCTTCATTTGATGCCGAGAAAAATGTCCCTCGAAAAGGCCAAAAAAGCATGGGATGTATAGGCTTACCCTGGTCCCTAAACTCTCCATGTCACACTAGTCACTAAAGAGAAAGAAGGAAAGGCTTCCAAGGATATGAAAATTGGAAAAGCTGCAGGTAACAACAGGATAACCGTGGATCTTTTGAAGGACGGAGGAGATATTGGGCTGGAAAAGCTTGCTGCACCATCTCCGGAATGCTTAACAACTCAAAAATAGCCCATAGCCTGGAAAAACACCAATATTGTTCTGATTCAGAAAAAAATGGAGATAAGCATAACCAAAAGCATTACAGACCCATCCGGCCACTCTCAGTTGTTTACAAGATATTCACCAAAGTAACTGTTAACCGCAGTGGAGACAGCATAGATTCCCGACAACGCAAACAGCAGGCTCGGCAAAGGAAGGGGTACTCACACATGTATCATATCCTTCTTGCCAATCAAGTGACAGAAAAATCTGCATATTCAAATAAACTCGTATACATGGCCTATATTGACTAAGAGAAACTGTTTGGCTCAGTAAAAACAGCAGGCGTGCTAAAAGCAATAAAGGGCCAAAAATAAAAGAGACCTACATCCGTCTTCAAGACCACATATATAAGGGATTTACGAGCAGGACAATACTTCACAAGCATAGAAATAGTAAGACAGGGATACACAATCTCGCCGAAACTGCTCACAGCATATCTGGAATGGGCATTCAGAAAACGTGACTGAGACAACACAAGGTATAAGTTAAACGGAGAATACTTGGGTCATTAGTGGCTCGCAGACGACATAGAATTGCTGAGTGAGACTGCAGAACACCGGCATAAAATGGTTGAGGAATTCCTGCCAGAAAGCATTGCCGGGGGGCTTAAAATAATTATCAATACATATAAAGTAACGAGGTACAAGTAGGCTGTAGGTGCCCTCTTCAGCTAAAAAGGCGTACCTTAGAAGAAGTTTAGGAATATAGCTGTCTCGGAAAGATGGTTATTACTAACCTCACATACAAAAGAGAAATCCGGCGCTGAATAGGTACGGGCTGCGGAGCGCTCGGCAAGCGTTCCCTAAGGAAATGTAAGCTACCTTTCTCGCTCCAAAGAAAGTTATACAACCAGTGCATAGTGGCGGTGATGACATGCGGAGGTAAACCTTGGTGCCTTACTAAACAACGGGAAAGCGAACTTCGATCGGCTCAACATGCCAAGTAACGAATAATGACAGGAGTAACATTCAGGGGCAGGAAACGAGCTTCCTGGATCAGGGAACCAACTGAAGAAGATGACGTAATAGTTCTTGTAAATAAAAATAAATGTACTTAGGCTGCCCTTGTAGTGAAACGAACCGAAAGCCCGGAGACAACTAAGGTAACAGAGGGGATAGTAAACGGGGGGTCGAGAAGAAAAACGCCAATAACACGATGAAGGTATCAAATGCGGATATTCGGCGGCCAAGAGTGGGCTCCAGCGGCACACTATAGGAGCTGTTGGAAGTCAATGGGAGAGGCCTTCGCCCTGCAGTGGGTATGAGCAGGCTGTTTTTGTTTTTGATGATGATGATACTTGCGACATCTGAACGCTTTTTAACCATCAAATTTTGAATTAATTGTTAAAGTCGAAGTGTACTTGCTCTGTAACCAGTCCAGGGCTTTACGGGATAGCAGTAGAGTTCAGATTCTGTTGCCTTTAAAGTATCTGTGGCGAAAAGGCAAATCAAAGTGAAAAGAATACTCCGGATCATTTTCGTCCCTATAGGTCAGCGTTACTTTCGTGTTTGAAATGCTGCAATATACTAGGAGCTTTTATACATTTTGAATTTTCGTTCTTCGAACAATGGGCCAATATATCTCTGCTTCGAAACGTTTCTGTAGAAAACTAAAATGACCTATTTTCTGGAACCATCGTCGGTATGCTCGAGTTCGTTTTATCTGCAAAAACGGTTATACGTGATACATCACGCGACATGGATTACATTTCACACGTATTCACGTATTCAAAGTTAAAAAAGACGCTGCGTAAAACAATATTACTTGGACTGTCTCTTGAAATGCCATGAGTTTGAATTGACTGAAATATTGTATCTGCAATTTGTCTGAAAATAGCTTGAAGAACAGACATTTACACACTAGAAATAAGGAAGGTAAAAATTCCAATGATCTTTCTTCACCGTCAGCTAAGCGGTGTGATTTCAGAAAAGTGCTAACACATATAGCCATATGATGAGCAACAGTGAAGAAAAATTTAGGCCTTTTCTTAAATGTTTTATCAGCCACATGACCTGTTGACAGACAGCTCGTCAAATATGCTATCAGCGGAAAACGTAAATTCGAGGTTGGGCACACCAATATCCTCTCTGGGAACAAAAGTTTCAGTTTCAGTTTCAGTTTATTTTCCACAAGTGGATGGTTCCTCGGGTAAAAGCCACTTTTGCAGCTTGACAAAGCCCGAGGAACCGGTACACCAGGCAACGGTATGCAATCGGTTTGCATGTGACACGGAAACAAGACAAAATACATTCCATGATAAAAAGAAAAAGAAGAAAAAAAATCGCCACATATGAGCACATATTAACACATTAACATTAACATTCACATATTAACTAAATTCTTGCCTAGTCAAGCTTAGACGTAGTCACACTGAATGGCAAAATAATAAAAGATCGAGCCTAGTGGTAACCCTTTGTGTCCGCTGTTTTTCAGCAAATATATATATAACGCGTGAGCGTTGATGGCTTAAAGTTGCAAGTACCAGTTTTACTCCACAGCACACATTGACGTTATCGGGACATAGAAGCCTATACTCAATTTCACAATTCCGAAGCCGATGTTAGTTTTTTAAATGAAACGTGATTTTCCAGAAAAATCCTACCTCGGCTGCAACAAAAATTAACCCTGCTTTGCCATGGGTATGCGGACCAAACTGAATGGGGCGGGTTGAAATTGTGACCGGCGATACATTTTACAAGCCTATGTGTCACTTTTTTTCCCTGCACAAAATTTATACCGCGTGTGAAAAGTGTTCAGAAAAGTTTATTTTCCGGCTAGATTACCGCCGGCCTAAATTCGCTTTGATAGTTCTGAAAATGGGTGTCCACAGTATTACAATCTTTAATAAGGAAGATAATTCCAACAATATAATTTTGATTAGCTGGGCTGCATGTATTGCAAGCACTTTGTTTACTGTCCGAGGTAGTCAGGCTCTAATAAGAAACCTTAAACTGTATACGTCCACAGTACTAGATGAAAAACTCCAAAATTTTGAACACGTTGACATAAATTTGAAGTAAGATTTTATGACACATGTTTATACAGTCATCTTCTGGCAATTCGAATAGGGACGCGAAAGTAGCTAAATCAATGCCAATACCTACATCTGAAAATGCAAATTTTACCTACAACGTGTGTCGGGCAGGGAGATTTCGGGGCCCACTCGTGGCTGAGGACGGGGGGCACTGTTCACGACGACAGTGATGAGGGTGATAATTATAGGTAGTTTGAGATGACAAATCTGTCAAAGCCCACCTGGTACATTCGCTAATGAGTGCTAATATATATATATATATATATATATATATATATATATATATATATATATATATATATATATATATATATATATAACTTTACATCGACGTTTTGGTTTCGGACGGGGACCGTCCTTTATCAAGCGTAATATCGTACAGAATGGAAGTTGTTTGTACGCAGTTGAAGTACTTGATTTTTGGGGGCGGTGACGTACGTTTAAAATGGAAAGCGATGAGTAACAGGGAAAAGAGCATTGAAACATGAAAGAGAAAACCAGCAATAAGGACGGACAAACTAGAAAAGCATAAATTAGGGAGAGAGGCTTGATGTAAAGAGGCGAGTAAGGGAGAATTAAACTGAGAGAGAAAGGCAGCGGTGAGGAAAAACAAACTAAAACGTTGTAAATAAGGGAGAGGATGCAACAGACAAGCCGAGGAGCGGAAGGGGGCAAATAATTGCGTGGTTGACAGGGGTGGCGAGTTGTAAATGTCCGAGGTCAGCGCCGGCGAACAATATACAAGGGTTGTCATACGTGCGCGCGCATTGAGGACTCCGCGTTCGGGGGTCACGTGTTTTTGTGGGCCCTCAAAGATGTTGCCCCCTTCACCTCACCCTCCACCTTCTCTCCTTAGCTCGCGCCGGAGCCAAAGTAGTAACTTTTCTACGTGTCCGAGGAACCTGCTAAACTTCCAGGTTTCTCGGACATGTTATGTGGCGCAGGACATAAAGTCTGAGGTGCAGACGATGTATTTTACGCTATTTACATGGCGGCTATCAGAGAGCTCGCACAGGCTCCACACCAGCCACTCCTTCGTCGTCTTCGATGGTGGGATATCGGGAATTGTCCTCTTAATTGTTCCGTAACATCACCCCGCGGTCAACAACGACCGTTCCGGTCGCGCTGGATCACCGTGCGTGGATGGGTGCAGTGAGGACGAGATGCTATGCGCATAAATAATGAAGTCATTTCCACGGCGAATGATGATGGCGGTCTTTGATGACGACTGGTCCACGAACATCGACGCCTACAAGGCCACGACGACCCAATGAGGGTGTTTGGAATGCGCCGGACGAAAAGGCTGTGGACCCGGCATAGGCGACATGACATGGCTGGTCACATGTCGTCGGGTGTCGGCTCTTGATCGGCTATTCACGGGCTTGGGACACGGGGCGGGTGCATCATCATGTGCTGATTGCGGCGGGGCTGGGGCTGCCTGACACGACCCGCGTACCCTCGATGTTTGCGCCGGTGCGGAGACGCAGCGATGCCGGGGCCAAGACGGGGAGAAACCCGCATACTCCACCAAACATGCTACGTGGCGCAGGACATGAAGCATGAGGTGCAGAAGACGTATGTTACACTGTTTACATGACGGCTATCGCAGAGCTGGTTAGAGGGTTGGTTGGAGCCAGAAAAAAAATGGAGCATAACCACTATGGGGGTTGGCCAAGTTGATTGTGGTTTCACTGTTGAAGACGTTTATGAATCAGTTTCAAACTAAGGAAAAATAGGGCACAGTGTTACTAACAAAACCAGAACCAAAAAATCAATACTGATGTACCAACAGGTATTTCAATAAACAATTAAGACTTGCTTTATGCGATTGGTTAACAAGGCAAGCGACCTGATTCGGCTAAAAACAAGTGAAGAGCGCGACAAACATTGCCGTTGCACCATCCAAGCCTGACTGACCTAAATGACAATAAATTAGGCACCGACAAGGCGAGACCAAGGCGCCGGAGGCGAACCGCCAGGTAACAATTTCGGAGGGAGGAGAACCGCCGGCAAGACAACAGGAAGTGATCAATTGTTTCCTGCTCTTGACAGAAGCCGCATAAGGCCGATGGCGCTATGCGTTCGCGGTGTAGATAAAAATTCAAATTAGGTGTTCGGTAGCGAAAACAGGCCAGTGTGACCTCGCACAGTCGAGACTGCGCAAAGTCCCACTTCCGAGAGTACCGGAGATGCTCAATGTCAGGGCAGCCAGCAATACTGTCTGGTGGGAAGCTGTCTAGCAAACAGTATTTTCAAAACCTAGTTCCAATAACGTAGGCTACCCGGGGCACATTATCAACCAGAGGACCATTCAGTGCTACTCCTGCCACGTAATCCGCATTTTCGTTAAATTCAATACCTCTGTGCCCTGGGACCCAGACCAGAGGGATTTCCCTGACATGTGCCTGTATAAGCATCGACAGCGATCGGCTAAGTGGAGTAACGGTTGGTGAAGATAAAGCGGAGCAGACCGAAAACGAATCCGTCACAATTATCACCTGGGAATGCTCTTCACTGAGCTTTCGAAAAGTGAGCGCTATTCGCAAAAATTTTGCCAAATATATTCACGTGAAATTTGGAAGAAGAAGAGGAAATTCCCAGTGAAGCGCAGGTGAAAAGGTCTCTACACCAGCTTTTTTGTGGCCAACAGAAGCATCTGTGACAATAACCACAAGTGTCGGGAACTCTTCTAGGTAGTTTGCTAAAAGGCCAGGTATCGTTTTCTCTGGCAATCATTTGGCATTGGAAAGAAAAATGTTGCCGAAATCAATGTCCACCATCTCAGAGGGATAGTCAAAAGTAGGTACAGATAATATGTAGATATTTAAAAGGGCGAGCAAGGACTGGACGAACACCACCAGTGGACGCAGAGCTCCCAGAGCTCGCACAGGCTGCACACCAGCCACTCCCTCGTCGTCGTCGATGGTGGGAGATCGGGAATAGTCCACTTAATTGTTCCGTAACGATATTACGAGGTCCGGAAGCTATGTTTTTTGTGTTTACTTCTACATTTTTTATGATTATTCTATGACGCACAAAAGGTTTCCTTTATTAGCCAGTGGGCAACAAATTATTACTTAATTGAAGTGCCGCGTCAGCACGCAGCGAAGAGAATTTCCTTCGAAACAAGAAATAATCTAGTACGCAATGACGCCTCAACATATAAACGCACAAAAGTAGACTAAACGTATGCACAGTTGCAACTTTAAACATTACAATAAGCATACAAATCATATAAAATGACTGCCGTTTTAAATCAATGTTCGCCCTACACCCAAAAAAGAAAAACAATCATGTCAGTCTCAGCCTTCGTCACTCGTGACAGTAAATGACTAACTTCAATAATGTTGTATATTCATAACATTCAAGCAGATAAAAAAACTACCTCTAAGCTAATAATTAGATAAATGCAATATTTCAAATGCAATATACCAGTTTTCTGAACTTGCAAATTTAGGTATTGCCTCATCAAAATTCTCTCAGCTAGTCTCTCACAATTTATATAATAGCTAAAGAATGCTGCTATATTCCAAGCTGCTGTGACTCGAGTGCAACGAGTTTTTAATTGAGGACAGATTTAAAGAAGCGCTCAGTCTCGCATTTTGATACACCAAAAGTGATGTATGCGACAACCAACGGAATCCTTTGGAAAAACGCATACAGTATCGGTCTGAGCTACGAATTTAGCAGACCTCTCCCGCGACTCTCTTGGCTACTGTAAATGTCCATGTAGTAAATGAACTGAAGCACTTCAGCAGGGAACGTCAAGTTGACATCACCCCTGCACGCTTTCTTTAATCTACTAGCTTGATTGATCATGTCGGCATCGCTATAAACTTCCATGAAAAGGGCTATTCACTAGGTCTGGCATAAACTGCGTTCCGCACGTTTTCAAGCGAAATACAACGCTGAGATAGAGTCATCAGCAATTACATTCAATGTTCTTGGGGCTAAACAGTTCTGAATTCTCTTCAAAAACTAAGGACATTTTACATGCCTTATTCTCTCCTTGTTACGTAAACGACAAGAGCCGAGCTTGTTGTTTTCGTACAATTGATGTTGTGGGTGTGCGCTCATCCCCACTACCCCGTATAAGATTCCCTGCAAAGTATAGGTTCAAGCCCTCGCCGTGGAATTTCGATGGAACCTCCGTGGTATGCACGCTCAGCAATACATCTTAAAAGGGCATACGAAAAAATAAAAATTTCTTTTCTTTATTTATCAAGAGCGCGCGCCTTCGTCAGGCTCTTGAAGACAAAATAAAGTGGACTGTAAAAGTGGACCGAAGTGGAAGTGGAATAAAGTGGAAGGAAGTGGACTCTAGTGGACGCAAACACTAGAAGACAAAATGAAGTGATAAACCTACAAATTTACCACTTCTTTGCCAAAGGATGAAGAGAGAAAAGCAAAGCAAAACGGTTGGTCCATTGTGTGTTTCTGCCAACAAATAATACTTTAAAAACCGATGTAAAAAGAGATTTATAACATGGCATGGTCCTCTCTAACAGAACCGATGCAAGAACCTCTTGTGAACACTACACAGAATCGGGTCAAAGAAGCCGAAACATACCCAGCTTTCTCGATCAAAACTCCGATCTCTCAGGAACCAGGAAAAATTACTTCAGGAAAGTGATATTTAGCACAAAGTAAGACGTCAACGTGAAGATAAAAACACTAGAAGAATTTTCCAGCATTCTGAATAGTTTATGTTGAATTCGCTGTCAAGTCGTACTCCCCATGCATTAGTATAGGATAGTTTCCATGGCTCAGGAACCTAGCCGCAAAATGTGCAAGGCTTGAAACTATGCGCAAAGAACGTTTTCACCCCCAATATTAGCAGCGCAAAATAACTTTACATTACGCTAAATAACCACAGCGTAATCGCTGTTGAAAGGACTGCATTGAGCGGGAAAGCTGCACATGTATAGCAAAATAACAATTGGCCTGTTATCTGCTCCTTTATTTGCAAATGTCGTGAAAAGGCAATAGCCTTTGTAGACATTTGCCAAGGAAATTCCCCTCTTTGCTTGCCCGCTCACCTATCATGCTGTTTCTGTACCGTCGCGCTCAACCAAAAGTAAACACACGAACGGTTAGCTCAAGGCGATTTAAATTTACTGCGTTCCGCTGCTACAGGCCGGCTTCCTCGATGCCAGTGCTTCAGTACGGCGGAGACGCGCGTGAATCGAGGCTGCAGAATAAAGGTTTATACAATCGCGTGGGCGTGCTCCACGTGCATCCTTAGCAGAACGTGGAACGTAGCTAGTGGAACCTTTTTTGCTCTTGCCGCATAATTTTTCTTATGCCGCTAGGCGGGGGCGCGGGCAACAGAAGGCGGCGGCTTTCTGCAGTAGATGTAGAATATCATTTGCTATTCAGAAGCCAAACATCCGTGATTTTTTATAAAGGAACACTGTAAACACTTATAAAGGAACACTGTAAAGGAACACTTGTGCACTAATTTCCTGTAATATATTTGCATGATGTCTCGTTGTTGTTCAACAAAGTTGACAAATATCAACCTATAACCCGGGCTTAGACGTTTACATTTGACTGTGAGTATATGAGACTATTGCGCAATAAAGTAAAGCCCGCTTATATCGGACACGGATATATTGAAATATTGCCTATATCGAACCCTTGTAAAATTCTGGTAAAAAAGACATGCATTTCAAACATTTTATATCGAACCCGATTTTGCTCACAATGGATATATCGAACTCTCAGGCGCCAAATTTTTCGCTCTCCTTAGGCTTGCGGCAGGTTTTCCCACAATACATCTGTGGGGAGCGGTGGGGCGGGTGTCGCTTGCGACTCCCGCGCGAGTTCAGGCGCGTCCAAACCACTCGTGGCCGAGTAACTCTATGGTCACAGTGGACCATCTTCACACAATTAATGGGAGTTAGAGGTGTCTGCTGGGGTGCTTCAAAGAATTACACAAAACAAGCTTGTTTTTAAAGTTGAATATATTATTATTAAATGTCAACTATGGTGACTATGTTCGAAGAGGTGGGCAGCGGAAAAGAAAAAAAAACTGAGTTACATAATAAAGCTTATACAATCCAAATCAACTCAATACAAATGTATACGAACATTCCACTTGCCTCCTTAAACATTCTGAGATGGTGACTCCGAAGTTGTACCTTGCTTCTGCCATTCCTCTTCGCCAAAAAAATCGAAAATCTGCAGAAAAAGAACATTGTCACCAAATTAAGTGGTAACCATCCTGCTAGGACTCCCTTCAGGCCATGGAATGGTGCTCTTGACCTGCACTACTCTAAAAGGCATCGCAGGGAAAATACTTTTCCAATTCATAAGTTCTACAATTAGGGAGACGCCTTTGAAACTATAGTTTCCAGGAAACCTCAAGGGACTATGCGATACTGTCAGTCGGCAGCACAACTAGTGCGACATGTTCATCATCACAAAATGTTTTCCATCCTGTGACCACTTACGCAATGCTTCAACTGCCGGGAAACCATATTTTGACCCCCTGGCTGTTTGCACGGTTCTCCTGCTTATGTTTCAGGTCTTTTTCGAATTCTCTTCAGAATATTACCTTTTCTATATCAGACGTCACAAAGCAACTTAAACAAAAAAAGCAGATCATCAGAATGGAACCTGTGGCCTCTGGGCAGGCATTATCATCTTAGCGGCTCGAATACAACACCGAAAAGTCAATGACACCAAAAAATGCTGTATAAAGTCCATTTGTAGGCCAGCACTTCACATTTCTTTTTGTAATTCCTAATAACGCCAGAATTTTAACAACCAACTTACTACTCATTGCGTCAACAGTCAGGCATACACGTGCATATCCAGGAGTGTACGCTGTTGCGATTTTCTAATTTACCCCCAACGTGAACAGTCATGATGGTGAGAGAGACGACGACAACGAAGGGACGTTCATGCGCCTGGCGATGCGTGCTGTCACGTTCTCTTGTGTTGGACAAAGAACGCTCTGGCTTGACTGTGCACGGCTTAGCGTCGCTCCCGAGGGGCACGAATGAATGCTGAAGATCGGCTTTCTCGACTCGTACAATTGGTGCCGAAAACCGGGATTTAAAGCGAATGAAAAAAGGGAGACAGTGTCTTTGACTACAAAAAAGTCCACGGGGCGCGAAATCGAACGAAGAAAGCGAACTTCTGGGAGGAACAGAAAAACCTGGCGGCGAAAAAAGCGCTTTGGACCCAGAAGCAGTAGCAATTTCGTTGGTTCGAGGACTCCCGTCTACACAGAAGGTTCAGTGGCTGCTCAGCCAAGTAACGGGTTTACGCTTCGGCGCCGTAAGAAGTACTTTTATCATCGGTGGAAGCAGAAGCGGCCATGTTCCCGACACTGCCGGCTTCTACGGATATTGTGGTGTATATCGCTTCTTTGGCACGCACCAGTCTCCGAAACTTGGCTCACCTTAAGCCGTGTAGCCAGCTACGTCAAACTAAAACAGACATCGCACATCCCCGTTAAAGCCAACGTAGTTATGAGTGAAACGGCATTCGCGCTTGAAATGAAAAGTATGTTTTGTAATAATACTCTGATTGAATCTGTCTCAAGAAAGCTTTTTACATCTAAGGATGATCGGCGAAGCACTACACCCGTACTCTGCCGCGTACAATTTAGGCCATGCCACGGACGATTCTGTCCGCGGGCTCAGCCCGCGTTATATGAAGCGCAGCGAAAATGAACACGGTTTGACCCTGTCGCAGCAAAAGAAAGCTGCCCATGTTTTCAACGTAAGGGTCGGCATTGCCCTCCTCATACCAAAAACGCCGAATAAAGGGCATAGAGTTTACCAGCCCTCCAAGTTCTGGCTTAAAAACAAGAAGCACTAATCAAAGTAGCTTTTCTCTAATAAGCCAAGTTTTCAGCAGCACCTTTTCAAAAAAACAGTTATTGTTTTTTTCACGAAATGTCCAATGCCACCGCTATGTTTCTGTTATTTCATCCGGGCTTTGCTATCGAATGATTTTTGGCTTGCTGCCAGCATTCGTTTGGAAAATGCCTTTCCATCGTCAATTCAGCAGTCAAGCTTGCCGTCACGCCAACATCTGCGTCATTGCGCAGCGTGCATGCCAAGTTTTCTGCAACACCTTTTCAAAACGGTAGCTCTTGTAATTTTCTCGCAAAGGTCAATGCCACCGGTTTGTTTCTCTTATTACAAGCGCTTCGCTCTCGTTTGAATTTTGGCTTCCTGCCATCATTTATTCAGAAAAAGCCTTTGCATCATCAATTCAGCAGTCAAGCCTGCCGTCACGCCAACATCTGCCGCCATTGCGCCGCAAGCCTGCCAGCACCTTCCAGCGTCCCCTTCAACAGCTTCCATTACAGTTTCTTATGTGCAGCAAGCTTTCCGAGGCGACCATCAAACGCAATCAACCTTGCCAGCAATAGATCTTGGTGGTTGGTTGATGAAATTTGCAACAGGGTGAGCACTCGCCCTTCATGGAACCCAATAAATCTTTTATCCGACTCGCAGGAAGCATGCCGAAAATATGCGCAAGGACGTATCTTCCCGACCTCCCACCACATCCTGCAGCGAAACCAACAAATTCCACCAGTTCGTGTGATCTGGACACCTGGGCATGCGTGCCTCCCTGGAAATGAACGCATTAATGCGATAGCCCGAGTTTTCGCCCTCCGGGCGCCAGCGGAAGACCAACCGAAACCAGACAAGACAGAAAGCGTCCCACTCACATACACACATATACTACAACACTACAGACTCCCCCGTAGGACCCTTCCTCCACCACACGTGCAACTCACCCGTGAGGAAGAAGCCGCATGGCACCAGCTACAAACACGTTTCCTAGCCTCTCGCTCCGGCACACAACCTACCCTGCCATGTACCCAGACAGATGCCCATCCTGCGGAGGACACCCGAACCTGTACCACTCCACATGGGAATGCCCCAAACCACCGACCCAATGCCTATATCCAGCCTCTCCCCCTCCTGATGGGAAGCCGCTCTTTCCAACTGAGCATTGAAGACCAGCGCGGACTGATCGTCCGGGCAAGATGGATCGCAGCGGCAAATGGGGCCCGGGATGAAGGCCATCACCCTGTGAGAGCTACATAATCTGACTTTATAATAAAGTTTTCTACTACTAGTATTGATTACTACCTGGCTAATTTTGACACGATTTTTCAGTGCCATCTTAAGAAGAGCGCCCTTTTTTGCCAGCTTTTGCACTGAAGGATAGCAGTGCTTTTACCACGTGGGACATACAAAATGCTTGCTCGTTATAATCAAGATATGGTCATTGTGAGGCATTGAGTCGGTTAAAAGTCACAGTGATTCCGCCATGTCATGTGAAGCATGAAATACAAGCTTTCTATGAGAGAGAAGTCCGGTGGGAGGAATAAAAAATGCTTGTTCGAATAATCATGACAATGTCATGTTGAGGAAACGATTGGTGTAAAATTTATACGGATGCCAGTAGAGCGTTTGTGATATCAAGTTTAAGGTTTTGATAGGGGGAATCACGCGTAACAAATAAAAATAACGCCCGTCTTCCCGCGAGGAAACCCTGATGTGATGCGACGCATCGGGGGGGGGGGGGTTCAATTGGCGTTTTCATTGGGTTGATTCTGTAAATCGTGTGAAACTTGTTGTGAACGCGAATGATGCATTTCCACCAGATGCGGGTGTTCTCATACGCGGGAAGATGAGCGTAATTTCACTTTTTATGCACATGCATACGCGCCATAAAGAGAGTACACGTGTTTTAGCGGCAATGGCCACCCATCGCTAGATTGGATTGCGTCAGTCCACTAGCTGAAGAGACTGTCGCTTCCATTACGTCTTCATCGGAAGATCTTCTTCAAGTCAAGCACGGAGGTATCGTCAAGCAAAGTCAAGTCAAGGGTGAGAGCGAGCGATTGACTGATCCGGCGCCGTACGCTCCCCCGCTTATATTCCCGCTTTTGAACGGAGAGGAGCCGGGGGGAGAGTCGCGCGCATGCTCACGCTTGCGCGCCGGAGCAGACGCGAACGTAGGCGAAGCGCGCGCACACCAGCTGTTGTTATGATAATGAGACGGAGCGAGAGCGCTGCGCACAGCTGTCAGAGAGAAGAACGGAGGAGAGTTGCACATGTGCAGTGAGCGTGCGGACGCCACGACAATGGAGGAACATACCCGAGAGGAAGAGATGCGTCGCATCTAAAAAATTACTCTGTGGTTTTTACGGCTAGTAATAAATGGTTCAAATTAGAAGTGATGCCGCTACGGCGGGTGGGGAACCAAAATAAAGGTCTCGATGAGGGGAACCACGCGGGACATAAAAGGAATCCCACTTATCAGTGCTGCTTAGGAGTAGCACAAAATGTCGCGACCCAACTGACGACGCTAAAATGGTCGCACACAAGGAATAGTGGTGTCACACTAAACGTTTAAAAGGCGCACATTTATCCCAGGAAATGACCCCACTGTAAGATCATTATGTCCAGCCATTGCAGGACATTCAAAGTTTATCCCAATATGGCCGGTTCTGCAGAATTAATGGTTTTTCTGTAGGGAGGCAGGGCAGCTAAAGCAAACACACGCCACTAAATAATGGCCAGTTCAGCTTTCCAAAACGGCAATATTCAAAGCCCTCAGCTGGTGCTCCAGAGGGATAAATTGCACTTTTGGCGTTTGGGCAACCCATCCGTAAAACGTGGTTGGGTTGACATACTGTCGCTCGCAATGTCTGAAAAAAATGCGCGCTTAGCCACCCAAAAGAACCCTGGTGTACAGCCACACAGTGAAGTTGGAAATGGAGACAGAGGAAACATTTCATAATGGGGTCATGAAGAGAAAATTCATTAGCATTTTCTGAAATATATCTGAATAAATTACCTTCTAAGAACATAAATTAACAATAGTTTTACAATTCATTGTTCTGCAATGCAGAAACCACCCTTCAAACGCTCGTCTTAAGGCGCATTACAAGCGACCATGCCATATTGTACGTTAGCAGCAAAACTAGCACTGACGTCATTTTAAGAACATTCGAGAGTTAAACATGTTTTTGCATGTTGTTTTGGGAAGCAGTAAACGAGACATTTTAAACACAATGCATACATCATTGTTTACCGTAAATGTTTTAGATACGTTACTTGCGCCTTTATCCCTTCAACTGTCTGGCAAGCATTGTTGCAAGTATGGACTCACTGTCTATTTGTACGACTTGTACTGAGCTTCCCTGCTGAAGTTCTCATTTTTTTGCTGAATTTTCGTTTCGCAATCTTACCCTTTACTTATCAAACTGCACAAATTCGTCCAAGCAAAAAAAAAAGTTCCCCACGTGTAATTTAAACTCGCGGGTGCGGGCCAGGTTTGTGATTCTTTTGTTTTTTTAAGTCTGACGCTTTATGTGCTCGGTCATGGACGTAAAGAAGGGCGGGCGAGTGAGAAATGCGGTGGAAAAGCCGCTCTTCTTACGCAGACGTGTACTCGGGTTTGCTCTTCTTATTTGTACTCTTTCCACAGCTTCAACCGCCAACTTTGTGATGAGTTATTTTACAGTACGTTAAACGGGAGCATATCCAATTGTAGAAACAACGTTATAAGCTTTGTTTATTACAGGAAAGCAATCGAAGTGCGTTGTGGTGGGACTGGTGACTAACTGCATTATTAATTCTCACTCATTATTTTTACGCATGAAGAGTAAACTACGGTATGGTTTGCCTTCGAACACTCTATTTTCTCCCGATAAATGTGCTCAAGTACGAAATTCCCACTTTAACTTACGGGCACTTATCGCAATCGCGAGGTCACGAAATTTATGCTCACTACGTAACACTAGTTAGAAACTATGTCAGACAGACGTCGGCCAGCTTGAGCAATACAGGCTCGCGGGAAAACCGTTTAAAAGAGTGCGTCGAAGCGTGAACCGATTACAAATTCTCTGTGTGCTCTAAATATGGTTACATGTGCCTTTGCAACTCGCGCGGGTGGTTTACCGGCAGTTCTGCGGTTTTTATAAGTCGTACTAGAGCTCAAACATCCCCGTTTATTGCAGGCGAGTATCATTGGGCCAGTTTCACCGCGGTGCTGTTGTTGTAGCTGTATCTTACCATTCGCGATTTCCCTGTACGCCGACATCTGGTCCACACAAGGGCGAGCCATTTTTGGCCTCTTAACATCACGCCACTTCACTATTCTGGAGAAAAGCTTTGGAGAAACACCAAATGTATTTTTGTGTTTTTGCCGACACCGGGCAACAGAAAAGCTATACATAGTCTCTTTACCAAGGCTCCACAGTTCTGATTCTGATTGCCCAGACAGCACAATTTCTTGCAAAACCCCTCATGACCTTTTGAAAGGGAGGGAAAGGCCAATATAGGAAGCCACAGATCGCTCATACTACCACACTTCTATAACTAGTATACGTCTTTAATTGTAGCGTCAATAAGCTCTTGTTATCAGGGTCAACGGCGCTATTTATTGCCGTTTTCTGAAAAAAATTACGAGTTGGTGATTGCGCGTCGTTTTGTGTTTTCGTAGTCTCTTTCAGTTTCTTTTCTCCCCAATTTCATGCGATGAGCAACCGAACAGTTTGGCAGTTCACGTGCTGACGTGTTTTCCACTAGCCTAAATGTTGGTGCAATATTACAAAATATGCAAAATATGCAATAGTATAAAAATATGCAATATACAAACAAGCACAATTTCAAACATTGGTAAGTCAAAGCCTCGAACTTAACAATAAAGCGGTATTTTAACATGGCTGAACTGATTACAATGACGGTATGTTTATGAGCGACTGCAATTATGTCCGTAGTTTCACCCCATTCTTCGCGTAACTGCGGTTCTATGCCATTGGTGTCCGTCGTGCTGAAAGGACCCATGAAGAGAAAACACAAGTTTGGTTCGTTCAAAAGATTTCCTCGTTAGAATGATACTGCCACCACTTTTAACGTAAGCTTCCCTCAAATAAGCTACCTAATTAGGAAAAAAGGTAATGGTCATGCGACCCACCAGCTCATTTCCTGCAACAGAACCTATGATGTCATTCGAGTGAGCTCTGCGATTTGCGGAGGCCGGCACAAGCAGACGCAAATTAGGTAGAGCTCAGAAGCAAGCCGAATGAGCGATTTGCACTTACATTTAGGGCACATTCTTTACAAAGCAATAAGAATGGTTGGACAAACGGTAGAAGTTGTGAAACCACATGTAAACATAGAAGTACTGATGCTTACTGCTGTTGGTACTGCACGCACTGTGCTTGGTTTAGCTGCACAGCACTTCGAGGGTTGGGGTTGTCTTAGACGACACTGGCCGATTGACGCAAGCAATGGTGTCTTACGTGACCATATTTGTCTAGCGAGCACTGTTTCAGAGAACGATTATTTTCTCCCAGAACAAAACAAAATCCAGGTTTAAATACTGTCAAAAACAAACCAAACGCTTGCTACGGTATGGTGGCGCCATCTAGGTTCAGGTAACGTAAAGAAACGCGGGAACGCCACCGTAGGGTACCTGGAGGCCAGCACCGCCGTACAGCTGGAGACACCATTTGAACGGTCCCTTGCCGCCGCAATTGGGCCAACGTGCTCAACGCGTTGTTCTTTTCGTTTCCCACGAGACCTAGCAACGCTAAACAGATAAGATAAATCAAACTTCGCCAGTAAACCGCGTTGCAGCGATTATTTTAGCATGGTTCTGAAGCAAGTCACTATAGTGACTTGCTTCGGCGTGAGCGAGCGACCCAAAATGGCGGCGCCAGCTTATACGTGTCTAACCTGTACGGCAGATGCGTGAATCAAGGCACTCTTGGCTGCAGAGTGGTCGGTTCCTGTGATGTCATTGCAGACCCCGAAAACAAACGATTTAGCGGGAAAATGAAAATTTTAACTTAAATTGATTAATTTCTCAGTGAATAAACCATCGTTTGTATCAGGACAAGCGCTGGGGGCAATATAAAACACGAAATCTTTCGAATATTACAAAATTGCATTTTCTCTTCATAGCTCCTTTAAGTGGCTTCAATATCGAAAACCCCTACATTACTGACAGAGCATCCTGATGCAGGCGCAGATTGGGTCGTTGAATTTACATGGCGGATCATTGGTGTCAGTAATTTTTGCGAGCACAACGTAAATTGTGCCTCTCGAAGCGAGAAGTGCATCTAACCATCACGGAAATAACCAAGAAAGAGGGTATGGCCCCAGAAGGTCTTTAACAGCTCTCTATGACCTTTTCACCTTTTACGTGAGGCCTACAGAGACCGGGGTCATGTCTGCATTGATGGGTCAGTAACAAGCTCCCGTTCTTCAGGAACTTTAATTGTGCCAGCCAAAGCGGTAGATATTCAAATCAAGCTGTGTAATCTAAAAGCGTCCGCTTCACCCCAACTCAAAGCTTTTCGCAAAGCTCGTCTGTGCCTAAAGCAAAAACTACCACAAAAAAACCTCCATTTTGCGACTCAAGACAAGCTCTCCAGTGTCTGCAGTCTGATCTTCGCCGCGGCCGGTACAGACAGCTTCTGGTCGTGATTCGTCAAGAGTACGTCTTCCTACTAAGGCATGGGCGCAATATTATGTTTCAATGGCACCCAAGCCACTGCGGCATTTCTCGGAATGAATGTGCAGATAAAGCGGCTTGTTATGCGGCCCACATTCCCATTGGCCCACATTCATGGGCACATTCATGTGCCCATGAATGTGGGGCAATGGGCTCGTTCTGCCCATTGGCCCACATCCCGTTATCACGCCATGATGCCGCAAGGTCACTGCGCTCCATCGACAGAAAAATCACGTTTACTCTTTGGAGTACGCCAGGTTGTTAACTTCCCTTCTGTACTTGCTCCACCCCGACGTGCTACGCCACTTAGCCATTCAACATGGCACGCTGGGATGCCACCATACTGTGCCGCCTGTGGATAATAGTTGGATTTCCCATAGCTTACTCTTTCACTATCGCCACTGCTGACCGCCCTGCCTGTGACGTGTGTGCCACCAACGAAACAATAGAACACCTCTTGTGTCGCTGTGCCTGGTATGTAACGCGCAGAGACTGCACCTGTCAACCGCAATCCGGAAACTCGACAACCACCCATTAACTGCGCAGACTTTTTTAAGTCACAGGCGCTGCCCATCGCAGTCCACAAGGCCACAAACATGACTTCGTTTTTTAAAGGACACATCCTTGCCTGAATGATCCTAGGGACACCGCGTATCATTCTTGATTATTCGTCACTTGGTTTGTTTCCCTGATCAGTACAGGCTTTAGTATCGTCCACTGTTTTGTTTTTCTAGAAACCGTTACATTTCATTTGTTTCATTTCAAGCACTATTCCCCGTCTTTTCAATGCCCTTTCTTTGTCTTTACATCTTTCTTTTCTAACTTTACAACTTTTCTAACTTAGTCTTTACATCTTTCTTTTCTTACTTCTTTCTTTTCTGCCAATGCCGTCACCCTAAATACACAAGGTGCCTCGCACCTTGGGTATTGTTTCTATGTCCAGTGTATTTGTAAGTTCAGTAGCGGTGGCCATTTGATCCGCGGTCTCGTTTCCCCCGCTTCCAACATATTTTTGAACTGAACACAGGATTAGTTGAAAATGTTTAGATTATACAAAGATCATGACAGTAAAACATACATTGACATTGTGGTCCTGTCTGGGTCTTTGGGATGACAAAGCAAACACAACGTTCCAAGAGACTGTATAGATGACGGAATTAGGAATTTGTTTTTGAAGAATGCGCTGTACGGTAGTTAAACTGCCATATGCTTCTGCAGAGAAGATAGTGGTGTGTAATCTCATGGTTCTGCAAGAATTTAAGTAAGGTCCATTCTTCGTTAGTTTCAAAAAAAATTTAAAATGATCAAAACAAACCCAAAAATAGTTTTATGTGTTCATGTTTTAAAATTAATATTTTGTAACCGAGAATGTATTCTTTATCATGTCATATGGATGTGCTCGATTTATGATTTGTAAAATACCCTGGGTAAACATATTGTGAGGTTTTAGTTTGTAAAGGGGCAGGTTTAAAGAGATATTTTAACAGAACCCACTGTGGGGTCCAAATTTTCATATATTTTTGGATAAGTTTTAGTGGAGAATAGAATATAATTTCAAAGGCTTTGGCCCACCCGAAGGAGTGAAAATCAGTGTAATATATTTCTTTTAAAATTTATTGCTGCAGTTCTGTATTTGTTTATTTATTTTATTTATTCAGGTAACCCTAAAGGCTCTCCGCAGGACGGCTATATAGGGGGCAGCATGCGCATACATCGAACATAAAATGAACGATTGACAATCCAGCGCGCAAAAACACGGCACAAAAAGAACGAGAGTTAGACAGGACAGCGCTGCTAAATGAATGGGTGATAACAGAATCACAAATTATCAGCGTAGAAAAAAATACAAGCAAGAAGAACTTTTTAAACACATAACTCCAAAACATATAACTACAACGGAAGCACATTACAATCAAAAAATTATAATGAAAACATCCATAAAAAGGTCAATATACGCAAGCAAGAACAGAATTAGATCGCTTCGTTTTTCAAAAAGTCTTGAAATTTTGTTATGTTAGCTTCTCTGGCCATATGCTGTGGTAGGTTATTCTAGTCTCTTATTGTGCGTGGAATGAATGAGTATGCGAACGCAAATGAATGGAAAGTGATGTGCTTTACTTCACAAGAATGATCGCGATGTAGAAATGTAACAGTGGATGAGTGAAAACAGTCGCCGCGAAGGTCGATTACCCCAAACATTAACCCAACAAACAGTAATAGAACCAAAAGTATGCAAGTATTACCGTCAATACCCCAGTTCACGTGCACACAGCAGTGTTTTATTAGTACATATGCCCGTTAGGTCGTGCAGAATAGATCTAAACACCTAAGCCGAAGTACAAAAGCTGCAAACAGAGGGTAATTTTTCAGTTCGGAGCTCATCCACGCAGTTAATCGCCTACGTCTAATTTCTATGGAGGCTTTGGATACAAGGCCAAAGTTTCCTATGTGTTCCATTGTACTTTCAGGAATAATCGCGTCGTGCTGGAAAGGGGCCCTAAATTAACATAACAATTTTGTGTAATTTGAAAGATCTGTGCTACAGAACGTCACTCAGCTGCATTACAAGCTGCATTCCACCAAATACGTTTTTTTAACCGAAAAAAGAAAAGGAGCTTTAAAAACAGCCAGATTTCGCGCTAAAGTGATGTGTCACGCGCAGCATGGGCGTAGTATAGGCCAGCAACAGTAAAACATTTTTACCAGTTCGTTAACTGGAGGTTAGCATAAACGTAATGCGAACAAGCGGAGTGAGATGCCCCGCTAGAAATGCTCAGTCAGATGTCTTAGAGGAGGTTTTGGTCTACTGGAACCAATACAACAACTAAGATTATGTGACATAATAGAAAAGTTGCCGGGCATTGTCTAGGTGCTCACCACTACTTCACGTGTTTTGTTTGACGTCGGTACTTTTTGTTCGAAGTTTGCGATATAGTCGATGTCATCGTTACAAGGACAAGTCAGTTTGGTTAACGAACCAATCTTATATTTCGTCTTCATACCCTTTAAACGCAAACAGGAAGACGGAAAAATTTGTTGGAGAAGTTCCCGAAGAATATTCAGCCATGATGGCATGTTACTTATAACTCTCCGAATTACCGATGACCCTCTTAAGACATGGTCAAACTGACTCATGCAGCATTTTGAACTGTACTTCAGTTTGCCTTACTAGACAAGCCCCTCCTTACGATTCCAACAAAATAAAAAGAAACTGGGGTTAGAAGCTGTCAGAAATATCGTTCGTATTTTGCACATTTTCATATAAACCCGAAAATACGTGCAAATTCTTTTTGTTGATCGTCCTGCTCTTTATACATTGCGTTTATATAAACACAATTTTCAAGATAGAGCGTACAATGCGGCTGCTCCGCACAAAGCGGTATACGTTTGCGGATAATCGCCTAAGGAAAGTGATGGGACAAAATTTGCAGCAGAAAACAACTGTTCTGCAATACCCTTGACGCCGACTTCTCTATGCTATGAGCAATGATGCCCATACACAGGATATTTTTCCCGCATGGTGTGTTCACAACTTGATATATGATTGCACACCTGCACAAAAAAGAGGCACATTCTTAAAGTTAAAAATTTCTTTATTTTTCTACTGTGGTAGAATATGCTTTCTCAACTATGGTCGACGGAAGATTTTTTATGCCTTTATAGGAGCGATTGTTGCGGCAGTACAGATTGGGGAAAAAGATACTCCCTCGCCCGCAAGGTAATGTGTGCTAACACAACCCAGCTGCGCCTTTTTAGCAGAGCAGCTGGTGTGCAAGCCCTACGTTCGCTGTTGCTTGACAAAATGCCAAGAAAATACGGAGCACTTGTCAGCGCGTGTTTCGCGGCGATTTCGGATCGTTCCCAACACCCGCACTGGTATGGCAAAAACAAAATTGGCAAAAACCACGAGGAACCAAAAAATGCCAGAGGTGTCGTCGAGGGCTACTGCTCATATAATGCTTGGCTTCCAGAACAACGGGATATCGATGCCTACTACTAGCACAGTGCAAAGCAAAGACAGAACACGTAATTAAGCGATTTCTAACTTGTACAAATCCGCGCTGATGTGTCCTTCAGTGCGAAGGTATACACAAACTATCCAGTAATTAAGCGATTTCTAACTTGTACAAATCCGCGCTGATGTGTCCTTCAGTGCGAAGGTATACACAAACTATCCAGCTTCGCTATGGTTTAAGCCTTGCAGGACTTAGTACAAGCTTCGCCAGTTGAGCTGACGGAAGCCTACAATGCTGAGAATGAATTTGCTTGACCCTGTCTCATCGAAGAAGACGACGACGTCTTCGATGCATATGACTACGATTACTGGCACCGCAACTATGGAAATAAACAATGATACTAAAACACAATTATGCGCCCGGTAGTTCTCACATAAAACAGCTTTGCCATTGAAGTCTCTCGCGTGAGTGCAAGGTCCCGTGACGTTTGTTTATACTTTCCAGATTAGAGTTGCATTGTTATTTGCATTTTTAATCCGCGGTGCCATCCAGGTGGACTTTCCCTCCGGTCAATGATATCAGGCCAACTCGTTGCCCCCGCCTTATTCTCCTGGCTGCTTTATTAATAGTAGAAGCTGCTTGTCCGTGAACCCGAGTGCGCGCTTTCTACGCGAGGCCTTTCTACCCGAGTGCGCGCTTTCTACGCGAGTTTAAATTTCTTTACTCTCTATATTGCGCCGCTGGCGCATTGCCTGTTTTTCCCGTTTCTGAACCCTGTCTCTAAACTAGCTGGTTATAATGACGCCAAACAAGGTCTGGGGGACCAAAAGCCCGCTTTAGTGTTTGTCAGATCGGACGTGGGGAAGTAAGTGCATACATAAGTCTGATAAATACCAGCGAGTGGAAGAGAGTAGCACTTTATAGCGTTATGCACAAGTATTTTGCAATTACACCTAACCAGTAGTCCGGATGTTAGCCTGCTGCAATGTTTCACTCGGGGTGTCAATCACCTTGGAGCAAACGCTGAACGCCTCCACAATTAATGAATTTGTGGCACCAAATTTTCGAAGCTCGCAATTGGTCAAACAGCGCTTTCGCTTTGGGCCAGTTTATCAGCGCGCCTAATGTGCGCGTCAATTTTTTCGCTTTTGTTCTATGCGGGTCTCCCAAAACATTTATTGTTTTAAGAGAGTTTTTAGTAGTCACGCATGGGGCTTTTTTGTATGGGCTAAGGCACTGCTCACGTTCTGAAGCCCAGCAGTGAGGAGCCTAGCTACGCCACATGACACGACCGTATGAGTTACGTGTGGGATCAATCGAATTTCTGATTAGCGTTGACCATTGGGGATCTCTACGCTCAGCAACGCCCCATCAAATTTTCCGCATGCCTTAAAATACACCGATGTACTTTTTTAAAAAGGATTTGCTTAACATAAAACGTAAAGTTTGAATAACACTTCGTTCGTAGGGAATACAGGACGTAGCCATTGAGACACGTCGCATTGGATCTGTAAATTTTCGTATACGTGCTCAGAAGGCTGGGCGAAGCGCTAATTTTATAATTACGGTTTAACGAAATTCCCAATTTAGGTCATCGAGGTAAGTCTGCAATCAAATGCTGCAAGCCAATGTTGCGAGCAAATGCTGCTCAATGCCGGGCCAGTGCTCACAACCCACTCTAAAACGTAGGGTGAACACAGACGCGTAACTAATACCCAGCTTTGTTTTTATCTGGCCCTAACTGCTATTTTAATGTAGTTTGTATTGTGAATTTGTGGTGACGGAACATCCCAAAACCAACTTGAGTTTCGGCGTCTTTTATTCGCAATGCGATTTCAAGGCACCCGTAAACCTGCACAAAACAGAGCATAAGCTCTGAACTACCGTCATTTTTCCCTCAAACGACCTTCTCTCAAACAAGCGGAGTAGGGCTAGAAAACCCATTTATTTTGAACCCCAAAAATAGGGATACCATCGGGGACGGTAAGTAATCTTATGGCGCCTCTATGCCTGAATGGCGACGTCCCCACCGTCGCCGATGCGCGACTTAGGCCATTTCAGGCAACTCAGGGTGTCACAGCGGCAGATCGTATCAATGCTACTGATAATGAGCTCTGCTTCCGCATATTACCATGATTAGGTGCTGCCGCAGAAGAAACTCATTGGTGCATTAGTGAGTGCTTACTTCATTTGAAGAGTAAAACCTGGCAGCACTTATCAACCACTGTTACTCCGTAATGCCTTCTGCTTTTCCGCTTCCTCTTCTTTGCCAATGTGCATTTATTCATTCTTTTTCTGCTGCACCATGTCTGTGTTTGTTTCTCCGATTTTACGTTTTCATCTCGCTGAACAAATTGTCATAGCAATCAGACGGGTATACGCCACAGCCTCTCTAGAATAAGGATTTGCCTCGATAAATATACTCACGTGCTCACGTGCCATCACAATCAGGTAACTTGCGGCACTCACTAACTCACAATTCCACGTTTGGCATTCATAGGATCTAATTTTGCAAAGCAGTCATACCAACACGCCAAAGCTACTGATTACAGGCCACTTCCCAAGTTGTCACATAATATGCGAAAGACAAACGCGCGTACGACAACACTTTCGTTCTGCCATGGGCAATATTGTCACATGGCCAAAAACAACACGGTTGTCTTCAAGGAAAATACGTTTATTGGAGCGAACTTGCGCTTTCCTACCAACTCAAAAGGATACAGAGGCGGTGAAGCAGCGGTCAACAGAGTGACTTGCGCAGGCGAGTGTCGATGAATCGAATGCCGCGGCGTCTGCTCTGCAGGCTTTTATCTTTGGCCGCAAGTATTTCTGGAACCGTGGACTCATATCCAGAACATTTTAGATCACAGAAGAATATTCTGGGCCAGCGACGTTAGGGCGAAACATTCTGCTTATCTGAATGTGGTAGCCCTTGCGGCATAAAAATATAGAATGGAAGACGCCCTTTGCTTGGAACGGAGGTAACATAGCCGGGCGTGGCCCGGCAGTAAAAACAAACAATAAATAAAAGATCCCATACATGGTTCGCGGCATTATGTATATTTTGGTCATGTAACGTATAGTTTTGTATGTAGAAAGTGCATGCTACTTTTTATGCAGACAGTGGATTTATGTGTGAGTGATGTAAAACGTGACAGCTTTTTATAGCGTCCCCAGATGCGAACACCCCTGTCTTCTCTGAGAATTTGTCTAAATAAAGATAAGGCTACTATAGTTTCCAACTCCAAAACATATACCTACAAGGGAAGCATATTACAATCAAGGAATAATAATGAAAACGTCCATAAAAAGGTGAATACACGCAAGCAAGAACGGAATTAGATCGCTTCGTTTTTCAAAAAGTCTTGAAATTTTGTTATGTTAGCTTCTCTGGCCATATGCTTTGGTAGGTTATTACAGTCTCTTATTGTGCGTTGAATGAATGAGTATGCGAACGCAAATGAATGGCAAGTGATGCGCTTTATTTTACAAGAATGATCGCGCTGTAGAAATGTAACAGTGGGTGAGTGAAAACAGTCGCCGCGAAGGTCGATTACCCCAAACATTAACTCAACAAACAGTAATAAAACCAAAAGTATGCAAGTATTACCGTCAATACCACAGTTCACGTGCACACAGCAGTGTTTTATTAGTACATATGCCAGTTAGGTCCTGCAGAATAGAAATGAAAACCTAAGCCGAAGTACAAAAGCTGCAAGCAGAGGGTAATTTTTCTGTTCGGAGCTCATCCACGCAGTTAATCGCCTACGTCTAATTTCTATGGAGGCATTGGATACAAGGCCAAAGTTTCCTATGTGTTCCATTGTACTTTCAGGAATAATCGCGTCGTCCTGGACAGGGGCCCTAAATTAAAATTACAATTTTGTGTAATTTGAAAGATCTGTGCTACAGAACGTCACTCAGCTGCATTACAAGCTGCATTCCACCAAATACGTTTTTTAACCGAAAAAAGAAAAGGAGCTTTGAAAAACGGCCTGATTTCGCGCTAAAGTGATGTGTCATGCGCAGCATGGGCTTAGTATAGGCCAGCAACAGTAAAACATTTTTACCAGTTCGTTAACTAGAGGTTAGCATAAACGTAATGCGAACTAGCGGAGTGAGATGCCCCGCTAGAAATGCCCAGTCAGATGTCTTAGAGAAGGTTTTGGTCTCTGCAACCAATCTAACAAATAAGGTTATGTGACTAATAAAAAAGTCCGGACATTGTCTCGGTGCTCACCACTACTTCACGTGTTTTGTTTGACGTCGGTACTTTTTGTTGGAAGTTTGCCATAAAGTCGATGTCGTCGTTACAAGGACAAGTCAGTTTGGTTAACGAACCAATCTTACATTTCGTCTTCATACCATTTAAACGCAAACAGGAAGACGGAAAAATTTGTTGGAGAAGTTACCCGAAGAATCTTCAGCCATGATGGCAGGTTGCTTATAACTCTCCGAAATACCGATGACCCTCTTAAGACATAGTAAAACTTACTCATGCAGCATTTTGAACTGTATTTCAGTTTGCCTTACCAGACAAGCACCTCCTTACGATTCCAACAAAATAAAAGAAACTGGGGTGAGAAGCTGTCAGAAATGTCGTCGACATTTTACACATTTTCATCTCAACCCATAAAATACGTGCAAATTCTTTTTGTTGATCGTCCTGCTCTTTATGCATTGCGTTTATATAAACACCATTTTCAAGATAGAGCGTACATTGCGGCCGCTCCGCAAAAAGCGGTATACGTTTGCGGATAATCGCCTAAGGAAAGTGATGAGGCAAAATTTGCAGCAGAAAACAAATGTTCTGCAATACCTTCGACGCCGACTTCTCTATGCTATGAGTAATGGTTGCCCATACACAGGATATTTTTCCCGCATTGTGTGTTCACAACTTGATATATAATTGCACAGCTGCACAAAAAAGGGACACATTGTTAAAGTTAAAAATTTCTTTATTTTTCTACTGTGGTGGAATATGCTTTCTCAACTATGGTCGACGGAAGATTTTTTATGCCTTTGGAGGAGCGATTCTTGTGGCAGTACACAATGGGGAAAAGACACTCCCTCGCCCGCAAGGTAATGTGTGCTAACACAACCCAGCTGTGCCTTTTTAGCAGAGCAGCTGGTGTGCAAGCTCTACGTTCGCTGTTGCTTGACAAAATGCCACGAAAATGCGGAGCACTTGTCAGCGCGTGTTTCGCGGCGATTTGGGATTGTTCCCAGCACCCGCACTGGTTTGGCAAAAAAAATTGGCAAAAACCACGAGGAACCAAAAAATGCCAGAGGTGTCGTCGAGGGCTACTGCTCATATAATGCTTGGCTTCCAGAACAACGGGATATCGATGCCTACTACTAGCACAGTGCAAAGCAATGACAGAACACGTAATTAAGCGATTTCTAACTTGTACAAATCCGCTCTGATGTGTCCTTCAGTGCGAAGGTATACACAAACTATCCAGTAATTAAGCGATTTCTAACTTGTACAAATCCGCGCTGATGTGTCCTTCAGTGCGAAGGTATACACAAACTATCCAGCTTCGCTAGGGTTTAAGCCTTGCAGGACTTAGTACAAGCTTCGCCAGTTGAGCTGACGGAAGCCTACAATGCTGAGATTGAATTTGCTTTCCTCTCTCCTATCGAAGAAGACGACGACCTCTTCGATGCATATGACTACGATTACTGGCACCGCAACTATGGAAATAAACAATGATACTAAAACACAATTATGCGCCCGGTAGTTCTCACATAAAACAGCTTTGCCATTGAAGTCTCTCGCGTGAGTGCAAGGTCCCGTGACGTTTGTTTATACTTTCCAGATTAGAGTTGCATTGTTATTTGCATTTTTAATCCGCGGTGCCATCCAGGTGGACTTTCCCTCCGGTCAATGATATCAGGCCAACTCGTTGCCCCCGCCTTATTCTCCTGGCTGCTTTATTAATAGTAGAAGCTGCTTGTCCGTGAACCCGAGTGCGCGCTTTCTACGCGAGGCCTTTCTACGCGAGTGCGCGCTTTCTACGCGAGTTTGAATTTCTTTCCTCCCTATATTGTGCCGCTGGCGGATTGCCTGTTTTTCCCGTTTCTGAACCCTGTCTCTAAACTAGCTGGTTATAATGACGCCAAACAAGGTCTGCGGGACCAAAAGCCCGCTTTTGTGTTTGTCAGATCGGACATGCGGAAGTAAGTGCATACATCCGTCTGATAAATACCAGCGAGTGGAAGAGAGTTGCACTTTATAGCGTTATAAACCAGTAATTTTGCAATTACACCTAACCAGTAGTCCGGACGTTAGCCTGCTGCAAATGTTTCACTCGGGGTGTCAATCACCTTGGAGCAAACGCTGAACGCCTCCACAATTAATGAATTTGTAGTACCAAATTTTCGAAGCTCGCAATTGGTCAAACAGCGCTTTCGCTTTGGGCCAGTTTATCAGCGCGCCTAATTTGCATGTCAATTTTTCCGCTTTTGTTTTATGCGGGTCTCCCAAATTATTTATTGTTTTAAGAGAGCTTTTAGTAGGGACGCATGGGGCTTTTTTGTATGGGCTAAGGCACTAGCACGTCTATGAGCTGGCACTGCTCACGTTCTGAAGCCCAGCAGTGAGGAGCCTAGCTACGCCGCATGACACGACCGTATGAGTTACGTGTGGGATCAATCGAATTTCTGATTAGCGTTGACCATTGGGGATCTCTACGCTCAGCAACGCCCCATCAAATTTTCCGCATGCAATAAATTACTCAGATGTACTTATTTGAAAAGGATTTGCTTAACATAAAACGAATAGTTTCAATAACACTTCGTTCGTAGTTAATACGGGACGTAGTCATTGAGACACGTCGCAGTGGATCTCTAAATTTTCGTATACGTGCTGAGAAGGCTGGGCGAAGCGCAAATTTTATAATTACGCTTTAACGAAAGTCCCAATTTAGGTCATCGATGTAAGTCTGCAAGCCAATGCTGCAAGCCAATGCTGCGAGCAAATGCTGCTCAATGCCGAGCCAGTGCTCACAACCCACTCTAAAAGGTAGGGTGAACACAGACGCGTAACTAATACCCAGCTTTGTTTTTATCTGGCCCTAACTGCTATTTGAATGTAGTTTGTATTGTGAATTTGTGGTGAGGGAACATCCCAAAACCAACTTGAGTTTCGGCGTCCTTTATTTGCAATGCGATTTCAAGGCACCCGTAAACCTGCACAAAACAGAGCATAAGCTCTGAACTACCGTCATTTTTCCATCAAACGACCTTCTCTCAAACAAGCGGAGTAGGGCTAGAAAACCCATTTATTTTGAACCCCAAAAATAGGGATACCATCGGGGACGGTAAGAATCTTATGACGCCTCTATGCCTGAATGGCGACGTCCCCACCGTCACCGATGCGCTACTTAGGCCGTTTCAGGTAACTCAGGGTGTCACAGCGGCAGATCGTATCAATGCTACTGATAATGAGCTCTGCTTCCGCATATTACCATGATTAGGTGCTGCTGCAGAAGAAACTCATTGGTGCATTAGTGAGTGCTTACTTCATTTGAAGAGTAAAACCTGGCAGCACTTATCAACCACTGTTACTCCGTAATGCCTTCTGCTTTTCCGCTTCCTCTTCTTTGCCAATGTGCATTTATTTATTCTTTTTCTTCTGCACCATGTCTGTGTTTGTTTCTCCGATTTCACGTTTTCATCTCGCTGAACAAATTGTCATAGCAATCAGACGGGTATACGCCACAGCCTCTCTAGAATAAGGATTTGCCTCGATAAATGTACTCACGTGCTCACGTGCCATCACATTCAGGTAACTTGCGGCACTCACTATCTCACAATTCCACGTTTGGCATTCATAGGATCTAATTTTGCAAAGCAATCATACCAACACGCCAAAGCTCCTGATTACAGGCCACTTCCCAAGTTGTCACATAATATGCGAAAGACAAACGCGCGCGCGACAACACTTTCGTTCTGCCATGCGCAATATTGTCACATGGCCAAAAACAACACGGTTGTCTTCAAGGAAAATACGTTTATTGGAGCGAACTTGCGCTTTCCTACCAACTCAAAAGAATACAGAGGCGGGGAAGCAGCGGTCAACAGAGTGACTTGCGCAGGCGAGTGTCGTCGAATCGAATGCCGCGGCGTCTGCTCTGCAGGCTTTTATCTTTGGGCGCAAGTATTTCTGGAACCGTCGACTCATATCCAGAACATTTTAGATCGCAGATTTTTCTGGGCCAGCGACGTTAGGGCGAAACATCCTGCTTATCTGAATGTGGTAGCCCTTGCGGCATAAAAATATAGAATGGAAGACGCCCTTTGCTTGGAACGCAGGTAACATAGCAGGGCGTGGCCCGGCAGTAAAAACAAACAATAAATAAAAGAACCTATACATGGTTCGCGGCATTATGTATATTTTGGTCATGTAACGTATAGTTTTGTATGTAGAAAGTGCATGTTACTTTTTATGCAGACAGTGGATTTATGTGTGAGTGATGTAAAACGTGACAGTTTTTTATAGCGTCCCCAGGTGCGAACACCCGTGTCTTCTCTGAGAATTCGTCTAAATAAAGATAAGGCTACTATAGTTTCCAAAGAGAGTCGATAGAAGCGCGAAAAATGTTCGGACATCAAAGTTGCGTCAAAAGTGCGTCAGAAGTTTGCTAAAAGTGTTGCGACCCTTCGCTAAAATTGCGCCAAGTTGTTCTTCCAATGTTGATACAGCCAAATCGTAAAGAAATAACGAACCAATGCGAAGATTTTTCCCGCATAAGAAAGAAGTGCTGATGATATAAATATATACGGATACTTCGTTCATTAGCTAAAGCTATACATTGTACTCCTTCATAATCGATGAGTTCCCCGCACGGGGCACCTTGATCAATCTTGGTGACGGTGTTGGTGACACAGCAGACCACGAGCCTCCATACTCATGCTGTAACCGCCCGTGGTAATTAGTTTTAAGGTGAAGGGTAGAAACCCAAAAGGTTGCCGTCGGAGCCCAGGTCAAGCTCCGGAGGATGGGCTCCTTGTCTGTTTACAAGGCAGGGAGCTCCGGGACCTCTTCAGCGATCAGGGTAAGGCTGGCAAAAAAGTACCCCCGTCCCCTGCTTCTATACTATGATATATGGCATTTTCTAAACCTCCCCAAACGTGATCGGACCCTGAAAAGGGGCCGCGCCGAACTATCCTTTCCTTCTTTGTCTTCGATCTCTCTTCAAAAGCACCAGAATTTCTCGCGCTTTTTGGTAATGGAATCCCTGGATATATCAAAACCCATCAATTCCCAGTCTGTCTTTCTCTTTTCCAAGTTTCTTGAAAGCCTTGTAAGCAAATCGCACAAGGCTAAATAGCTCACAACCGGAGAAGTGCCAATTGAAGTCCAAAACAAACAACAATCCTGTAACCTTTTGAAGCAAACGCGCATGGTCGATGTTGACATCAAGATCACGCCCCATCGCAGCCTCAATAGCTGCCAGGGTGTGATCGCTGATAGAGATCTAATAAATGTGACTGAAGCAGATCTGCTCGACGGCCTTCGCGATGAGGGCGTGACAGCAGTGCTTCGAATCACGATGCGCCGAAACGATCAAATAATAGCTATAAGCATATAATCTTGACGTTTGACCACTCAACACTTCCTGAGTCGGTCAACGCAGGCTTCATGAGATGTCCGGTCCGACCCTACGTGCCAAACCCACTCCGTTGCTTGAAGTGTGAGCGGTTTGGCTACGGCACAACCTCTTGCCGTGGTAAACCGAAGTGCATAAAATGTGCAGAACATGATCACCTAACCGTCAAATGCGAAAACGAGAGCTTCACCTCTGCTAACTGCCAGGGTCCGCACGCTGCCTATTCGAAGAGCTGTGAAAAATTCAAACAAAAAAAACGGATCATTGCCTTGAAAGTTAACGAGACCATCTCCTTCCCAGGGGCGCCAAAGAGGTTCGCCTTTTTCCCCCAGGGGAGGTACGTCGACGCGGATCGCCGGTGGGTGGAGCGGCGTCTGGTCTCGTTGGGGACCCAGTAACGCAAGTCGGACCTGGTCCCGACCCCGCCCCCCATCAGGTTTCCTCCGCTGACCCAACCCGCCACCACACCGCCTCCTGCATCCACTGGTTTCTCTCCGCGGCCCGAAGAACACGCGAAGGCACGGTGGAGATGGAGACAGAGGAGCGCGCAGTAGTTCCCACCCCCGCCGCACCGCCTGTGCCACCCGGGGCGCTCCTGACACCCTCGGTGGTTGCGACTCAAACGAAGAGCACCAAAAAGGGTGCGAAGTCCCGTACGCCGGGTACCCCTTCCAAATATGATGATAAGATGAATGTGGGGCGTTTCGTCTCTGCTTTGCAGAGGGAGGAGCGGGCCCCTCTATCTAAACCTTCAGAGAAGGTGAAAAAACCACTCCTAAGAGTGCAAGCCCCGAAAGACCTTACGTAAATAGTCACACTCCAGTGGCTTTAACACATCATAATTTGAAGATAAAACTGAGCTAAATGGAACTGCAGAGGCCTTCTGATTATTCTTCAAGACGTGTATGAGATTCGGCATGCTATTTAGCCAAGTTTAATGTGTGTCCAGAAAACAGATCTGAATTCCAAGCACACAAATTTTTAGAATAGTTACCTAGATACAGAAAGGACAGGGTTTGCTGTACACACTCTTCTGGTGGTGTGGCCATAATCGCCCGCAAATCCTCAGAATGCCACCCTGCCACCTTGAACACCATCCTTGAAGCTGTTGCCATCCGCACAATAAAAAACTCTCGCCATCTCCACGAACTGAATGATGATGAGAGGGTAGAGGATAAAATGCTTATCAGTGAAACCGTGAAACATTCGCCCGCACATCATATAAAGACTCGACACTTCAAGCTAACCACCGCTCCGTTGACAAACCCGTCGACGACGTCGATCTTTGTGGTGATTATGTAGGGCTTATTTGGGACGATGAGAATCTCCATGGGTAAGTTTGCGAATTCGGTGTGTGACATTTTAGCCACCTTGGCCGTCGCCCTCTGCAGACCGTCTTCTGTCGTGTACCCCCGGTACGTGTCTTCAGCTTGCAGGCGACGAACGACAACCTTTTCTTCATCCTCTCTTCCTTGTTGGGTAACAACGAACGCATTGAACGTTTTGACCTCTTCGGCCAATCTTTGGGTGGCCAATCCCTAGGGGGATCCTGCCACAATCATCAATAATGTGCTGGATACAATAGCAACGAGGGACGGGAGAGGGCCCGAGCAAGAGGAGCTTCGCCCCTAATATTTATTAGGTTGATAACGGTATGCTCCATTTACATACCTCCTGATCTCGCACTTTCGAGCTCTGACTTTGAGGCGCTGCTCGACCAGCTTCCCGAACCATACATCCTAACAGGTGCCCTTAATGCACACAATTCTCTTTGGGGCTCTTCTCGCACGGATGCCTGAGGTAGCCTGATAGAGAAGTTTTTAACATACTCTGGAGCATGCCTTTTCAACCAGAAACAGCCTACATACCATAACACAGGACCCAAAACATACTCATATCTTGATTTGGCTATTGGTTCCGCAGTTCTTTTCCTTGTCGTGAGTGGGGCGTGGGTACGGACCCATATAGTAGTGACCACTACCCCACCACACAAACATATATAGATAAAGGCCCATGTAGTCCATCATCCCAAAACAGGTTCAATGAAGCAAGAGCTAGCTGGAACACATTTACAGAGACATCCAAAGTACACTACACATCCATAGGACACCTACACATTGAAGAAGCTACCCAATTCCTCACGGCGCACATTCTCGACGCCGCCGAAAAGTCTATTCCCCAGGCCTCTGTTGCTCCGCGCAACCAGAGGAGGCCGTGGTGGAATGAGGAGTGTAGGCGGGCGCGAGAGGCCCACACCAAGGCGTGGGGTATCCTTGGTTGGTACCCCACGTCGGCTAACCTCATTTTGTTCAAGCGGGCTAAGGCGTTAAGAAAACCTGTGCGCCGTGAGGCAAAACGAGACAGTTGGCACACCTTCTTGACATTCATAAACTCTTACACAGACGCACACAAAATCTGGACACAAATATGAAAACTAAAAGGACAGCAGACACACAGCCTGCCCCCGGTTAGTACAACAGGGGACACACTGCAAGACCAGGCTAGCACAGTTGTACAACACTTTGAACACGTGTCCAGTTCAGCGCACTACACAAACACTTTCATCAAACACAAAACATCTGCAGAAAAAAAAGACCTTATAAGACAAAGACAAATCAAAAACTACTTATAACTCTAAATTCGCTCACTATGAGTTGAGGGCTTCCCTGAGCACGTTCAAACCTTCAGCTCCAGGTGCAGATAAGATTACATACACCATGATACAGCACCTACACCCAGACACTCTTGAAACAGTCTTACACCTATACAATAAAAAATGGCTTTCGGGGCAGATTCCACACTCTTGGAGGGAGGCCATAGTAGTGGCTTTCCTAAAGGAAGGGGGAGGACACTTCCTCTCCCGCCAGTTATCGTCCCATTGCCCTGAAAAGCTGCCTGTGTAAGCTCTTTGACAAGATGGTAAATAGGAGACTCGTGTACTTCTTAGAGTACAACGGTCTTCTCGAGAGCTGCCAGGCAGGCTTTAGGGCGGGGCGATCTACCAGCGATCAACTCGTTGCGTTAGAGTCATATATTAAAGATGCTTTCCTCCACAAGCAGTATTGTATGACAGTATACTGCTTGGCGGTACGGCATCCTCAGCGATTTGAAGTATTTTGGCATGTCAGATAACATGATGAACACGCTTGCCAGTTACCTGTCCGAAAGAACGTTTCGCGTGCGAGTTGAAACTGCACTTTGTAGGGCTCATGTGCAGGGAATCGGCGTGCCGCAAGGTGGAGTTTTGAGTGGCACTTCTTTTATTGTAAAAATTAATTCCCTTCGGAAGGCCCTGCCACCATCAATTTCCTGTCCAATCTATGTAGACGACGTTTAACTCAATTCAAATCGTGTAACTTGTCTATTTGCGAGCGCCACGTCCAGCTTGATATGAACAAGCTAGCTGGCTGGGCAGATAGCACGGTTTTAAATTTAATCCAGGAAAGTGCACTTGTGTTTTGTTTTCGAAGAGGCGTGGCACTTGGCCCGATCCAGAAATTCAACTCCATGATGTCTCTATTCCTGTTAAAAAGGAACACAAGTTTTTAGGTATAATCTTTGACGAAAAGCTCACATTCATCCCACACATACAAAAAAACAAAAACATAAATGCTTAGAAACAATGAGTATCCTTAACGTTCTCTCGCGCATTCCTTTTGGTGCTCACAAACAACTTGTTTTACGTGTTTTTCCAGGCTAATAGGTTCACGATTGGGCTATCGTAGCGTTGTCTATGAATCAGCCACTAAAACATCCCTCACAATGCTGGACTCAGTGTTCCATCTGGTGCTCCGCTTGCCGTGGGCCGTTTTCCGGACTAGTGCAGTTAAAAGCCTGTATGTAGAATGCAACAAATGGAACTTAAAACGTCAGCGAGCATACACAGATCTCCCTAATGCATTAAAAATTTCATCCATGCCATACCATCCTTTAAATCAGTTTTTTATGATACGTCCATGATTGAACTCCTTTTAAATCGACCATCCTTCTCTGCGCCCTTCTCTTACAGAGTTAGAGAGAAAGGGTCAGAGCTTTCTGTCACCTTTTAAGACACCAGTCAAAATTTTGTAACAGTTTTTATAGCACCATGGCATCTCCGCCCTGTATCATGCGACACATCGTTCACACATGTAGATAAAAACCGAGCTCCCACATGTGCAATTCCGCAGCCCTTCTTGTAATTCTGGCAGATGTACCAATGTTCTGAATTTTATACTGACGCCTCTGAAACTGCCACCTCTGTGTCCTCCGTGGCGCATCGGCGCGGCCTTAATGTCACTAGAACTCTCAATAGAAATACTAGTATGTTTACGGCAGAGGCTTACGGTGTACTTCCTGTTGTTAATCATATACTTCAAAGCCACATCCCACAATTCATTATATATACAGATTCCCTCGGTGTTGTGCGGGCATTGTCGTGAACAAAGACTTATAAAAACCATGCTGTCAATCTAATATTCAACTGTATTATGTGTGTGTATCGCCACAAATTTGAATTGGTCCTTTGCTTGGTCCCTGGCCACTGTGGTATAGACGGGAATGAAGCAACGGATAGAATGGCTGCTGCTGCTACACTCTTGAACACAGTAGATATAACCACATTACCCTGCACTGACGTGAAGCCACACATCACACAACAACTTCGCAAAACATGGCAAACGCACCTGAGTGAACAAACAAATAAGTTACACGTAATAAAATCACACTTGGGACCATACACCACCGACATACGCAATAGATACACTGAAGTCGCCTTGGCTAGATTACGGATAGGGCACACACATGAAACGCACTCACACCTTCTCACTGGATCCCCAGGACGTCTGTGCAGCAGGTGCGGAGAGGCCCTATCCGTGATCCACATCCTCATACAACGTAAGGCGCTCGAAATTACACGACGCAAACACTTCCCACAACTACACACTCGACATATTCCACCACATCCGTCATACTTCTTAGGAGACGATGCCATGTTTTCTGTTCAAAGCACCTATAAGAAGTTCACTTCTTACAACTCATGTCATACCACCCATAGTTTTACTGTGGTTCTATACCCCAGCCACCTTATGTATCTTTTAACCACTCTTGTTCTTCACCCTGGCCCTTTACACCAGCCATTCTCATAATCTTTAACTGATTTTATTCGTGTTCCCTCCTCATCAAATAACTTTGTGTGGCGCTCTTTGCCCATGTCGGCCTTGCGCCATTAAACTCAAACCATCATCATAATCTTGATCAATGAGTGTATTGTCATGTCTGAAACCTATCTTTTTTCGCGATTTTCAAACCGTTTTGCCGAAAAGGCAAAACCGTTGTGTGTCAAACAATATTATCATAACTCCTTGTTTGAACAACCGGTCTATGGTGAAATGCATTACTTCTTTGACAGGACGCCATTTGTGCAATCGAAAAAACCTCCACCTTTAAGAAACAGCTAGGATAGCATACTCGGCTGATCACCGGCCTTCTCCTGCGCAAAGCAGGCATAAAGCCCACAGGATGATACATGAGTTTTTTCATCCCTTTAGCCTTTACAGCGGTGGCCTTTTAACAGCGAATCTGTTCAGCAAATAGTTAGTTTTCGTGTCCCCAGTTGAAAAAAAGAAAATGCCGCGTGTACACACTTGAGGAAATTGGCCAAGAATGCCGAGCATACCCAAGAGGCCACAGATTGACCAAAAGCAAATTCAGCGTTCGCCATAATTGTGGCAATACTTCCTCGCAACGAGAAAGACTCCTCATACCAGATGACCCTCACAGATGGTGTCCAATGATTATCATTTCCAAAAAATGAAGGAAGCTCGCAGTTCTAGATACAATGATGGTGTAAAGGTTATTGCACCAGCCAAGAAGTTATGAAACGACTGCAATGCAACAGCTCTTTAGACTGTTGCTGAGAACAGCCGTTTTCATCAGAATATTTCCTGCATATTTCGCAAATAATCTTATTATCACCCACGTCCTTTTGGAATCGCCTGTGCCCTGAGAGTATGTGAATAAATAAGTAAATAAATAAATAAATAATAAACACTCCTATAAAAAATACCAACGAAAAATGGAAATGCATTAAAATTTATTATGGCAATCACCTGGTATGGTCAGGAGTGCCGTAATAGGGGCCGAAATTGAGTACAAGATAAAAACTAATGTAATTTAAATGTCTCGACCAGTACTATGCGAAGTACAACTGGGTTGCATCCAATCGTAAAATAAGTTAATCGGTCAAATGGCAAGTGGAATTTTTACCACCTTATGTTCCAAATAAAATAAAGGGGAAAGGCTTCACAGCAATACACAGTCAGGAGGGTGGGCACGGGGATAGCCCCCTCCGCTCCCCTAGGACCTAGCGGAAAGAGTTGGATTTAAGGCGAAGGGAGAGAGGGTTATAGGAAATGCTGAGGAAATGCGGGCCGCGAGTTTCTGTTCTTATCGAAACATACCCGACTATTTTCATGCCTGATTTCCTACACTAGGGAGTTCATCAGGCAGTGCCAATTAGCAACTTTTCCGGCCGATTCAGCGTGGTTGCCGATCAGACGAAGGTGCTCCTTGCTTAAGTCCAGCCGACGGAAACCGAGAAAACCTCTCAGGGTGTGGCAGCACTGGCCTCCCCCTTGAAACTAGGTTTCACAGTCCGTGCATTTTGCGGGCCCCGACCAGGGGGAGTAACTGTTTCTTGACTGAGGGGTGGCGTTTCCACTAATCCGGGTACTTGGCTGTTCCTGCCTTCGCGGTGGCCGGGTACCGGTAGATTGCTTTGCGCCTCGATGTCTGTTACGCATGTAGTAGAGTCACCATGGCAAATCTAATCGAGGCCGATTTGATGCGTTCCTTTAGCCCACAAGTCACTGGAAGGACAAAATCTTTAGGCTGCACTGGAACTCGGGCAAGGAGATCAGTCCCGCCACACTAGCCGGTGCTGAGCAAGAAGAGTTTCGCCTTTCAGCGTACTGATGTCTTCATTCCTAATTTTTCTCAGACGATCCAGACCACGCTTTCCGCACGGACCACTGCATCCTCAAGTGTCAGGTCAAGACCTGGTCTCCATGAGCTCCCTGCGTAAGGCCTGACGGGCTCAGCTTGCGGAACGCGAGATCCACATCTTGGACCGTAATGCGTGAACGCGTTCCGCTTCCCTTTGGCGTGTCTCTCGCCGAATCAAAGCAGTCAGGACAGAGCCATTCGCCCGTCCGTGTCGTTGCATTTCTGCCTTTGTGCAACAGTTTCCGTACACAGGACCACCGTGGAGGTGCACAGGGCTGTCAAACCCCCTATAGGTGGTGGATAAATACTCCAGCTGACGCTTCTCTAGGACCGGGCGGACATTCTATGGCCCCACCGTCGCTTCAGCGAACAACGCCACCGTTGCCGAACCACTCGTCAGTTGAATACTGGTGGCTGTGAGGGCAGCATGGCTTTGCATGACTTTCTGTCGTTCTGCTACGGTGCGGATTTGAAAGCGCAGGTTAAGCACAAGGGCTTTTTTCAGATCCGTAAATCTTGAAAGTAGAGGCTACCTTTACGAGGATGCCATGTGTGTGATTTAAGCCCATGCTCAGTAATTAGAAAGAGCAGATGGCGCGCAATATGCCAAGCGGAGAGTGAAGTTGCAAGTGAACTCCATTGGATCATTCAAATTTTTCATACCTGCATGCAGTTTTGCGTATCGAGGAATATATTGCAAGAATATACTCCTATAAATACGGTGTGGCCAGCCGATTCAGGAATGTTGCGGCGTCGTTCTTTGGCAGTTGATGACGAAACGGTGGCTTCTACAAGGGAATATTGGAGGATGGCTTCTAAGATACACTCGAAAACAGAACTTGTGATAGACCGTGCTCAGTAACTTAAATATATAAGGGTGAAATGTGTTTACGTTTACAGAAATACGTTTACTACTGTCCCCGAGAATTGCTTACCGAATAACTACCGCATGATGGTAGACCGTTATTACTTGCCGTGGTAAAGCATCGCCTGATAAGTCTTGAAATGGTTGCTGACAAGTTGGTTAATGGTTTTTCTAAAAAAAACAATACCTGCGTGGCTAGAGGACAGAAGGCAGAAGGGTGCCAAACCAGGCAGCAGACGACTGTTCGGCCTAAATTAGGCAGGTGTACTTTGTCCGGTGATTTTCTGTCCGTCCTATTTTCCTGCAGCCATGTTCGGCCCGTATCCAAATGTAGGCCTTTCAGCCATATACGACCGTACACCTATGGATGTCCAACGGCCAGTGTCCGCCGGCCAGTCCACCGGCATCCATTCATACGGCCAGAGTCCAGCCGTACGGCTCCGGCCATTCCGAAGCCACCCGTGTACGGCCGAAGTACGGCCACCGGAGGATAGCCGAGATGCGGTCGTTGGACTCCAGCCGGACTAAAGCTACTGGAAATACGGCCGTGCTACGGGCATTGGAGTTCAGCCACAGTACGTTAACTGTACTGAGGCCGGTCACTGCATGTCGGGCAAGTTGATGATTCATTCGCGCTATACAGCAGCACACACCCAGCTTTTTGGGTTCAATGTAGCCACATCAAAGTGATCCCGCACGCAACCACCAGCCGTCCAGCCTTTACCGCAGCCTTGCTCAATTATCAGCGTCAGTGGACACCAAAATTCATTTATTATACAGCGCTCACAAATCGTCGTTCCTTTATTGCTGTGCCTCTTTTACTGTCGAACACAGAAAATATTCCGTTCTTTGTAGAGCTTAAATAGATGTATTGTCCAATTGTACATGTGCTGATATCCTCTGTCGGGCGACTTACCTGCAATAAATTGGAAAGGAGGGGTGGGGTCAAGTTTGAATGCGTAAGTGCATTGGTCAAGTTTGAATGCATAAGGTTCTCAACCCTTCAGAGGCGAACTTGCGGGTCCGCGAGTTTATTTATTTATTTATTTATTTATTCATTCATTTATTTATTTATTTATTTGATACCTGCTTGCCTTTGCGTGGATTGCAGCAGGGAGATACATAACACTAGGCATCAGATATGAGACCAAATAAAATATTTCCACAAAGTGCGGTGGAAATTGTCATTATAAACAGTTGGTACAATCAAAAGTTGAAGATAATTACACTCTCGTACTTATCTAAGATAAAATGAATTAAGCAAGGCGTCACCTTTAAAGAAAAGTTAATAATTTGCTTTAAGATAGCGGTCTCACTTTGGGATATCTAGAGTGGCGCTTAGATATACTTCTCCCTTTCTATTCCAGTTTTCGAATGATAGATATTAGGAAAAAATTTCAACCAGAGGTTTCGTCTCTGAGCTTTCCCGTCTTCCCATTCAAGTTTACTTTTACTTTCCCTCATGCTAAGTTGACAGCATGCCAATTACCTAATACGAATCTCACTGGCCTATTCTGTATGTTTTAGAGCATATCAACCAGCTTCTTGGTGAAGGGATCCCAGAAAACACATGCGTACTCCAACATTGAGCTCACATGAGTAAAATACGGGTGTTCTTCTAAGGTAGATGGAGGTGCGCTGAAATTTTATCTCAAAAAGCCAAAAACACGCGCAGGCGTACCTTTTGTGTTATGAATGTGCCTATTTAAGCTCTAACCTCTCGTTAAATAAACTCCTAGTTATTTATATTCCCCGGCCGTTCTTAAAGCAGTGTTTTTTACGGTATACGTATTCAATTGGAATGAAGGTTTTTCTTGTAAAGGTGACGTTAACACACTTTTTAACATTCAACGACTTTTCTGAATCAGCACACCAGGATGTTATAAAATTAAAATCATGCAGCACGTATTCGGAATCACCTTCATTCGCTACAGTCCTGTAAACTACCCAGTCATTCGCGAAAACTGTGAACAAAGGTTTGAGGCCAACAGTAATAACATTTATATATAACAGAAAAGAAGAGGGCCCGCAACTGACCGTGGGGGAATTCCTGAGGTCACGGGAACAGATACGGACAAACAATCATTAGAGCGACCGACTGCTGTGTTAGACAGATATACTCGGCTATCCTTGCCATAAACGATTCATTCAGTGTATAGCCCGGAATTTACTAACAAAAAGCTAATATGAAACACCTTCAAATGCTTTTTTTGCAGTACAAGAATATACAGACAACTACTTTAACCTTATCTCTTGCGAGAGCCAAATCGTGCGTGAACTGAACAAGCTGCGTTGAGCAAAAAAAACCCAACAAAATTCGCATTTGCTAGGATGCTGGCGATTATGTTTCAACAAATGAGTCATTTACGAAGTGTAGCTAAGCTCCATTTGAAACACCGCAACTAAATTACCATCCCGGCTTCGTCATTCACAAGGCTCTGTTGTTATGGCAAATTTAAAATAACACGTTTTTCTAAACAGACAGTCATAAATTCCCATGAAGAAGGGCTCGAAGTTGAGCGCACGAGCTTAGCGTCTGCTACGTTTATCACCAACAAAATATTGCAAGGTTGTTTTTCGCAGTATTATTGTCAGAAGAATAGCCGTAAACTTGCGCTTTTTCGCGCCCATGCCTTTTTTTGGTGGGGAGTCCTCGACATGGCTCCGGTTGAGCTCCTGCGTGGCGCACGCTTGCTCGACGCCTTTTAAGGCAACTTATTTTGGTGAACCACCGCCATCTCGGGTCGAACATCTCTGCGGGGTCGACGTCTCCAATGCTCTCCATTTCTTGAGGGGGCGAATAGCCTCGAGCTGATGTGTCGACGAAGCTGGCGGGCGAGGCATGGTAGCGGCTATGACTGGCGAGGCTTAGCTCACGCGTTGGTGTGGCACAGTCTTCTTGTGGCAATAAATCACATTCCGATTGCCTAAAAGGTTCCCTGGTAATGTCCAGTGAGTCCTTGCACCTCGCCCGTTCACCTAGAACATCATTACTGTTTGACAAACGAACTTCGTTCATTTATAAGGTAGAAACACCGAGCGGATAAAAAACGTGTCTGCGTCACTCGGCTCCATAATGGCTCTTTCTTCTCCGAGGGAAAAACTGGTCCTACACCGGCGGGTCTCTTTCCAAACACGTCTGTGCATGACTTCTCGGCGCCTAGACCCCTGCCGTTGTTCGGCTGTACGGCGCTTACCGAAAGAATGACGTATAATCTAAGACCTTACGTAGGCGGGACTCCTCTTGAACACCGGTTGCCGAAAATTCTGCGGCCGTTCGCTTGCCGTAATTCGGCCGTCGACCGCTAACCGAATGAAACATGTGCATTCTGGAGCCGTGCGTCGGCCGGTCTCCTGTATAACACCGGTTGCAAGAAGAAAACGAATATTCTGCCGCCGGATAAGCGGTTCACCGTTCAAAGAGCGAATGGGAGGCAGCCGCGCTCCGGCCCGTCTCCTTTCGAACACCAACTGCCGAAAGAATACGGATATTTTTTGGCCGGTAGCTTGCCGTGCATCAGCTGAACACCGCTTCCCGAAGGATAAACGGATGCCCTAAAGCCGTTCTTTGGCCGTTCTCTTTCTCAACTTCGGCAGACAAAAGTAAACAGAATATCTGGAAGCCGGGTAGCTGTCGTTGTGCGACCGAACCCGGGCGGCCGGACGAATACCGAAGCGGTGGTTGCCGAATGTTGGCCGCTCATCGTATGATAAGTGGCTGCCAGAACTTGGATGCTGGCCGGACATGCCAGAAAGCGGCCATAGACGGGCCGGTCTTCGGACACACTTTCTGTGCCGCCTGGAAACAACTACCCACAGTTTCACAAATAAATTGTGCGGTCGAGTTTTATAAGTAGGAATGTACGCTTGAGAAACCATGCACTCCTCCGATTAGCGACGATGATGGTTTATAGCAAAGCTTTCTCCTGATGGTTTCCTTGCCTGCCTTCGGGATTTAACCTTTAACTGGTAGGGCTTTGAATTTGATTCTCACGCAGTTTGCTCTCTTGATCGCGCTTTGACTTTGAACCTTACCAATTCTATTTCGCACGAGGAAAGCGTCGTTGTCAAACATCGCCTTCGCTAGACGAAGAGCTAAATGATATTTCTGTTTGATTATGCGCGCCCATGCAGCCATGTCGAAACCCTTGCCGCTTCCAGCGTATGGGAAAAGTGTCTGTGCTGGAGGACTCTGGATGATGCACCCCTATTTGAGGTAACTAGTCGCGCGTTTTTGCTTTCTTCACAAGACATCAATCGATTTTTTAGGTACTCGGCCAAGAATACTCAGCCAAATAATAACTATCAGTGCTGTGACGTTCCGTCGTTGCCACCGGCACCACCATTCGCACCATTCTACGCTATTATAACACTGTCCTTCGCGGGGATGAGCCCAAGCAGACCTACACACATCCGCAACGGTGGTGAAGGCGTCCCGTACGCGCCGGGAGCGAACAATGACCGGACGGACCTCCTTTGTTCCCCAACACGCCATCTCTTCTCTCCGCGCACCCGGAGGAGGGTACAAGAAAGCGTCGAGACAAGGCCACGGTATGCCCTTCTTCACCCGACATCAAACGATTCCGCGTTAGAAAGCCGCCGGAGGAGAAATACGATAGCGCGTTCCTGCATTCCGGTCCGCAAGCGAGAAGGGGAAGAACGCCGCTTCCTGCACCTTCCGCCAGTACGGACCAGGGGGCCCACAGTTGCACTACGAGATCACCTCCACAGCCCAGAGGAGTACGCGTTTCCCGGCTGGATAGCATAAGCCCTCGGTCCAGCGGTGAAAGTCTGCCTGCAGTCACATCGGCGGGAGAGCGAAGGATCTCGCCTACACGGCCCGGAACCAGCCACCCGCCTGACACGCTTCTTCCTGGCCAAGAGCCGTACGAACGCCGATGCTGTCCCGTCCACGAGACGGGTGCGGGACAGCCGGTACCGTTAATGCCCGTATTGAATAATTATAATTGTTTTTGTTGATACCGGTTCGTCTCTGTCTCTTTTCCTCTCAACTGTGCGTGGACCCACCCAAACGGGAAACGGTGACCCAGCCCGTTAAGAGCTCAACACAGTGCCAGCCTTTATTACGCGCAGGTGGCAAAATAGGCAAGAGGAGGGAGGGTGGTTCCTAGCTTAGGCTGGCTGTTGACTGAGTTGAATAAATTTGACAATATATAAAATGACCAGTACAAATGTGGAAGTTCCTCATCAGCTCTTACGCTCTCATGGTGTCACTCAAGAAAAGCGAAGGCACAAAGCTCATGATTATAGAAAGAAAGTGTAAACTGCCGCGACGTTTCCACGGCAACACGGACATCGATCCCGTCGAACACCGTTGTCAGGACGTGAAAATTAAGTAAAGCAGTGAAGCAGTGAACATTAACGGAAGCGGTAGAAAATGTTTTCTTTCTCCTCAGATAGCGGGGAGCCAGGCGCAGAGCGCTGTAGAAAGCACTTATATTAATGTAACCCGTTCCCAACGTTAGAAGCGTGCAATACGTTTACGTAGCCGTTCGTGCATTCAAGGAGAAATTAATAAGCATAACAGCAGTTTTAATATTACGCACACCAGGTGGAGCCAAGCGTAGATTGCTGAAAAAAGCGTTCATGTCATTGTAGACCTTACCAACCTTTAGAGGTGTGCGGCAAGTTTACGTAGCCATAACTGCATGCAAGAACCCAACACATCTGTCAAGACTTTGTTTCACTGCACATGCCCGATCACAACACCACCAAAACATTCAAAGAACTGAAGCAAACACGGAAAAAAAAACAGAATGCTGTGTAGTCGTACGCTCCGGCTCATCCAGTTGCACTAGCTTACTGGCAACGCTACTTAAGAATGCTTCAGTTATAAAACATACCTTCGCAAGGAGTGGGCGAAGCCTGTTTGAGAATATGTCTGTGTTATGGCATACAAGAAGCATGTTATACGAGAACACGATAGCCTCTTTCTCATCAGTATAAATATTGTTTACGCACGGCGTACAATCTGCGTCATTGTCATCTTTCAATTGTTGTGGCCAGTATTATGCTTTTTAGTTTTACAGTTAATTGTCAGAATCAGCGTGACACCTGTGCGTGCAAACTTATTATTAGGCTCCTAGGCTTCCTTCAGGGATTGTAGCTGTTAAGTTCCAATTTATCCACATTCGTAGGACGGCTCGATACGATATTGCTATATAAATTTGAAATGTGCACCCACAGTTTTTCTGGCCTACACGTAAATGTGCATTGAACTTGCTTCACTCAGCAGTTACGTGAAACAAACGTGAACAAAATAACCGTTCTTGTTTTATGTTGTTACCAAGAAGTTTCTAAGAAAACTGTGCCATTTCCAGCGTTATCCTTATAATGGTGAAGGTATTCAGCATTACCGTTTATGTCTTAAATTTTCAGGGAAAATGTCTGCGTCTTTTATATCGCCTTGCAGGCCATTGCATGCAACTAACCGTTAGCATTGGTGTTGAAGATAATGAACCGGCCCGACGCACATTGAGACCGCCCACAGACATGTCACAGTAAGTATTCGATTGGTTTTCCAGCTTTGTTAAGACCTTTTTCAGTAAGTGGTTAGTCTTGCCGAAGAGAGCAGTGAACCTGAAAATCATACTTTGATGTATTTTGCCGAGACATTAACGGCAAAAGAACTGTAAGTACGGCCCACCACATTTTATGGTCACTGTACACACCAGCACCTACAAAAGCTAAGCAGGTGTAGCCTGGCCGTGAAATTGAAACCTATGGGGATTCGAATGCAAGGGACCATACCGTTGGTTGGTCCTGGCACTTCTCAGCAAACGGAGATCTCAGCGGCACAGCTATTTTCAGTCTTGCCCAGATCAAGCCGTTGGAGGCTGCGCTCCATGCCTTCATCGTAGCCTCAAGCATATAAGCGTTGGCGTCTCGCAGAGGCCGCTATCCCACATTGTTATCCTTACTGACTCCTCCCGCGTAATTTAAGAACTCAGACGCTCATGCTCTCTCAACCCGTGACGTAAAAAAACTTACCTTTTTTTCTACTACGTCGCAACGAGCTACGTGTACTAATTGATTGGGTTCCCGGCTATCAGTCAACTTGCACGGGTTACCAGTCTGCATATTCTACGGCAAGGGGCAGAACTTTCGTCCCTCATAAAATTTTTTACCAACATTGAATTCAATGTTGATTGACAAAAGTCGACAAAAGCTACCAACATTGAGTAGACTGTCTACATACTGTCTGTCTACTTACTTACCTCCTAGCAACAGCCTACCAACTTTTTGTCAACCATTGGCCACCGTGTTTGAATTGAAACGTTTCTGTAAACTTTCTACAGAAAGTTTTCTGTAGACTCAATCGCTGTTGCTAACCGAAGCGTTTTTGACGGGATATTCAAAATGTGATGCATTGGGAAAATCCGACCATTCGTAGACCGTGCTGTAAATACAGCTTAATTGAAGGTCGTCATTATTTCTCTCTAAAAGATCGTGTAGTGGCAGCAAAAATGAAAAAAAAGGAAACAGCAACAGGTTAGGCTAATCGGCTTCTTCAAGGGATAAACGTTCACATTTTTAGGCATACATGTACACGCTCACTTTCTGAAATGCAACATAACAACACAACCCCACCTCAGAAGCATACAACAGCAGAAGAAACACAAACGCAACGAAGCACGACATGGTCATCGCACATTTTACAGTAGTGCATTTCATGTATATATAGCCGCCACCCGCGGGATGCCGATGCCGCGGTGAGGCGTGCCTCTTATTGCATTTTTACAAAACTGCGCGTTATTATTTCCAAAATACAATACTGGGAAACACTGGGACGTAAACGATTGCACATATCTTCTTGTTTACTTTATAGTTACAAGCTGTAACCAAACAAAACGGAAAACTGGAATGGGTTGCAAGAAAGCCCGGAGCCGGCACGCGCGCCGCGTGTTCGCTGCCTCCGGTGATTGACGCGTTTCTCCCGGAGGTACGCAAAGAGGGAGGGGCGCCGGTGGCGGTTGGTAGAGAGCGGCCAAAGCATCTGCGCCGGCCGGATTAGGTTAGCATAGCGGGCGATTTTCGATTATCGTCGTTGTTAGAGGCGCGTCCAGCAGTCTGTCGCGAAATATTTACGCAAATAATTCGTTCCTTCCAACCATGTAGCACTTAGCTTGCGTAAATGAAAACACAGTGACGAGCGGTTGCGAGTGGTTGATGCCGCTGGCTGGCGCTTGTTCGGAACCGCTGAAAAGCCATGTTTATCAGCGTGAAGAGTGAAAGCAAGCAAGTCGTGAAGGACCAACCCGTGCGGCTGAGGGACGAACTGGTTGTTCGGCGGGAGAAACTGCGGCTCGAGGTACGAACAGTGAATTCGAAAACAGCGCAAAAAGACGGGACAAGGCTTGTCCCGTCTTTTTGCGCTGTTTTCGAATTCAGTAGTATGCACCAACTATCCCAAACCACCGCTCTAACCAACAGAAGTTGCTCCCTTTTGCTACTTTTTTGTTTCTTTGAGTTTACAAGTGGGAAGATACATGAAGAGAGAGAGGGAGAGAGAAAGATTCGTGTGTGTGCGAGCGCGTGTGGGCGTGTGTTTGTTTGTTCAAAACCTGATTTAAACGAAGTAACGTAATTTGGTTAAAGTCAAGTAAATAGTTTGTCCCCAAATATTGTGAACCTGTTCAGGTATTTAGAAAAAAACAACAAGAATTAATTCTAATCGGACTCCGGGACGAAGGAATCAGATGTTTGCGTTCAATTCAACTTGCGACAAAGCGTCTCAAAACAATTTCAGTGGTCATCCTACAGAAACCCGTCCATAGACAAATGTCAACATAAATTAGACAGACTTTCTATATACCACCGTCAACAGACAAATGTCAACGTAAATTAAGTAGACTTTGTATATACAACAGTCAACAGACGAGTGTCAACATATATTCAACAGACATTTTACAGACAACTCTCAATAGAATGTAAGAGTATGTAGGATAGCAATAAAGTTGGTAGGATGTCAACAGAACGTCTACAGAATGTAAAGAAGCATTTTTGTAAGGGGTTACATCTCTGCTGATCCTTAGAACGCCGTCTCCGACAGCACTACCTCCTTCCATGCAGTTACTTTGACATAAATGCGACAACAGGAACCGCTACATCACTGGCGGCCCTCAAGGATACTTAACCGACATGTCTACCCTGCCACGAGCCTGAAAAGTATTTCTCCACACGCTCCTAGCAAATGCCGCCTATTTATATACATATTATCTTGAAATGGCTCTCAGCCAACGTTCCTTCGAAATGTAGGTTCTGCAATAAACTCACATATGCCTACCTTTAATACCTCCTTTGGAATTGATCCGCCGCCATTATTACATCCTTCCTCGCTAAACGAGCCAGCCAACTCTCATTATAAGAACAAACCCCTCCTGCACATGATAGGGGTATGTTCTGTGACACGTTGCCTAGCAAGGGCAGTGTAGCTGTGTTCTACCGTGATCCCTTCAAGGCTGCCAAGTCCCTGTAACTCACGCACCCCACTTCCTTTACGCTGAAAAACTCTTTGGCCCACCTTACTAATGAATGTGTTACGCTATTTTGTACTGAACCGTTTTCATGTAGCCATCTCCACGAGCACTCTGGCGGTCCGCTATGGTCAGTATTTCTGGGCAATATACAGACGTACTCAAACTCATTCTTCATGTACTGAGAACGCGTGCTGCTTTTTAGCGGTTCATGCTTTTGTACCCACTTTTTGAACAGCTACCTGTAACTTCTTACGGGCGCATCAAAAGAACGTTTACAACGGAAAGTGGCAACCATGTTCGACACCGACCCCGCTATGAGCGCACGGATACCAATGAAGTAGTAAATTTAAAAAAAGTAAAGAACGCGGCACTTCGCCCACTGCGAACTGGTCCCGAGAATGTGGAACTGCTTGCGTGGCTTTCATTTTAAAGAAGTTTATGACTGAAGGGGTCTTCACAGTATTAGGCATTTATTCTCATCTTCCTGGTAATAGCTATTTATTTATTTACCCTCAAGGTAAATAGACATAACCGAGGGGAGTGGTTAAAGAGAAACAGTAAAGGCAATTTGCTGTCAAGTAAGGGGCAAAGAACTGCACAAGGGGCGAAGGACAACATATACAAGGGCTCCTTCAAACTTCCATTTATTCTTAAAAACGCTCATGTACTGCATATACACAGACGTGCATACATCAGCACAAAATTACATTATACAGCGCTTGTAAATATCTCCCGTGCGATCACTGATAGTATTCATACGCACAGATATCAAAAGCCAGCAAACGGCGACTGTACATTACATGGTTATCAAAACGAAAAGAACACAACACAACAAAAACCAGAAAAAGCCAGAAAAAATGAATACCGATTCCCAAAACACAGAAATAGTAAAAACGGAGAACTGAGGTGACGGCTGACTTGGCTTTACTCAGCAGCAAAATATGCAACTTCTTTAGCCAACAAACCGATCGACGGCATGCTTACCCAAGCGTAGCACAGGGGCACCATTTCAGACTCCACAGCTCTTTCTCTTCGAGCTGGTTCTTGTGCTTTGCTGTCATCACCGTCTCATGAAAGCGAGGTGTGCATATCCATCTCCGGCATTGTATGCCGAGCAGCCGAGTGTACCCAATCGTAAATTGTTCGCCCTTTATTCGTCAGCAATGCAATGCCACCTTGCCCAGAAATCCGCAATAATAAGTAAACAGATAAACACAAAGCAAAACAAATGACACCATTACTTATACAGTCACTACGTTTCTGCAGAAAAGTAGTTATGCAGGAGTTAGTTATGCAAAAAAGTTAGTTATGCAGGAAGCGGTACCGACTTTGAAGGCGTGATCGAAGCTTTGTGAAATGCGATATGAATGGAATTCGTTACGGGAAACTGTTTAGTAATACAGCTTGTGAAAAGGACATGAATGAGAAACTTTACATTGCAACAGTAAAAGACTAGATATAATGTTATTATCAAATGCAGGCATCTAAGCTCTCTTCCGGTCGCTTTTAAACAGTTCTTTTCACGTCTACCCCCCCCCCCCTTCCCGAGTTCTGTCGCTACCGTTGGTGTCTACCGAAAACTCCTGCGCACAAATCAAAGAAGTTACTGGCACCGCCAGCAATCAAACCTGGAAAGACAAGAGAAACGGAGCAAGACCACGTTGTCTTACCGATTTAGCTACGAACCCAAGTGGAGACGGGGAATACAGACGCTGCACTCACCGAGCACATCTGCACGATTACCAGCTGCAACCTCGCTGAAAGCCACGTGCTGTCGTCAAGCGCCCTCTCGCGCCACTGTGCGCTCCGCAAATAGCACGTATATCGGCCGTGTGGGCGCCTTGCGCACGCGCCAGGTATTATGAAGATTAAAGAAAGCTTGCACCACCGCATGATACCTCACTTCTACCCCACCTTCGTCGTCAATCTCGTCGCTACCGTCTGCGGCCGGAGAGACAGGGCAGAAGTAAGGTCCCATAACTCCGGGTTTGAGTTTCCTTTACTTTTATAAAAACGTTACCACCACTGTTATTCACCAATACAACTCAACCAACCACCGTTCATGAATCATGCATTGATTACCTCTTAGAAAAATTATTTCTTTGAAGAAATAAATCGTGTGATTCTCTCCATCTCACCTGTTTATGGTTTCACTCCTTGTTGAGCCACTTGTGTGAATTCAAGAGGCGTCTCAATGGTAATCGTTGTGGATGTCGTTTAGTTTCGCTTGACAACCACCTTTACAGGGTAAATTGCGCACATTTTGAAAGAACCTTCTTGGCCTGTCAATACACTCCTTTGGGGTTTACACTTTCATTCATAGTAATATTGCATATGAAGTCTATTGTGTTTTTTCAACTGTATAGGCCAGTGCGAGCAACACAATATTTGCCTGCTGTAGTAAAAGGTGTTGACGTGTATGTGACGCAATGCAGGGTCCCTCACCCGTTCTTCTTTCGCCACAAGCAGTTCGGAACACATTTCCTGCTTTTCAGTGGCTGGACAAAACAATTTCTTTCTTATATTATGCTGTATGCTAAAAACGCTCATAAAGACCCAAAAATACCGAAATTGGCCAAAAATGGCAAACCCAGAAACCAATTTATTGAAGTTACAAATTCAACCCAAAAGTTCGTAAAAATTGTGAAAACACCCATTTTTTGGAAAATCAAAAGTTCTGAAAGGCCACTTCTGCAGAACTTTTTGACGACGCAAACATACTGTAATAGATGCCTAGGCATAAGAAGAGCTGGTACTCTAGACCACAGCCTTCAAGGCAGATGTACCCTTGTGACACAAAGCTCACATGAATATTGGGATTTTAATAACAGGAAAATAAAAACAACGCGAGCTGAGGTTTACATAAGTTAGGGAACTGAAGGGGCTTGTGCCAGTACAGAGAGACGCCCATAAAAACCGCCGAATCAACGTGGTAGTCGTCGCGATTAGCATTGTTGTTTTCACGCAAAACTGGCACCATTACTTTGCTCTAGGCTGTAAAGCTATGTAGGATGAAAAGCAAGTCATCGTGTTTCTGCAAACTGAAACGCGTTAGATAAAGTGGGAATCGGGATTCTACAGAGCAACCGCAAAAATACATTAAATTGGCATTGGAAGTCAGAGGAACTGTCACCAATACTTTTCTGTGAGCAGGTAAGGTATGCACAGCGAAAAACACGGTATGATATTGCTACCAATTTACACGCAGGAACAGATATGGTAGTTAAATTTTACTAACGCTCCGCCGGGGTGGAAAGCACTCGAGTGGAGAGGGATAAAACAGTGCCCTGGGAGACACGGCTGTGCGTCTGTAGACGACTGGAGTGCTCCTTTGAAATGCTAATGCTTGTGGTTGTGATCTCGCTTATGACGCAGAAGAAACCGAGAATGGCGAGCGCCCAATCAAAAACTAAGCTAACAATACAATGGGAAAAATGGCTCTGTGACTTTCAGCTGAGAAACTTTCGTATCGTCCAACATTGAGAATCGAGTTGAAAATCATACTGAAACCATATGTCAACTCTAATTGATTGATTGTTTGATTGATTGATTGACGTACCTCCTTTGAAACCGGATGATAAAGTGTCAATTTGCAGAGAAAAACTAATGTATCTATTTTTATACTTTTCGTTCCATAGTTGCGCTGGTCTGAGGGTTGGCGCAAAATGATTTTTTTTTGTTGCAGGTGGTAGGCGTCTTAGGTATTATTCCCATGTAGGCTTTTCGTACACGAGCATTTTATTCTTTTTTAGCCGCCTCGACAGCCTTGAAGATAACTCCCTCAGTGCTACCCGGAAATCCAAGGGTTTCTGGAAGCCGAATATTTCCTTTGAAGATTTGGGTGGATACGCCCACATTTCGACACTGTATTGTTACGCATAGTTTCTGCTTCTTTTACCCAGACCACGCATACCACATCATTTTGTGTATATTTCCACACAAAACTCGCAGTTCTTAACCTTCTTGCTCTAGCCTTAAAAAGTAAACCGCTTCCCTAAGAATCGCCGCCGAAATTTTCTTTTCTTATGTTCAATTTATCTGTCCTGTACATCTCTAATGATCTTTTACCTTGTATTTTTTCTCCATGTTTTTTGTTTTTATCTGCCTTGTGTCCTTATGGTTACGTTGGCTCTCTTTTATTTGGCACTATTCTTTCTGTATTTAATCGTTAGCCTTTTTTGCTTTCATTAACCGCGTGTCTTGCATAGGTACCAAAAATGTTTAGCTGTCCACCTACGTGGATTGATTTCTCTCAACCTTTTCTAAGAACATATTTTGCTATGGGCTTCTCAAACTTTACACGACGGCCAGCCCATATCTCCGTGCACTGCTTCTTAATTCGTATTACCAAAAACTCGTAAGGGCAAACGTCCTCCCGCTCTCTGGTTCACTTCAGGGCATGAAAGAGCGTCTGATATTAGGCAGCGTACTGTATTCGCAAATGCGAGACCCGCAACCATTACTTCTTTCATCATTCCTATTACTACTTCATACTTGTTATACCCGCAGGGCTCTACGCTTTATCATAGTTGCTTGCGCTTTCTCTGATAATGCAGTTGATCATCGTAAGTTCATAAGTAGTTGTCCCCACACTTTATCCAGACCTCAAAATATTAACATTCCTTTATTCTGAAGAATTCACAATAATGAATTGACAGGGAGTCAGTGCTGGTGTCATTGAAAGCCATAGTTCTCTATTTTTATGCTAAAACGTAGCCCGAGGTCTGTGGCTTCCTGGACGCTAATATGTATGAGCCGTTGCATATGGCTCTGGCTATCATCTAGAAGAACCATGTAATCTGCGCATAGAACTCCCGGAATACCCTGTTGTACCACTTCGCCTTGTCACATATTCGGTAAGTCGAACTCTATCTGACTTTCTTTCAGTTTTTTTCTAATCCTATCATGTAAAGCAACAGTGTTGGGCTGAAAGCGCATACCTATTGCAGTCCTCGACTGGTGTTGACCTGCTGGGTGCATTTCTGTTCTTCCCAATTCAAGCACACTCTTTTATCTTCATAGATTGCTATCAGAAACTGCAGTAACTATACCTGTAATCCCTGGTGTGGTAGCACCCTGCACGGAAGTTCTCAGTTCACGTTTTATATGCCCTCTCAGTGTTCAAGAACGTAAACCGCAACGGCCTATTCGGAGCTTTTTCAATTTCAATACACTGTGTTATCATCAACTATAGAGGCGCTTTTTCTCTAAGCCAGATCAAGAAACTGAAACTAAGTCGGATCATGCTGCAGTGATCAGAAAAGCTCAGCAACTTCCCCATAAAAAAGGTGTGGAAAGCAATTATGTAAAATAACACCCTTAAAATGCGTACGCAGGTTGCTGTTCGCATCGAAAATGAGCCAGATCCTGCCCTCATAAAGGATGCCTTACTTCTTATTCCAAGCCGGTTTATCAGCCGCAATTGTATTCCGTCCGGGCCCACTGCAGTTTTCGGGGGAAACATTTGTGCTGCTTTTTTACAATCAAGGCTGCTTCAATTTATTTCCTTTCCCACTGTCTTTTGTGGCTTTATTGTTCTCGGTGTAGCCTTTACTTCCCCTATTCCCCTAAACTTCTGACTATTCACTCGATGAATATGCGCCAACGCTTTTCTCCGGAATCTTTACACTTCTCATCAATGAAGAGTTTTTGATGGATGTCGATTATTTATGGATATCGTTTTCCTTCACTACCCCTGTTTTCATACCAGTTCTTTTGCTGTGTACTCGCGACTGTTTTATACTCTGGTAAATAGCCCCTCCTATTGTCTTATTCCACCTGCTTCCACTTACACAGGTTTAATTGCTTGGCTTTATCATTCTTCTGCGTTACGAACACAATTATTTTATCGTAAGCACAATTTTTCTAAGTACTTTTTCCTTTCTTTTTCCATTATACCAACGATGACCTTTAACTGCTCACTGTTCGAACTGGTTCCTCCTGCTGTACGGATTTATAAATTTGTCAGGGTTCTGCCGCCAAAGTGCAAAGTACGCCCCTTGTGATCGCTTTCTAAGCTGTCCCGTTTTTATCTATCCTTATTTCCTGCAACCATAAGTGTACTGTTTCGGAAACTCGACTTTAGTCAATGCTGGGCTGTCTGTTACCAATTTCCCACGATTTTTGTCAGTCACACTTGTGTTCATTGGTCACTATTCATCAATTTTCAATACATGCCTATATCACTAGAGATATATTAGCATCGGTTTATCTATCCCAATCTTCTATGTGGGCATTATTTTCTCCAATTTCATCATTTCACGTGAATGTTTAAACTCCATTATATTGTCGGGAAATTGGCACTGGGTTTGTTTGTTTATGTTTTGTTTTTAGTGCCCGGCCGCGCCCGGCTGTGTTATCTGTGTCCGAAGCAAAGCCCATGTTCCATTCTTTATTTTTATGCCATCCGGATTATCTCATTGTGATACGGAGAGCGTTTCGCGATAACGTCACTAGCCTGGAATAATCTTCTTTGATCTACAATGTTTTAGGTGTAAGTCGACGGTTAGAGAAACACTCGCGCCGAGAGATAAAAGCCTGCAGACCAGACGTCATGGTATCCGAATTGCCGACGCTCTCCCGCACACGTCACTTTGTTGACTGCTGCTTCGCCGCCTGGGTATTCAAGATGTTTAAACACCAACTAGCCCACTCCCAAGCCTTCCTGGTTATTCTTTGAGTTATTATCAATTTCGCCCTTCTCTCGAATACGCGCAAATAATATGGCATCCTCACCAAATTGGACTTATCAACACAATTGAATCAGTGCAAAACAAAGCCGCTCGATTTATTATGTCTTCATACTCGCGATACCAAAGCGTTTCTGCCTTAAAAGAGCTACTAAATCTTCCCCCTCTCACCCTGCGCAGGCAATTTTCAAGGTTATCTTTTTTCCATGCACTGTACCATAACCCATCGGCCTTCGCTCGCAAATTTATCGTTCCGGCACCATATACTTCGGCACGCGTAGATCATGCTTACAAAGTTAATCCTATTTTTGCCCGCACAAAAAAATATCAGAATTCTCCTCTTGTATTGGTCATAAACTAATGGAATTCTTTACCTGCAAACCTAGCCACACTAACAGACACTTCTTTTCAAACAGCACTTCTCTACTTTTTAGCGACTGAAAGCAATACCTAACTTTAATTTTATTGTGTCGGTTATGTTGTAAACATATTGGTTCTTGCCTGTGCGACATCATATCCCTTGTTATTGTCTGTTTCATCGTTTTGTTTAGCGTTGTACTGTGCGATTTCTGAGTGCAATTATTGTATTATTACTATTTTTCTTGCTATTCTATTCACTCGATGTATTAGTGTGCAATACCTCAATCCCCCCCTATGTAATGCCCACCCGGGCCCTTAGGGTACTTAAATAAATAAATAAATAAATAAATAAAAATTATGGGAGCACAATTTCGCTCTAATGGACGTGTGTCCCTTCAAGACAATTGCGTTGTCTTTGCCTTCGTGAAATCTTGTGGCGGTGCGGGGTACGCAGCCTTATGCTCCCTACGACCTCTGGAAGCCTTCAAGCCATTCCAACTAGATCCAGCCGCCGATTGCAAGGCTTAAGGCCCGATTTCGGTCTTCTGCCTAAGGGCCGAAGAGAACGAACGCTGAAACCAACACTATGGAGCAACAAGTCACTCCTCCCATCGTCCTGCAGCAGCCCCGGGAGTCGCCATCGTTCCCGGGAGTCCCGCTGAATACCCCGAAGAATCGTTCGACAAGCTGGAGCGCCTACGCATCTTCGACGGGTGGCACGATGAAGAAACGTTCCGGCATGTCTTGGTTTACTTAGAAGATGCGCTCGAACTTTGTTCGAGAGCCATAAAAGCCCTTCGACCGACTGGACGCAATTCAAAAGCGACTTCCTTAAGACCTTCACTACCGTGGTGAGAAATAAGAGAGCTGCGTTTTTACTTGAAACTCGAACGCCGCACCCCAACGAAAGAGTCGTAACCTTTGTTGAAGAAATTAAGCGACTATTCCTGTCCAATACCAGCCGCCTGTCCAATACCAGCCGCGGACCAGCCCGTTTCAAAGGATCACCGTCGCACTACACATACCAGTCGCCCAACCGCTGTAGCAATGCATGATTTCGCAGGTGGAAGCGCCCCCAGCCTACGCAGGGGAAACTAAAAACAGCAACTTCTGGACGTCAAGTTGCACTACCACAGAAAAATGAAAACCCTCCAACGACGCAACGACTAGCGGAAGACAATGATTCCCGACACGCCCTTAGCCCGTCGACCAGGTGTAACCCGGACGTGACTCCTCAACACGACGACAACGCCACAACGCAAGGCGTACCCGACATGACTGAACATACCGCTGAGAAGACGACGGCCACGACGCACAGTGTCCGACCGCAAAAACGCAGAAGCCGAGATACGACGCCACGACGCACACGGAACTCGAAGAAGGCAGCGTCCGACGTTCAGCTGTCCATTGGCGGCTTTGAAGTAGTCGCCGTAATGGACACGGGAGCGGACTACTCAGTCATGAGCGGACCATTTGCGTCTACGCTGACGAAAGCTATGACCAGATGGGATGGTCCGCACATTCGCACATTGGCGCCTACTCGTGATGCCAAGTGGAACGTGCACATCGCACGTCACCATGATGGCACAATGTACCCTGCGGCGTTCGTCATTTTGCCTAACTGCTGCCGCGACATACTCCTTGGAATGACTTTTTGACAGATAACGGTGCAATAATTGACCTACAGGCAAAGTCCATAACTTTTTCCTCCGATCACTCTGACGCCGGAACCGAACGCCGAACACCGTGCTGCTTTAAAGATCGCCGATGATCATGTCACCCTGCCACACCGCGCAAGCTTGATGATCACCGTCATGCTGTTCCTGACGTCGATATCTTAGAGAGTGACCAAAGGTTGCTCCTCGACCGCTGTATCTCCGTCGCCAGAGGCATTCCACGCTTTAAGCAACAACAATCCCAAGTTTTGGTCACTAATTTCAGCGAGCAATACCAGTATTTAAACAGGCGCGCTGAAATTGCGTTCCTCGAAGAAACGCAAGAAGCAAGTGAAGTGATCGCGGTTGCCGACTTTAAACGCGCACCCGAAGATACCTTCAAGCTTCCTAATCACTTCGACGTGAATCCGGCGTTACCGCATGAAGAACGGAATAAATTATTGGATTTGCTGCGTCCCTACAGAGAGTGCTTTAAATGCAAAGCATCTTTTGCTCGCGCCTCCGTCGTCCATCGTCCGTCGTCTATCCATCAGCCGGCACAGGAAGACCCCGGGAACACTGCTGCTCCAGGAGCAATATTTTCACAGTCTGATTACGTACAACCTTAGTACAATATGTAAGAGAAAATGCCAGAAAATAACATCGAGAGGAAGGTTTAGATAAAAAACAAATACAAAAACCAGAGGAACAGCAAACGCAAAAGGTGCCATAAAATGAAAGACTATTGAGGACTTCATCTCTGTTGCTCTCAAAATAAAGTACGGTCACTCTCAGCTTCTTCGTGAAGTTATCAAAAACACATCATTTGGAAGATCATGACAATATTCCGGGGCATGCCATTATTGTACGGATCGCCTGTAGTGTGCTTGAATTCTTGCTTTACATTGAGAACCATATCGTAGTGGTAAATATTTCGGCTTACAACTCCCGTGATAGTCTACCAAAACATATGTTGAAATGACACATTCTATAAACACGATGTTAAAACTAAGCGGTCCTGGTGATTACAGCGTGATTCATTTATCTAGAGTAACTGTACAACGAATACATGCTTCCTTAATTTTCAGTATACAATAAACCCTGTTTTTCTATATTGATGAACAATAACAAAACAGCACATTTCTTATTTCCAGAATGCCGCCACGTATAGCTTAGAGCCAAAAAGCTTCACATTGAGAAGGGCACAAACACTTTCGCATTGTACCGCGAACGGGCAATTCTTCGTAATTTCTCATAGCTATAAAGCATGTAAGTGTTCCAGAAGAGGTCACTGTCTAGGAAATCGAAGGTTCCCGTGTTACACGGCGGCAAGTGGAAATTCGACATATGGACATGTGCAGATAAACGGAGACATTATTTGGTACTACCTGGTTAGGGTTTCTAAGATTGATCATTTACTTTTTTGAGATAAACTTTATTTAAGTGTGCTTCGAGCAAATCATTATTCTTAGCAGCATCTTTTTGAATATCTGCATGCGTAGTGTAGTAATTTGTATTGCTAGCCGCAAGCAAAGTATTGTTCTCGTACTGAAATATTTTCGAAGAGGCGATTACGTCAACATTATTATTAACATCAATTTAAATAAAAGTGGCTATGAAACAGATCCCTGAGCTATAAGTTGTTTTTAATATTGAGAACCCGGAGCAATAATAGCTACAACCTTTTATTGGTACGGATGAAATGTTGTAATAAAACCGAATGCATTTCCCCGTACACCGGATAGTGGACAGAAAAGCTCTAAGGAGATGTCTGGAAACATGGCGCGTGAGTGATATTAGGATTCTATTGGCCAACAGAGCTGCTGGAAAATCGCGAAGAAGGATCAGTGTATATAAGACAATAAGCTCATCGACAATGAAGAAGGCGTAAAGTAAAATGCCTTTATGCCGATCATAAACCACGTTTTGGGATACCTTTCGATTGTCTGGAGATACGTTTACTTAGTACGCAAAATCACGCCCCATGGGTTTCGTCTCAGTTTGTGATTTATATCTTCATTGGTTTCAGGATCATTAGACGCGCTTTCAGCGAAGGTTCAACGCACTTTCAGCAAATGATATGACACACTTTTGATGCAGTTTTGATGTTAGGAGGTTCCGCGCTTCTCTCACCGTTTTTAAGGAAGGAATGGTGAAATTTTTATGTGGCTTTGAAAATGGGATGATGGAATATGGCGCCACCAAAATATTTTACGGGTCTTCTTGAGCGTTGTATAGTGTTACTTAGGTGGTGAGGTAGAATATAACGTACCGTCCATAAAAATTAAGGGAACAGGGAATGCACAGAACTATAACGCACCGAGTACAGTAGCGGGATTCCTTGCTTGTTTCACCAACCGGGATGCGGTCGTACTCAGTTTGAGAAGGGCTGCGACGCCCACCGTTTGCGAATTTTCCCCCTATCTTTCACCTTCTTTTAATGGTACGTTATAACGTGAGTGGGAAATCCCTGGCCGGCGTTGTCACTATGTACTGCTCCTTAGATAATATGGTGTCCAGTGTGGTGCCGAGAGTGTGACACTTCCCTGAGCGCGCACAGTAATGGAAAGAAGACAATTTTGTCGCTATGGCGAGTTGTGCTCGCAAGCCATTGCCTGATGCACAAGCAGTTTTTACAAATGTATCAAATTTATTTGCTAATGTGAGTCACTCGTACTACCACCCTCTTCGGGCTGACTTCCCAGAAGGTCTGAATTTCTTTGCTAAGAGCGTAACAACCTTTGATGCGTGCGCATTGCAATATTCAGGAGCTTTGTTTAGAAATCTTCATGCAACCTAGAAAAAATAAGTTGGAAACTCTAAGTGAGATACTTTTTATTTCCATTTCAAGTTGTATTTTGGTGCTGTTTTGGGCTACGTTATTGAACTTTCTATATCGGTAACATCTTTCTCTTCATTTCGTAAATTTCACATTAGCTGCGATTTCCTTTCAAAGATATATGTTTGGGTTTGAAGATGAGGACTACGAATAGACATATTTCACTCTCGGCCATAAATCGCGCTCCCGAACCCTAGTCAGACTTCTATATACATCTTACGCTACACAGTACACGTTTAACTGGTCAACTACGCCTGTGTGATGAGTTTATCAAAATCCACGTATCAGCGATCAGTATAGTTGTTACCGCATATATTGTACCAACGTGCAACCGAACCTAGTAATAAAATATCAGTTATAGCTGACCAAAATTCTACTTCCGAAGGTCCCCCGCACGGGGCACCTTGCGTAATCTTGGTGAGTGTATTGGCGACCCCGCGGACCTGCAACCTCCAAACATAAGCTGGAACCAATCCTGGAGATGTGTTTTAAGGTGAAGGGTAGAAACTTCAAGTGGTGGCCATCGGAGCCCAGGTCAAGCTCCGGCGGATGGGATCCATGTCTACTTAACAGACAGGGGGCGCCGGACCTCTTTCGGTATCAGGGTAACCAGAACAGAAAATGTACCCCCGTCCCCTGCTTCTATACAATTCTATTAGGTATTTTCTCACCCGTCCCCCCCCCCCCCCCAAAAAAAAAAAAACGTGATCGGTTACTGAAAAGTGGCCGCACCGAAGTTTCTCTTCCTCCATTGCAATCAATCTCGCCCCGAAAGCCCGATAATTTCTCGCGCTTTCTGATCATGGAATCTTTTGATAAGACAAAGCTGAGAACTCCTGATTGAGGTAGACAACAAACAGCAGTCCGCTATCCTCTTCGTACAAACCCGCATGGTCAATGTTTACGTCAAGATCACCGCCCCATCGCAGTCTTAATAGCTGCCAGGGCGTGATCTCTGATCGGGATGTTATAAGTGAAACCGAAGCCGATCTGCCCGAGGGCCTTCGTGATCAGGTCGTGACGGCAGTGAGGCGAATAACCCTTCGATGAAACGACCCGATAATGCCAACCAAACACATATTCTTGACGTTTGACCGCTCAACACTTCCTGAGTCGGTTACGCACGCTTCATAAGATGTACGGTCCGAACCTAAGTGCTGAACCCACGCCGCTGCTTCAAGTGTCAGCGGTTTGGGCACAGTACAACCTCTTGTCGTGGTAAATTGTCGTGCGCAAAACATGCAAAACAAGATCATCCTACTGACAATTGCGAATCCGAGAACTACCCCTGTGCAAACTGACAGATACCACGCACTGCCTATTCCAGGAAATGTGAGAAGTTCAAGCAGGAGAAACAGATCATTGCCTTGAAAGTCAACGAGAACACCTTCCCAGAGGCGCGAAAGAGGTTCGCCTCTTTCCCTCTGGAGAGGTACGCCGACACAGCTCGCCGGGGGGCGCAGCGGCGTCTGGTTTCGGCGGGGACTCAGTACCAAGAGCCGGACCTGGTCCCGCGCCCCCCTGGATTGCTTCAGGCAGCCCAACCCGTCGCCACAGCGCTCTCTGATCCAGCAGCGGCTGTGGTGGCAGCAGTCACCCTGGGACAGATGCCCCTCCTGCCCTGTCACCGTTTCCTTAATTGGGTGCGCTGTTAGACGATATGGGGAGTCGACTCAAGCGACTACAACGAATCTACAGGGCACAGGTGAGGGAGGGGGCTGACCGCCTTATGTGTGGCTTTCGCCGACCAGAGCGGTAAAAATGAGTCAGAGCTTGAACGAATCGACAGAAAGACTTATATTTCAACAGGAAAACCACTGTACAAGCACGAGGAGATGTAACGTAAACGAGATCGTATACAAATGCGGCAAACAGTTAAAAAAATCAATAAGGAGCTCTATCAAGCAATATTACGAGGCTAACTAAAAGAACAGTTAGATGCATGTAAGCGACAAAGTCCGACCATATTCACCGACCGGGCCGGACGGTGCACCGCTGTCGGAGGCGATTCGGCTGCCTGTAAAGCATGGCTTAGTCATAGGCCAGACAGTCCGAGATGATCACGGTGATTCGAGGCCCGGGAGTAAGTTGGATCCTCCAGGGCACGGGTCGCCGATGGTGGTGCACACATGGGCAGCAGCCATTCTCTCATCACGACTTCCAAACGTAGCTAATTTGCTTCGGCGCGGATTGTCATTTTAAAACTGCACCGGCGCTGAGAGATAGGACACAATAGACAACGCGCCCGCCACCGTCGAGCGCACAACTTCTCTCTTTCTCCCTTCTGGAATCATCGGTGCGCCTTAGCACTGGCAAAGCTACGCTCGCCCCATCGAAAGCGCCTGAAGCTTCGACGAAAACTGAGCGGCGGAAGATTTAGTTTTCTTATTTTCTTGCCGGCGTGCCGGCAAGAAAATAACTTCCGCCTCGAAAATAACTTCCGCCTCGTTCGCAGGAGTTCCAGGATTTTCCATGGGGCGAATAGAAAAGAAATTGAACGAATCGGGCTAATGTGTAACCATAATTACGTGCTATGAAATATTATGAAAAAGCTATACGATACTTTTAAAAGCCGTACGCTCGAGTTTGTGACACAGCCCCCCAGTTTCAAAATATACTGCAATAATATTCCCAAAATTGCAAAGTCCGAAATACGCGTCGTTCTCAATTAGCGAACAAAATATGCTTGTGTACTAACACAAAATCAAGTACAGTACAAATTTTTCTGCATAACATAATTACAAGTAAATATTTTCCGTACAGCCCAAGAGTTTGGCATAAACTCCTCCTAAATACACAGCCTACTTACAAATGACAAGTTCATGAACAATATGGCCGCTCCTTCAGAGATAACTGAGAACGCAGAGCAAACTAGTCGATATGACCCGGTTCTGAGCAAAAGGCATTACGAGTGTGCTATCTGTGAAAAATATAGAGTGCAATCTAGTGCAAAAGTCTCGTAGGCTCACATACAATGAGTGCGAGTCAGTACCCAGAAACATATTCAATGTACTGGTGAAAAAAAACCCATAATAAACGTAATATGCTGTTCACAACAGTATAAACAGTACAATAAGATACATCCGCAAAGTTCACGAATGCATATGTAGGTAATGCCAATACTACACAGCAAATGTAGTTTACAATAAGTAATGCGAAAGTTCACGCAAGAAGAAACTAGTACGTGAATACACAGTGTATATACTATACAGCCAGAGTGACAACATAAATACACGTTTCGCGTACAGTACGATAGACAATGAATACCTTGTTCAGGTATAGCACAACTACGTGAAAATACAACTCTGAATTACACAATTCCACTCATACACCACATGCGTACCTGAATTTGCATTATGCATGTTTACCCCGTGTTTATCGAACGATGTCCTAGTTGATCCTGCGTGACTTTTCTGTACGAGAAATTTCGTATCCTGATGTCACGCGAAACGACAAACCCCTTCGCATTGCTGCGAAACCAGGCCCACAAAATTGTTTCAGGGTCTGGGCCTTCGTCAGGTGAACGTCCGAGCGGCTAGTAACCCATTGGTGCTCTTCCAAGCCTAAGCCAGTAGAAACGTTTTATTTTACTCTTGAACCCAAACCTGCACTCCTTCTTCTGGTAGCTCATTTGCTTGCCGGGTTCTGTGAGGCCGGTTTTGAATCATTTGTTTTTTCCAGGACCTTCCTCACTTCTTTTCCTTCGAGGCGGCTCCATCTCAAAGGCAGCAGATTTTTAGTGCCAGAAACGTGCCAGCTTTGCTTTTGCCGGTGCTGATGTTACGACGGCACGGCTCGCCTCTATCCGGGTCATCGGATCGGGGCTCCTCGATAACCGGCTCCTCTTTCGTGACGGCGGGTGGTTTTTCTTCACCCCGCTGAAGTGACAGTATTGTCGCCGTGAATGGTGTACGGTTAGCTGTCTATGCGGAGTGCGGCTCCACTTCGCACGGGGGTTTCTAACTTGACCTTAGTGGCGGTTGATTTGCTGCTCGAATGGTCAGCTCTGCACACGGCGCTAGTGTGCCCAGGAATCGGCCTTTTCGAACTGGGTCTACCTGCAAAATAAGTGTGGGTCTGTCCGTGTCTTTCAGAAAGAAAACAGCTTCCTCAGACAATCTCCACGCAGTTTCGGGTACACTTTCGTCTAGGCTGTTCGGCACCGACGCCATGACGGTATCCACAACCAGGATCTTATCGTCATCCACAAGCTCCGCATCACTATCTGGAGGATCATCATCCTTCTATGTCTGAAGTGCTGCGATTTCGCACACATCTGGAGATGTTTCCTCTTTGCGTATGGCGGATACAGGCGCCTCTTCGCTTCTGGAGCTACCCTGGCCTTCCTTTGTCGTCTGAGGGTTAGCACTTAGGCCACTATTCTCTTCTCTCGCATTTCCCTCATCGAGTTCATCTTTCCGGATAAACTCATTTTCCACAACTTCCGTGCTCATATTTGTGTCTTTCGACACGGCAGCAACAGCTGCCTGTCCAACCGACACAATCGGGCGTGGCTCCTCAATGAGTGGCTCTGCCACCGCCACCGCGGGTGCATCTTCTTGGGCCGTTAAAGTTATCGGGTCGTCGGGATGCCTGACTCCGTCGATGTTGCCGAGGATGAGGGCGCACATGGACATCTCCACGTGTGGTTACGCTTTTCGTGTAGTAGGGTCTCCACCTCGATGACAGCTGCCGGCAACTCTCGCATTGAGCCGTCCATAAAGTACACTGGGTACGTCTGACCAGTGAACTCCTCGTCTCGGACTCAGTCCGTTCGCACAATACCCGTGCTTATACCGGTGGAGCGAAAAACAGTAATGGTTTTGCCTGACAATTTTCCCTCAGCCAGCGGCTCTCTCTTCTACCCGAATGCCATAATGGCACCCAAGACGTGAATTTTCTTGCCGTCATTTCGCTCCTCAGAGCCATCAGCAACAGCATACTGCTGGGGTGCCATGGGAAGTGCGCATTTGCGCAAATCCGGCGCCTTTCTTCATTGGTACTCCTGCATGTCGCAGCCTTGTGTCCAGCCCTGCAGCACTTAAAACGCTTGGAAGCGTTATTTACCTTAGAGTTGGTACAGCAGCCATTGGCAATGTGCCCAAACTTGTTAAAAGAGTAACATTTCTGCGGTGGTGTTTGGCTGGTCCTCCTCCGGTCCCCTCCCGCGTTTCGAAAATCTCCCATAACCTTGTCAAGTTTGGTACTGAGACACAGGCGCCTATTCTCTATTCTCATGCTCCGATATGCGGATGAGCAGTCCAGGTTCAAGCGTTGAACTTCACCTTGCACTCCTACTCTTTTTAGTTCTTCTTTGTGTGGTTTCTGCTCTCGCTTCGCTTTCTCTCGCTTCAACTGAAGTTGTCTCGGAATTTTTTTCTCTCTTTTTCTCTCAGCTCTTTCGGCCTCTTCTCGTTCTGCCTGTCTTGTTCTCTTAACTTTCTCGTTTTTCGTTTTCTTTATGCGTGACCCACTTTCGTAATTCGGCCACTGACATGCCCAGCTGGCAGCCCAACGCTACAATTTTCTCTAGATCCATGGTCGCTAATTCACCGCACTCTAGACACGATATTCTAGCCTACAGCTAGGTATATGTACTCAAAGAAAGCTTACGAGAACACCAACTCATAAATACAGTAGCAATCCATGCATCAAAAGTTCCATTCTCTTTCTATTCCTTAACGCTCACATCAAACGTCCTGTCATAGACGGAAAAAATGGTCGCCGTTTCCTTAATTGGGTACGCTATTAGAAGATATGGGGAGTCGACTCAAGCGAGCAAACAACCCCAACGAATCTAGAGGGCACCGGGGACGAAAGGGGGTGGCCATCTGATGTGGGGCTTTTGCCACCCACAGCAGCAGTAGAACAGAAAGCCTTATATTTGAACAGGCAAAACACTGTACAAGCCCGAGGACATGTAACGTTAACGAGAGGCAAGTTAAATCATAATCAAACGCGGCAAACAGTTCAAATACTAAATGTACAATAAGGACCTCTATCAATGAATGTTACGGGGTAGAACAGTTAACTAAATAAAACACGGGTCAATGCATATGAGAGATAAAGTCCCAGCATGTTCACCGACCGGGCCGGACGATGCACCGCTGTCGGAGGCGATTCGGCTGCCTGTGAAGCATGGCTTCGTCGTAGGCCAGGCCGTCCGAGACGATCACGGTGATTCGAGGCCCGGGAGTACGTTGGATTCCTCCAGGGCGCGGGTCGCCGATGGTGGTGCACCGACGGGCAGGAGACGTTGTCACATCACGACGTCCTAACGTAGCTAATTTTCTTTGGCGCGGATTCTCTTTTTATAACTACACCGGAGCGGAGAGAGCACAACGCGCAATGCGCCCGCCGTCGTCGAGCCCACAACTTCCATCTTTCTCCCTTCTGGAATCATCAACGCGCCATAGCACTCGCAAAGCTACGCTCGCCCTCTCGAAAAGAGCTCGAAGCTTCGACGAAAGCTGAGCGGCAGAGGTTTTATTTTTCGTTATTTCTTGCCGGCGATCCGGCAAGGGGGGGGAGGGAGTAACCGCCGCCTCGTTCGCGACAGTTCCACGGTTTTCAATGGGCCGAATAGAAGATAATTGAGTGAATCAGCCTAATGGGTAACCAGAATTAGGTGCTGTACAATAATATGAAAAAAGCTATGCGATGCGTTTAAACACCGGACGCTCGAGTTTCGTGACAGGTCCCTGCTTTCACTACAGGCTGCGGAGTTGATGAAAACCGGAGTCCCACATTGGATCCCACCCCTGCCGCCCCGCCCGTGTCACCTGTGTTGCGCTGGACACCTTCGGCGGTAGCGGGTCAAAAAACAAAGGGCGCCCGAAAGGGAGCCAAGTCCAACTGTTCTGGTCCATCGGGCACCCCTAGGACATCCGAGGGTGAGATGTACGTGGGAACGTTCCTCTCTTTGTCGCAGCGGAAGGAACGGGTCCCTGCATCCAAACCTCTAGACAGGTCGTAATAGCCCCTCCGACAGTCTAAGCCCCGAAAAACGATACATAAACAACACACTTTAGTAGCTCCGAACACTTCATAATGAGGAGAGAAAACATAATCCAAAGAAACTGCAGAGGCCTTCTTAAAATCTTGACGATGTATGCGAAACTTAGCACGGTAAACAGCCAAGTGTAATATGTGTTCAGGAAACACATTTGATTCCAAACACGCAAATTTATTGGATAGATACCGGTTAAGCAGAAAGGACAGGGATGGCTGCACACACTCTTCTGGCGATGTGGCCATAATCGCACGGAATTCCTTAGCATGCCACCCTGTCAATTTGAACACTGTCCTTGAGGCTGTAGCAATCCGCACAATAATATTTATTGTTTTGATAACCGTGTGCTCCAGATGCATTCCTCCCGATGTTGCACTTTCGAGCTCCTACTTTGAGGCGCTAGTTGAATAGCTGCGCGAACTATACAACCTCACAGAAGATCTTAAGGGGCCCTGAAAGGCGTTTTGAGCAGATAAAAGAACTAGCGCAATCATTAGATTCGGTCGTCAACGTCAGCTGTGCCAAATCTTACTTTTTTGTGTACAGCGAAGAGCTCACTCTTTTGTTGCAAAGTTTGTCGCCCTTTACTCACCCTTCCCTACGTGTTTTTGGACGCCGCCATTTTCACTCCCAGATGTTCTTCATGAGGTATACGTCCTGCTATTGGGTGGCTTTTCCACGCACTTCCGGCAAAGAGATGGGTCGTCTGCTCATCGTCGGCTCGCTCCGGCTGATCTGCCAGCCAGAGCGCCGGAGTGCTTGGACATTTTACGACAACGAAACATATGTATAACAAACGCTTAACCGTTTGTATGAATAACGGCCATACAACGTATCGATATTATCTTACGTGAGTACGTTACATAACTGAAAGCGTCGAAGCCCCGTGGCACTTATTTCGTGAAATCGCAGAGAACGCCCTTTGCCGAATCCCCGGGTTTGACGCATACATTTTATTCAAATTCTAAACAATCAGAAATGCGTTTCGAACGAACACCAACGTCTACAACATGCGTTGCACGTCTGAACGCGATCGACAGACGATCGGTTGCTTCCTCCTGCCCGTCGTAAATTTGGCACTCACCTCGCACCCGGTTTGCGGGGACGAACAGCAAGTGACTTAACTCTGGCGCGCAAGCCGACAAGGCTTTCAGCCAGGCACACTGCACATACCCCATGCGAGGTTGAGTCGTACGTCACTCGAGAACGATATTCCAGACGATGGGAAACACTATCCACCCGCAGAAGTACAACGTCGCATTTCATAGCGAAACGAACGCTTCCACAACACAGAAGGCGATGCACACACACACACACAACTTCGGTCGCTGCATTGGCTTAGCTGCAATCTTCGTTCGGAGAGTCAGCTATGTTACGACCATAAAGAGCTCCGTGAGGGTGACGTGATAACAATTGACGTATTTATAAACGCAGGGGCAAAACTTGGTTCATCGGAAGCAAAAACTTTATCCTCCATCTTGCGCTACTTGCCGCTATATTGCGGCCGCACGTACGCACGCTATTTTGCTGCTAATAGATAGTTTTGGTACAGCGTTTATTGTGTTTGCGTACTCTAAACGCTAAATTTTTGCGTCCGGCTACGTAAACACCTCGAGTGGAGTTTTAGTTGAGCGTCTTATCAGTTTTGTGTAGTAACACGCTAATGCATACGGCGCCATCTGTCGAATGTTTTGCGTAATGACTCGCCCGCTGATCTGCTAGCGGAGTGCCGGAGGGCTTGGACATTTTACGACTATCCAAAACAAGTGCAAACAAACGATTTCCCGTCAGTGTTGAATGCAACACATGGGTGCAGCTTGTCAGGAACACCGGTGCTCGCTGCTCGACTGCGGCTCTGGTTGGCTCTGCTGCCTTCCCGTTCATCGCCACTGATAAAGCGATCAGATCCGGCGCGTTTTGTGCACGGGTTCTGTGTCGGTTTAAATATCTTTTTCACAACTCGCCGGTGGGAATTACCACCGCTGCAAAATAACACCAGGCACCAGTGGGGCCACATCTGAGACGGCTTTTCGGATAAACTGTGCGCGGTGCATCAAAGGGAACGAGCGCACGATTTCTCTCGTGCGGCTGCGAGTTCGCCGCCAATAAAAAGTCACGTGCCGCCGATAGCTACTGCAGAAACGTAGACCCCGATAGGGCAAGGCCAGGCCGCACACATGTGTCCAGGTCTTTCGTTCGCTTTTCCGGCCTTGAGCGGAGCGTGGGATCCATGTACATGGTGCCAAGAAAGAGCTTGCCCGTAGCAGACGGCAGTCTTAGGAGCGCAATAGCGGAAGTACGTCACGTTGAGGAGCGCAGCATCATGAGAGGGAAGGCTGCGCGCAGACAACAGCGAAGAAAAAGTTGAAAGGAGCAGGAAATACGGTGCTACGATAATGCGCGGTTTTTGATTTCCGATTTCTTAGCTAATACTCATCGCTTTAACAGAAATCTTGCAGGAGGAGATTGCTAACTACATTGCTTTATTTGGTTACATGTGCATTCAGGCATCGGCGGAAGGTATTTCAGGACCCCTTTAATGCCCGCAATTCTCTTTGGGGATCTTCTCACACGGGAGCCCGAGGTTGCCTCATGGAGAATTTTTTAACATCCTCGGGAGCATGCCTCTTCAACCAGAAACAGCCTGCATACCATAACATAGGGCACAACACTCACTCATTTCTTGGTTTGGCTACTGTCTCTGTAGTTTCCTTTTCTCTTCTCGAGTGGGGTGTGTGCACTGACCCATAAGGCAGTGACTACTAACCCACCTCACTAACATATACATGGTAAAGGCCCATGCAGTCCATCTTCCCAAAACAGGTTGAATGAAGCAACAGCTAACTGGAATACATTTACAGAGACACCCAAACTACACCACATATCCATTGGACACCTACACGCTTAAAAAGCTGCCCGACTCTTTACGGCGCACATCCTCGGCGCCACCAAAAATCCAGTCCCCGCGCCTCTGGTGCCTCGCTCAACCAGAGGAGGCCGCGTAGAATATGGAATGTAGGCGGGCGCGAGGGGCCGAGAACAAGGCGTGAGGTATCCTTCGCCGGTACCCCACGTCGGGAAACCTCCTTTAGTTGAAAAGGGCAAAGGCGTTAGAAAAACGTGTGCGCCGCGAGGCAAAACGAGGATAGTGGAGTTCATTCATGACATCAATAAACTCCTACACAGACACACGAAAGGTATCGACACGAATACGCAAACTCCAGGGGCAAAAAACACACAGCCTGCCTCTGGTCAGCACAAGTGGGGACACACTCAAAAACTCAGGCTGACAAACTCGCACAACACTTCCAGCACGTGTCCAGCTCAGCACTCTACATAAACACTTTTATAAAACACAAACAATCGGCCGAAAAGAAGCCCATACTAGATAATAGGTCAACATATTCTTATAACTCCGACTGTTCACTGCATGAGCTGAGGGCTGCTCTGAGCACGTATAACACGTCAGCTCCAGGCCCAGACAACATCACATATACAATGATACAACACCTACATGCAGACACACTTGAAACACTACTACATCTATAAAATAAAATATGGCTTTCAGGGCAAATTACACACTCTTGGAGGGAGGCCATAGTAGTGGCTTTCTTGAAGGAGGGAAAGAACCCGTCGCTCCTCTCAAGTTACCCTCTCATAGCCTTAACGAGCTGCATGTGCACGCTTCTTGAGAAGATGTTAAATCGCATGCTCGTGTACTTCCTTGGGTAGAACGGTCTTCTCAAGATCTGCCAGATTGGCTTCACGGGGGGGGGGGACCGACGAACGATCAACGTAGTCGCACTAGACTGGTACATCAAGGATGCCTTCGTGCATAGGCAGTATTGTTTACTGGGTCAAGAAACTTGCCGGCTGGGCAGACGAGAATTGTTTTAATTTAATCTTCATCCTGCAAAGAGCTCTTGTGTTGTGTTCTCCAGAAGGCGTGCAGTCCACCCGGACCCAGACATAACTCTTAACGGCATGTCGATTCCTGTGAACAACGAGCACATGTTTTTAGGTATTTTATTCGACGGAAAGCTTGCATTCATTCTGCATATCAAACATTATAAATACAAATGCTTAAAAACAATAAACATTCTTAAGGTCCTCTCACACCAATCTTTTGGGGCCGACAAACTACTGCTGCGCCTGTACACAGCCTTGGTGGGGTCTCGGCCTGACTACGGCAGGGTCGTGTATTGGTCGGCTACAAAAACAGCGCTGAAAATGCTCTGCCCAGTGCTGCATCTTGGCCTTCGCCTCTCATGGGGCGCTTTCCGCACTAGCCCTGTCGACAGTCTGTATATCGAGTGTAACAAATGGTGCCTTAGGGCACTCAGCGGGAGTATGTTGACTTTCTGTATGTATCTACAGTGTCCATCACTCTTTGGAACGTGGCTGCGGCCAGAAAAACGCCGACAGGGAGCACCTTACACTCGTACAGCCCATCCGACATCATCGAAGGGGTCTTCTCGGGGTCCCTTTCATCGACTTTGATCCGCCAGTAGCCGCATCCCAAGTTGATTGACGAAGAGTACTTGGCCCACCGGAGTCTGTCCAAACAGTCATCTATGCGCAGTAATGAATAAACATCCATTTTTGTCACACGGCTAAACTTCAGGTTATCGACGCAAAAGCGTAGAATCCCGTCGTTCCTTCTGGCCATGACAACTGGTGATGATAGTGGGTTATTGAATAACTGTATAACGTAGTTTTCCAGCATTGTTCCCACTCACATCTGAAACGCTTCCCACGATAGTTAGGTACACGATATGGCTGCTGCCGTAAGGGTGTGTATTTTTATGCGTGATGGTGCGGTGATTTGTCAATTTGGTTGGCTTGGTTTGGTTCGGTCAACGAGAAAAGAATTCTTGCAACTCTAGCAAACGTTTTGGGTGCAGTTTCTTCTGGTCTTTGGAAAGGTCAGTATTTATGTCGTTCTGTTCGGTCGAATTCGCGTCTTCTTTTGCTCCTTTGGTCACCATCATGATTTCCCCAAGCGTGAAACAATCGGCAAACTGTGTAATTATCTAAACGTGTGCTCCCCCAATATCCCGGAAAAGATACCCGTGCTCCTTGTTAAAATTTGTCACAAGCACGTCCGTCCTTCCTTTCTCCATTTGCACAACGCCTTATCTCCTTGTGTGAAGAGCAGCAACAGATTACCCTCAGTGGCTGCCTCACCTTCGGACATTTCATCGCACGAAACCTAGAGAAAGACATTTCATGGTGGTGGTCCGGTAGCGATATCATCCGCTATGCGACGGACTAGACGGCGGTCACCGCCTGAAATGAACACGCCGGGGCAGTGGCTGGACCAAGACAGCATTTGTTGCAATCCCGCGGGATAATGTAGCGTTGTGCGAGACGGCAAGAGGGAGTAGAGGAGAAGGAGCAGGGGTAATAACGGCTGGCGTGACGTCACAGATACATCATCTTGCTACCCCTACGGCGAGTAACGGTCTGGAGGTTTGCGTTGCTGGCCTGACCGACGCAACACGGGAGATGAGGTACTCCGGGTGGTCTGGCTTTTTCCGGCACCCAGCCTCGGCGTTCCTCCTGCTAGGGGCCCTTGAGCAGTTCCCTGCCGCCTGGGATCACCGGCTTCGTCTCCCCGGTCCAGCTTCAACTGGCGTGGTTTGACCTGGTCGCTGTGGCGACGAATGTTTTCCCCCTCCAGGACCGTCGGCATTCACCAGGCGAGGCTGCGTCTGTCGATGTACTGCTGGTTGGAGTCCACGGCTAGGTTCGCCCGACGTTCCTCAGTGACACTGGATCACCGGGGCTGCCACACATCGAGGACGCACCGGCCAACTGGCGGGGGCGGAACGGACACTGCGTTGTCCAGCCTGGTACGAAGATCGTAGCACATTAGGAGTTGCGCTGGTGTCAGGCCCTCGTCCTGCGGCGTTCTGCGGTACCTAGCGCAATATCCTTGCCAACCGGGATTTCAGTGACCATTGCGCATTCTTCCTCAACGAATACTTGATAGTTCTAAGAACCCACTCAGCGAGACCGTCGGGCTGGTGGTGATACGGTGCTGTTCGGACGTGTACTATGTTATTCAGCTTCATAAAGTTATGAAATTCCAAACTCGTAAACTGCGGGCCATCATCTCATACGAGGGTCCGGGGGCAACTCGAATGTACTGAACAAGGTGCGGAGAGCCTCTATGGTGGTCATGCGTGGTAGAAATCTACATAAGTATCGCTTCTATCTATTTACTGTGTGAATACCCCACAATCAGTAGCATGTGACTATCGATTGGCCCCGCAAAATTAATATGCCGCCTCCACCAACGCTCATGCGTTTCAGGCCATGCAACAGGGGGTGTCTTCGGGGCATAGGGGTAGCTTGGATGCAACTGGGGCGGACCTTAACCATGAGCGCAATGTCATTATAAATCTGGGTGTACCGAATCAAGGAGCCCCCTTGCCCGCATCATTGAGCAAATGTTTTGATAGGTATCATGCAGCAAACATAATATTACTGCTCTTGCACTCTTGGGGACGATCACGCGATGGACCTAGTAGGGAAGCTTATACCTTCCCGTTATCTCAGCCTTCTGGTAAACGTATGGCATCAAGTGCTGGCCCTCAGGCCCGAAATTTTTGGCCACCCTTCCTGCACAAATTTTCGCACCTTTTTTGATTCGTCATCAAGCGCCGTGAGAGTGGCCACTTGCTTCGTGGACAGGACACCCTTCTTGAGAGTTTCTAGGAGCAGGGACATACTCACCGTCCCTAGTTTCATCATGCGCCTCTGGCTGGGAAGTTGCTGACGGGGGGAGCCGGCTGAGGGAATCGGCTGGAACGTTGTCCTTCGCGGGCTGTTGCTTAATGACGTAATATTATGCACTCAGCAGCAGGGCCTATTACTGGATTCGCACAGAGGCCATCACGGGTACTTGCCTGTCTGGAAGATAAAGTACCACAAGCAGCTCGTGATCCGTCATCAATGTGAAAGTATTGCCGAGTCAGTGTTGTGGTAATTTCGATGCGCCGGATACATGTGCCACGTCTCGAAGCTCTAGCGGGGAGTATTGTTCTCAGCTTCCGTCAATAACCGAGAACTAAGCGCTATGGGCCGACGTACCCCGTTTCCGCCATCGTGTGAAAGCACTGCGCCGATTCTTTCCAGTGAAGCATCGCATTGTAGGACTAGAGACTTGCCTGGGTGAAAATGCGCCAGAAAGTCTGCGGATGTGAGAAAGTCCTTCACTTTGCTGAATGGCTCTTTTTGTGTTGTACCAAAGTATCACTTAGCTTCCTTGCGAAACAGTTGATGCAGGGGCACCAATGCTTTCCATACGTTGGAGAGAAATTGTGGTAGTACTGTTACCATGCCAAGGTAGGACCCTTAATTCTGCAGTGTTTCGCGGCACCTGAATCTCTGGGATGGCGTCTATGCTTTCCGTCTGTGATTGAAGACCCCGAGCACTAATTCGATGTCCCAAAAAATCCAGCTCTGCTTGGCGGAACTTGCTCTTGTCCACGTTTAAGCACACGCCATATTCACGAAACGCTTCAATACTTCGCGAAGTACGGTGCAGTCATTGCGTTTCTCTGCCACGATGACGTCGGCTAGGTTACCCTGAACACACGGAAGCCCCTGAAAAATGGTCTCAATACGACGTTGAACCCCTGCCGGCCCCGCCGCCATTCCAAAAGGCTGGCGAGTGAAGCTGAACAGTCCCTTATGGGCCTTTATGGTCAAAAGATGCTACAGCGCGAAATAAAACACGGACAAAGAAAGACGACCAGACGAGCTTGCTGACTTCCAACTAAATTTAATACGATGTACCTTGCACCTTTTATACACATTCTTCATGTTAACATAACTACAAAAAATTCCCATCTCTAGTATTATACCACCATATCAGCACGCGTTCAAGTGCACTTGGCACAATGCATACAAAAAACAAATACTTCATGCCCAAAGTGCACCACGTGTTCGAAAGGAAATCTCTCTTTTATTTGACAACGCAATAGGCGCCTGCCTTACACATGTACTACCATGCCTTAAAATTTCGTCGTGATTCTGTGTCCGTGTTTTATTTTGCGCTGTAGCATCTTTCACAATGAACTGCCAACTCGGCCAACAGTAGACTTTGTTAACATTTATGGTCGTAAGTAGCATGACTTTCTCGTTCAACGGAAGCTGATTGTACGCCTCCCGCACGCCTATTGCGGTAAAAAGTCACCACTGCTTAAGGTCGCAAGGATATCCTCCACCCGTGGCAACCGCAACTGGTCAGTGTGACAGGATTCGTATACCGTTAGTTTAAAATCGCCCCAAAGATGGATGCAGCCGTGATCTTTTACTACCGGTCCAAAGGGCGCGGCCCCCGTTGTAATGAAAAACCTGTACAATAATGGCCGCGTCCGAGAGGCGGTCAAGTGCCGCGTCGACCTCCTTTCTACGAAAAGCATAGTGAACTTCGTGTGCTTTCCATAATTTCGGCACCGCGTTTTGTCGCGTCCCCAAAGTGCACGGAGGCCCTATTATGAGACCTAAACCTGGCGCAAACACTTCAGTGAATTCTGGTATCAACCGGTCCACGTTGTTGTCATCAACACCGACTGGTGTCATTTGCTCACCTGACGTGTTCACGTTCGTGACTGGTGCGTCGAGCATGTGGAACGCCTAAATCAGGTCGTCCATACACGTTGGGGCCGCCACAACCAAGGACTTGAAATATCGATGCGTCGACTTCTTTCCGCACGAAACCTTGAGCTTCAGTTGTCCCCGCACTGAAAAACGTCCCTGTAAGCAGGTACGTTTCAATGGCAAACCACGTAGCTTGAGCCACACTGCTTTGTTCCGCTCATATGTAAGACGTGAATGACCGAAACCGGCGTGCCTGTGTCGACCTGCATGTCCACTGCAACCCCAGCACAATTGAAGGTGCGCACGATGGGTCAGGTGATGCCGACGTGGCCGATATGACTGTCCGCTTCCTCAGCGCGAACATACCCTCTGTGCCCTTGTCTTGTTCTTCCCGCTACGACAAGGCGTGTACTTGGCGCACTGGTGAACCTCCCCGAAACCGCTCTCAACGGTGCTGCAACAGGCTCGGGCGATATCACCTCGCTGTTTGCACTTCAAGCATGTCGCCGAGCGGAAACGGCAATCCTCCATCCCGTGCCCTTTTACACCGCAGCGTTAGCACGCAACAGTCTGTGGCCGCCTTCTTGGGCGATAGGACTGGCCTCCCAGCGCATGTACACTTCCTTCAGTGGCGTGGCTTCCCATGTCTTGTGGGTTAGCATGGGCCATTTCGGGGGATATCGCAATTTCTTCCCGTATGCTCCTCGTCAGCTGTAGTTTTGCGAGTAGCTGCCGACGAGCTCCTGCGTTTTGCATTCCACACACGATTCGACCACGTAGCACCCCTTTTCCAACGCTGTGCCAAAATTGAAGATGTCCGCTATCTCTCTAATCGACATGATAAAATCTGGTAACTGGTAAGACTCTGCTATTGCGTTCAGTTGCGGCCGAAAAGGGCTGCTTTAGCAAGGCCAACACTTCGGGGTACGGAAGTTTATTTACCTTGTCCGGAGTACAACGTCCGCTCAGTACGTCCACGGCGCTACGTGGAGAGTACCGTCAGCAGCAGGGCCAGTTTCTTTTTGTCTTTCGTGATGCCATTGCCCTCAAAGAAGGCTTCCAGCCGCACCTTTTGTAGGAGGCCGATGTGACGGTGCGACAGGGCCTACATTTATTCAGAGTTGCGTGGGGACGACAACATGGGCCCGAGAATCGGAGAGCGCCCGTAGAGTGCGGCCGAGCAGCGCGGAGGCCATGATGTTCTGTTCTGCGTCCTTATCTCACGAACTGGTGATGATGGGGGGCGGGCGTTGATGGTGATGCCGCTACATGACATCCTCGCCCCCCCCCCCTAGCGCGCAATGCGTGATGGATTAACAGGCTCATGAAAGCGCGCAAAAAAATGCATGAAGAGCGGCAGAAGGAGCTAGGTACAAATTAACGCGAAAAATATACTGCGTGGTAAACATCCGGGTGCGGTTTAGATCTATGTACAGTTACGTGCGTCCGTATTCACGAAAAGTTTGGTGGACAGTTCAAGGTGGGTATTGAGGAAGCGTCCGGGGCAATTAGTATGCTCGGGTGGCCTGCACTGGGAGTTCCGGGTGCGGTCGCAGGCGGTGGTGGGAGGCGACAACCGTGCAGGGGCGATTAGAAAGTGCTGTTGTGCGAAGTAGAGCGCCTGCGAAACAGTGCTTACTAATCCGGGCACGCAGCCTGCACAGGCAGCCACGGTGTGCCCGGTCTAGAGGCAGTAATGGCAAAGCCAGCAGAGGCGTTGTGAGCACGTCGTACCTAAGCCCGTGACACGCTGCGCCAGACGGCTGGGTGCTGCGTGTCGCCGACGATCGAGGTGCTCTTCGGGGGCGAGTGGGTTTACGTGGCAAAGCGGGCGAAATGCGTCGATGCGGTCTGGAAGTATAGTTAACTCGATGGGATAGTTGCATGGTTTGGCGATTCGTGATTATCTTCCATAAAGCCCGTGTCAGCTCAGCGTGCTTTGGCGGCTCGCTGATAGTGGCGAGCCCAGGTTAACCGAATGTGTTGCTTTACAGTGTTTGGTTCCTGGTTTTTGAAGGCGAGGAGGCGAGGACGATGAGCATGATGCACGATGCTTGCTGGCAGAGGCAGAGGTAGCTGCGGGTGCCCGGAGCCAGGAGTTGGTGCGCGGCTGTCATGTTCATTTTTCCCCGTGCTCTCGACGGCTGCTTCTTCGGAGGCCGTCTGCAATCGCCGTGGTGCGCTACAATTGTCCTCTAACTGGCATGTGCTGACAGGAGGCCATGGTGGATCGCGTGACGACCTAAATGAAGGGATCGCAGCAACCACCTCGCGAGCGGTCGCAATGCCTGGGTCAGCAGCGGCTTCGATTGGCACCCCAAGGCGTGCGCCCAAACATGGTATACTATGTGCCGAAGTTGCGCCTTGGTTCACAGAGGACGCTTGTGCGAAAGGTGGCAAACGGGTTTGCTTCAAAGGCCACCCTGGTAGTTCAGCAGGGCGTGTAAGCAGCGCGGCTGCGGTAGCGGACAGACTGCTGGAGGCGTGGAAGGTAGACTCTACACCAGAGGTGCTGTCCGTGAGGTATGACGCGACCATCGTTGTCGAGGCATCGTTGCTACTCTGGAACACCGTCGCCGTAGGCGCGCTGGGGCGAGGCGGAGTGGAGCAATGGTCCGTGGCTGGCGGGAGTAGTTCATGGAACCGACCGGAGTGCCCAAGGAGCAACGCGCTGAGCTCGTCAATGGGCGTGCTCCAGGTTCTGGCAAGTTGGAGACAGAGCGGAAGGTCAGCATCAGGAAATGGCGGTCCTGCTGCAACGTGACACCGTAGAGGTCGAAAAAAAACATCTCCATCTGGCAAAGCCGCCATACTAAGCGACAGTGTCCACTTGCCAGGAGTCAAGTGGTTGGGTGCAGCGGGCGTGGAGGGGGTCATGGTGGAGGACGGATGTTCTGTAAAACGGAGTAGTGCTAGGAAACGTAGCACGTGCTCCGGCCAACAGGCTCATCGCAAGGACACAGGGAACACTGCGAGCCGTTGAACGCAGTGCCCTATCCAATACTTGGCGTGTCGTGCGAGGAGGAACAACGACGTGGAGCGATGCCGAGTCAATACGACGAGCAGGGCTCGTGCCAACACGTGTTATGACAAGGATCTCAAGTTAATAGTTATGGTTGCTCACTATAGTCTATGATGCCGATGCGCAGGTCACGTGGAAGCAGGGCTCTCGCAATGGTGGGTTACCGCTCCAGCCTGCGAGTCGATGCACCGTACCTGGAAGTGCGCCGGTCATTCACGGAACCAGGCTCCGGGATGCGGTGCTCGAATGCCGGGTAGGGGCAGGTTGAACGTGAAGTGGGGCTCCATGCTGTGATGTTCGTTGTCACCAATTATGTAGGCGGGCCGATGTGACGGTGCGGCCAGGGACTACTTTATTCAGATGTGCGTGTGGTCGGAACAATGGGCCCTAGAATCTGTGGGCGCCCGTGGAGTGCGGCCGAGCAGCGCGGAGGCCATGATGTTCTGTATGGCGTCATCATCTGAAGAACTGATGATGATGCGGCGGTGGCGTTGATGATGACGCCGCTACACCTTGTAAGCTGGCCACTTGTCGTTCATCTATTTAAACTGCAGCGGCTGGCGTATCCTGCAGTGGGTGCGACAGCCGCGACGGACTGAGTTGGCCCCCCGTTTTCATCCTATCCTGGTCGCAACTGAAACGAACACGCAAAGGTGTGGCTGCCCACAAGACAAAGCGTTTATTGCAATAGCGCGGGTTAAACGTCGCGTTGTGCGAGAGAGGGTTATATGAGGGGACGAGAAGGACCAAAGGGGATAACGGTACCTTCTCTGGCGTGACGTCAAAGATACATCACCGTCATTTTCCTGTTTGCCTAGTTCCGTAGTGAAAGAGACCCTGCGCTTTCGGAAGTCACTGACGGCATCGCACTCCAGGAGAAGGTCCATACAAAGAATAAGGTTTAGAAAGCGTTCGCGCAAAACAAGGAATAAGGCAGCGAACAGAGGTTTAATAACAACAGTAATAGAAGTCACACACCAGCACTATCAAATAGGGAATGCTTTTTTCTTGCGGAAATATAAAGGAAAAAATATGATGACGTAACGCCCGTGCGGGAAAAAAAGAAGTGAAAAAGGCGCGAAGGAAGAGGTGCCTGAAAAAAAGGAGCAGTGATTTGCTCCTGACCCCGCTTCACAGTGCACTCAAGCATCTCTGCATGATTTGGTACGGTGCAAGTCTTCTGTACACGAACGATTTCTTGTCCTTTCCAGGGCCACTCCTGAAACGACGTCCAAGCGCCCGGATGAACTTTTTAGTGTGTTTGTTCCGGAAAGGAAGTTCCAGAAGCCGGCTGTATGTGTTTTATGTACCTACTGCAGTGCCGAAATTGGCACATATGGTATATGTACACCCGGCGTCAATATAAGCCGGGGCACGCGAGCGCGTGGCAAAATGCATCGCCGTGACTTCTGACGTTGCACATCTGGTGTCGAGACACCGACGTGCGCGTGCGCGTCCAACCACGCTCGCTAGCCTGTCTTTTCATTCGCTTCAAACGGCAACGCTTGTCACATTCAGCGCTTGGCGGCAGGGGCCACTTTTTTTGGTCAACCCGTCTTGCTCTCACACGCTTCAGCGGCCGAGGGCGAGGGTGAAGATGCGTTGCTCGCTCTGCGCTGCTCTCCCAATTTTGCGACATTCTCCTCCATTGCTTTCCTTCACTCTTCGGTCTTGCCATCGTTCGCTCGTTCACGACGACGCCGACGCAACTGAGCCCAGAGAAGAGCGCCAAAGGGCTTTTCCCTAAAATGTATTCCCAGCAATTCCTTTGTCTTAGGAGGTGAAGCAGACATTAACGGAATCGTTGTAAGCTTGATATTTGTAAGATGGCTTTCCCACATCGACTGTTGAACAGTGAATCACGTCAATCTTCGGAGGGAATACCATCATAGAAAGTGGCTCTAACGCTTGTTTCATTGAAACTATACCGAAACAAATTATATGACAATTAGCCGTTAAGACGAATCTAACACAAAGCCGGGTTTTATATAGTTTTCAAAATTACATGATTCACAGTGAAATTCTCGTCCGCTGTCTGTATATATGGGGGATTCTACGGGAAGGAAACGGACAGCCCCCATGTTTGTCCACCGGAAGAAAACTCTAGTTCATCAAGTTCATTCAGTCAATTAACCGGGAACTGTGCTCAATCGTAAATTACAAACAAACGTGTTTTGCTTCGTGCACCCCTTGGACTACGACACAGTTAAAGCTCACGTTGAGGCTCGGCACCCCAGCTTTAATGGGCGTCCTTCTTCCCAGAGTGGAAGGGCACTGAATTTTTTGTGAATTTTTTGTCAACCGAGGACCACACCGAACTCTTCTCCCATTTCCCCTTTAATTGTTTCAGAACGTGCGCAAGGTGAAGTCTCATAACACCTTCATAAAATGGATTATTTCTAACGCTTCCGTTCGTATTTTGTTTTGTGTGCTCATTCTTAGTTAACAACCAATTGCATGTTTTACGAAAACAATATTAAAACTCGTTTCACCGATTGTGATTGATATCTACGGAACCAGCGTGGAGCCACAGTTACAACCGCTTTCTCCAATACATGGCAATCTCTCCGTAGATTGCATTATAATGACAACAAACGAGTCCTACAATGTTTACAACTTCACTACCTAATTACGACAAGTAAACAAAACTCGGCATAGCGTAGCGGTATAATCGTCTGATCAGCATAGTTTCATAGAACTGGTTTTTGGATACATTTAATAACACATGAGGTAAAGCCATTTTTTTTAATTATTCTCCCTCCGTAGATTTCCAAGCTTCGCTGCGCAACAGGCAGTGTCGGAAGGCCAGCTTGCAAAGACCAAGCTTCCGCCCATCTTCATAAAGGTGGCTTTACCTGTAAACACAAACGCATTGCTGGGAACTCCGAAGGGAGCGTAAAACGATACAAGGACAGGCTGTAGTCAAGCCCAGCCCAAGAACAGCGTCGCTGTTAGAAATGCCGAAGTGGAAGAGCATATGTGGGACACAATTTTGTCACCGCGAGACGTGCAAGATTAGTTATCTGTCATAGCAGGGCAGGGCGAGCAACGCATTTTCACTCTCACCCTCGGCCGCTGAAGCGTGTACGAGCAAGACATGTTGAGCAAAGAAAGTGACCCCTGGCGCCAAGGTCTGAATGTGGCCAGCGCTACCGATTGAAGCGAAGTAAAAGGCAGGCTATCGAGCGTGGTTGGACGCGCACGCGCACATTGATGTCTCGACGCCAGAAGTGCAACGTCAGATGTCGCGGCAATGCATTTTGCCACGCGCTCGTGTGCCCCGGCTTATTTTGACGCGGGGTGTACGTCCCTAAAAACACAAAAAGAAATGTTTCTATTTTCCTAGGCATATTCCAAGCTCACGAAGCACTGGAATTGCCCAATCCGCACTGTTGAATGCTGTGGTTCGGTCGTGTCCACACGGAATCGAGTGCAGCCTGGAGACTCACGTTGAGCGGTTCCGGTCGGCAGGCCACCCACAGGCCTTAAATATGAGCATCAGCGAGGCACTCCTGAAGGAAGCTGTTCGATTAACGTGACGCAGGAAGAAAAGCGGATGAAGCCCGTGAGCGTCATGCCATACATACACAACGTATCTGACTGGGTCAAAAATGTCGCGGAAAACAGAGGCGTGCGGACCGTGTTCTGGGCTCTGAACAAACGATGGTGAACACGCTTGGGCGCTAAAAGGTGCGATGCATGACACAGCACGCGAAGCGGTTTGTGGCTCGCTGAGACAGCCCCTGCATGGGCCTCTTGGATGAGGTGCCCCTCGCATTTAGACGCGTGTGTGTGCAGCAGACCGGTTGTGGCCTGTGTTACGAATCGGCCTGCAACACGTGTTTTCCCGCATCAGCGACCACGTGGGAATCGACCATGTGCGCCCGCGTGTCGGTGAATCGTACTTTCGTGTCTCGCCATGCCGGGTCAGTCACCTCGCTTTGCAACGCTGCTTCCGGCAGCTGCCAGCGCCACACCCTTCAGGCACTGCCTCGACCTTCCGGCTCAGACGTTTCGCTATCGGCACGATCAGCAGTTGATAGCGCGACCCCGGCACCTTTCAAGGACACTCTCTCCCCCTCTCTCGGACGCCAGGGGACGAGCCATGGGTGACTCGCGAACTATGGAAAGAGTGTGTGTGTGTCTGTGATTTCGTGGCGTGTTACTCTTGGGGGCGTTTTTTGGGTATAAAAAAAGCAGCAGCACAAACGCTGATAATCATTCCTGTCTGAGCAGCGAATCCATGCGGTCGCTCTGCTCCTGTCCTGTATTGTAACCTCGCCCGTCAGGGCATTGTATGTTTTTTTGGCTTCGGCTCACCTCTCGCTATGAAGTAAACAGTTACGTTTGCCTATCAGCTCTAGGACCTCTTCCCGGCTGCAGTCGCCCCGCCCGGTCGCAACAACTGGTGGCAGCGGTGGGATGACAACTTCGTGACACCTGGAGCCAGCGGTGCGAGACCCAACACCACGGACGTCAAGGCGGCTTCGGACTTCGCAATTCACGGCGGTCAAGGGTGAGTGCGGGACTTTTCTTCACTGAGTTTTACCAGGCTTCTGAGGATAGCTGGTAGGGCGTCTGTTTTTGTCGCGTGGGTTATTCGCGCAAAACAATTTTTTTTGGAACAGTGGGAAAGCAGTACTCTAGACCGGCCATGAATTTGAAAGCGTTGAAAAAACCGCAGTTGTTGGAGCTTGCAAAAGAGTTGCGCTTGGATGTTACGGACGCGCTGAGAAAGCCAGAGCTGATACAGGCTATACTCGCTGTTGGGGCTGACGATGACGAGCTGTCCGAGTGCATTGAGACGATCAATGACAGGGAGACCGCTAAACGTCAGGCTGCAGAGGTGGTGCGCCAGCGTGAGGAAAGGAGAGCAAGAGGAAAGAAAGGAAAGCGAGGAGAAGGAACGAGAGCGACAGCATGAGCTGGAAATGAAACGTCTAGACGTCGAGGCGTCTCGACCTAGACGTCAGAGTGGCAGCAGCGTGCAGTCTGCGGCGACTGAGCGACCTACGTTGCGAATGTGTGACCTAATGCGACCCTACAAGGTAGGAGAAGACATCGGTCTTTTTTTGGTCAACTTCGAGCGTACGTGTGAGAGGGCCCAGTTTAGCCGAGACTCATGGCCGCAAAAGCTGCTTACGCTTTTGCCAGGTGAGGCATCCGACGTGATGGCCCGCTTGCCAAAGGAGGAGGCGGAGGACTACCAGAAAGTCAAGTCGAGCCTCCTGCGTAAGTACAGGCTGTCAGCAGAGGCGTTTCGCCAGAAGTTCCGTGAAGCCGAGAAAGCTAGGGGCGAGTCGTACTCGGAGTTCGCCTACAAGCTGAAGGCAAATATGGAAGAGTGGCTCAAAGAGGCAGAAGCTTTCGGAGAGCACGACAAGGTAGTTGAGTGCTTCGGTCTTGAGCAGTTTTACCGCCGTCTACCAGAGAACCTGAGACTCTGGGTGCAAGATAGGCCAGGGGTAAAAACTGTGGATCAGGCAGCTCAGCTAGCCGACGAGTTCGTCGCACGTCGAGGTGCGCAGGGGCCGAAAGACGGCCAAAAAGAGTTCAGGCCGAGGCCTGATAAGTCAGGGCCGAAAGGCAGAGCTCCCCGGGAAGACGGTGGAGCAAGGGAAGTCGTTCTCGTGGATAGAGAAACTGGCCACGATAACGAAGAGAGAGCAGCAGACGCTGAGGAGCAGCGCAGAAAGAAAGCTTTCGAAGCGCGCAGACAGGCTGCGTGTTACAACTGCGGCGAGACGGGACATTTCGCTGCCAGTTGTAAGAAGGGAAAACTAGTCTTTCACGTACTAGATCAGAGTGAGGACAGCAGGCAGTTTCTAGAGCCGTACGTACGGGAGCTAGTCGTCAATGGTAAACCGTGCCGAGTTCTTCGTGACTCCGCGGCGACGGTAGACATGGTCCACCCTTCGTACGTTGAACCGGATCAGCTAACGGGGCAGTGTGTTTGGGTGAAGCCAGCCGTAGGTGCACGAAACGTTCGTCTGCCGATTGCTAAGGTCAGCATCGGAGGTCCGTTTGGTGAACTTGTGACGCACGCAGGCAGCAGTATCCCCACAACTACTTCCGGAGTACAAGTACCTATTCTCGAACAGGTCGGATCAGCTGTTAAGGGAAAAGGGGTACAATTTTGAGAAACTGCCGAGGAAAGAACCAGCTGGGCTCGCTGCGAAGAGCTCGAGTAACGATAGGGTCGCCACCTCTGTGAGGAATGGCGAAACTCAGACAGAAAGCGATGATGGGCATTTCCAGAGGCTCGCAGACGGAGGGCAGCGTAAGTACACTGTGTGTAAGGCCCCTACGATGAGCGGAGATGTTTCTTCGCCATGTTCGAAGTGCGCTAGTTCACAGGAATCCTTGAAAACGGCTGTCGACCCGAACGCGCGCAGTTCGCGGGTAACCGAGCCGTCTTTTGAGACAGGGCAGCCTAGGTGTAGTGTGGTTCTGGCAGGACGGAAGGAGAACGGAAACACGCTTCGGTCTTCGCGTACCGAGGTTGTCGCTGAAAGCGCGAGGGACGACGAGGTAGTGACTGTTGGGAACTGCAAGGTGTCTAATGGGCTCGTCGTGCCCGTTTCACTCCCAGCTGATGCTCCCGTCGATAGGCCAACATCGGCTGAGCTAGTTGAGGTTCCGGTGTCGCCTGTGGATGCACCGAAGTCGGGAACCGACCAGCCTAAAGGGGAGAACGCAAACGCGTTCCGGCGTTTGCTTGCCGAACGCGTTCGTAAAAAGGCGAGAAACGAGGAGGTAGCAAAAACTTCAGCGCGTAATTGTGGCGCGTGTTTCAGTGCGAGCAAAGCCGTGAGCTCGCATCGCGCCGAGGGAACGCCGCCTAGAAGCAGTGCGCGCATGACGTACGAACGGGCGAAAATCCCGCTCGCTCCTCGCGCGCTCGACCTTTGCCGAAAACAAGACCGGTGTCATTTCACGCGGACACAGCAGCGTTGAGAGAACGGCTGCAACTAAAGTGCGGTACAGAAAGGGAAAAGCTCAAGGGCATTGACGAGAGCTCAAATCGCAGCTCTCGGCGCGAGAAGGGGCTTGTTGACGCCTGACTTTCTCAAATTTCTTTGTTTTTCCTGAAGCAGGTTTCGCCCTTTACGATTACTTTTTTTTGTGTGGGACATTTCCAATCACGCGAAATGTCACCTTTCAGGTTGGTGCACTTGTCTAAAGTACTGCTGGCTAAAATATAACTAGTGTAGTTAGTTATTAGCGTATTTTTTCGCAACTAAAAGCCTGGTAGATCTTCAGTGGGGATTTGTCTTCGCACTTGCCGGCGATACGGTTGTGTCTTGCTGTGTTCTTCTGTTGCTTGCCTGACCAATCCAGGACGTTCTTGGGGAGCCACTACTCGTCCAGTGATCGGCCTGTGAAGCTCCAGCACGGTCGTACAGCCCAGGCCTGGAGTCGAGCGTCTGCTGAGCACTTCACTGCGAAAGCATCCCTCCGGACAACGGTTGAAGACCCTTATCCATCGGGATCTCGGACCCCCGGCGGAGAAGCTGTTACGAATCGGCCGGCAACACGTGTTTCCCGCATCAGCGACCACGTGGGAATCGACCATGTGCGCCCGCGTGTCGGTGAATCGTACTTTCGTGTCTCGACATGCCGGGTCAGTCACCTCGCTTTGCAACGTGCTTCCGGCAGCTGCCAGCGCCACACCCTTCAGGCACCTGCCTGACCTTCCCGGCTCAGACGGTTCGCTATCGGCGCGATCAGCAGTTGATAGCGCGACCCGGCACCTTTCAAGGACACTCTCTCCCTCTCGGACGCCATGTGGGACGAAGCCATGGGTGACTCAATAACTATGGACAGAGTGTGTGCGTGTCTGTGATTTCGTGGCGTGTTACTCTTGGGGGCGTTTTTTGGGTATAAAAGAAGCAGCACAAACGCTGATATCATTCCTGTCTGAGCAGCGAATCCATGCGGTCGCTCTGCTCCTGTCCTGTATTGTAACCTCGCCCGTCGGGGCATTGTATGTTTTTTGGCTTCGGCTCATCTCTCGCATATGAAGTAAACAGTTACGTTTGCCTATCAGCTCTGGACGTCTTCCCGGCTGCGGCTCGGTCCGCCCGGTCGCAACACCTGGTTGCCTGAACGAGCGCTCGAAAGTTCCTGCGTACTCCCTCAAACTCGGCACAGGAAGCAACTCGGCACGTATTGCAAGGACCCATTATTGCAAGACGTATTGCAAGTGCACCCATCGTTGGGAGAAACAAAACTACTCAAGAGGTTTCGGGATACACGCGCACGCGCAATCTACAAGGCATGGGAGATAGCCCAGCCTAGCGAAGATTGCGTGAACAACCCTTCGGTAACCTTGTATAAAAAGTAACTTGCGCACCTAAACTTGTTATCGAAGTGAGGATGCATTAACAGACGCTCCTGCATTTTGCTCATTTGTTGGTGTTTTTTTTTTCATTCTAGGCTGTGATGTCATCAGATGTTTTTTTCATTATATTTCCGCAAGCAATAAATATTTCTCAGTTGATAGTCAACGTTTATTTCTGTGTCAACTATAAGTGTCTTTGTTTAAGTATTCTTTCACTGTTTTATGATGAACCAACTAGCATAAACACAAACGTTAGTGAGAACAAGGAAGCTAGCGACGAACGTTGATCCGCCAATCTTAATTCTGGCCGCGCACATGCCGATCGGTGAAACTATATGTCCTCCTTCTGTGCGACCTTGCACTCCTCTCCACGACGCCGTCACCTTGCTAAAAATTGTAACCAACTTAGCGATTAGTATAGAGTAGTCTGCACCAGTGTATAGTAACGTATAAACACCCCGTCCGTTCATATCAACAGAAATATCTAAGGACGTGTTCTTAGGCACTTGTCTTCGTCTTCAGAATATGCGTCGATTCTGATAGCGGTGGAAACTCGTGATCGTCTCCTACATCAGTGCCCCCGCCTTCAAGGGCCACTGCATCTAGTTTTGCCGATGGGGGCCTACTGATTCGCCACTCTTGGTGCAGCATGATTCGTTGAGATGGTGATCGGGAAGTACGGCGGAACGACTGGAGTTAACCGCGCTTGTGTGTCAGGTAGTCCTCGATATCGAGAGGTCTTCGGCCAGGTCTCAGTCATGGGCTTCTATAGCAAAAGTCCGTAAACCAAGCTGTCTGTCCACGCACAAAAGATAGAAATGGTCTTCCTTACCACAGTGGTAACATAAAGAGCGTAGGCCAGCCGTATGCCATACTTCTGTTTTGCGTGGTCGATACGGGAAGTTGGGGGACACTCGAAGCGGCCTCACGGTGCTACACAGTGCTACACGGAGTTCACGGTGCTACAGAGCCGGCTTTCTAACCGCGCACAAGAACTGGCCCTGAAGCGTTAAGGGCGTTAGGACAATCCACCAGCGCTGCAGCAGTGACTTGACGATCGAATAGGTTGGAATGATGTTTCGGAGTCCTTTCCATCATGGATGCCCTGGAGATGAACTCGGTTGTGGTCTTATGAGGGTTTGCAATGGGGAAGCCATACAATTTCTCTGTCACACTACGCCCAAAGCGGCGTAGTTTTTTCCTCTGCTATATCGAGGTCCACTCGCCTGAACAGGCATGTTATGTCCTCCACGTACATGCTGACACTTTCGCTTGGCACATCGCAGCGCATGACACATCGCAGCGCATGCTCATCCCTTCCCCTACAGATCAATGCTGGCATTCGCTTTCAGGAACTGATGGCAAAAAGCCTGCCACGTGTGCAGCGTAGCTTTCTGTTGTCGAACGATCTTCGACCGCAGTTTTCCCATCTAAAACAGACATTTTTTTATATTCGCAGCGTAGCCCCACAGCGTACCCCACAAGATTGCTACGCGTCCTAAGTGGCTCAACCAGGCTTCGGCGTCTTCGAAACGACGTCGTGGAAAGATTGCATCGTTTGCACAAGGCGAAGAATGAACTGGCCTTTGGCGATGCTGTCGCTGTATGGGAAGGAAGACCTGATCGTATGCGCCTTCTATCACCTTGTTGCGGCGGGTATCGAATGCGCCTTCCCTCCCCTCTTTGCGGCCCGATCTCAGGTGTGGAACCTCGAGGCCGGGACTGCTCCGCTTATGGAAGGGCGTCAACTCGTTGGCTCCATTCTGACGTCGGTTATGACTGTCGCCTCGTTGCATGCGAAGGTTTTACAGGAGGCTACCCCGGCTCCTCCACCACAGTTGTCACACGTATACAAACGCCAATTACCCAGAAATGGTTATTCGGGGCGAACTTGTGCCCAAAACAGGACAAAAGGAAGCAGCCTAGCGTTCATGTTGTCATGCGCTACCCAAGTGCGCCAGTGGAATTCTCCTCTCCTTTTTCCCTCTACGTGACATCTAAGCCTCTGGTCACGCGACCCCATCCGCGTTTGAGTGTTGGCGATTCCACTGTAAGAGTTGGCGGGCACGCGCTGATGCGACTCGCATTGCACAAGTTCATGTGTCAATAAGACCTTTGATGAAATCACAGAGAGGCCACTCTTCCAGCAAAAAGTCTTGGAGAAACAAAATGGGGGCTGGTCATTTGACAAAAACTGACACTTTGAAGAAATGTGCCTTGTAATGTTTCTCACAAATCTTCGGCACAATGTGAGGGTGTCCTTCATGTGAGAACACATTGCTTCTTGAGGTTATCAGACAGATGGAGGCAGTGTAAATATTGGGAAAAGAGAGTTTTGAGGCCCCTTAGCCTCTGAGGATGTAGTGATATCCGTCTAGTCGTAGGGAAACGTACCTACATAAAATTCAGCAAAAATATTGTTAAAGGCTCACGTAAAAGTGATAAAGCTGTGGATAAGGCAGCCGTTTTGAAACGGCGCAACGCTCTGTTTGAAATCGGTGATCGCTGTGAAAAGTAAAGTAGAGAGAAAGAACCGGATGATTTCTTACAAGGACAATACCGTTAAAAATTGCGCGAGCTGTTTCCACCGTTCTCGTCGCAAGGTGCACACAATTGTGTATATACACAATACAATTGTGTGCATCTTGCGACGTGAGCGGTCGAATAACTCACCATTTTTTTTTCAACCAGCTACTTTTACTTCCTTTGCATGTCAGAGGAATAATGCTTCTTTTTATTCTGCCTTGAAAGCTACTTTTTGTGGTTTGCCTGACGTAATTTCGAGTGCTTCAGTTGGTTTTTGGTTGCAACATTTTTTCACTTGATAGCAATACGTAATATATCTCCTTCATATCAGCCCGGCGTCTGTGCAGTTTGTGTTGAAAATGCTAATACAGAATGCTACCGAACGCATTTACGATTCTGAGAAAACTCATCAGGTACTGCGCGAAATTTCCGCTCTTTGTCCATTTGCCTCCATATAGGTGTGAACTGTGATAATTCAAGGAATGATACCTCGCAATAACAATTCGTAACAGCAAGAAAACGATGCATAAATAAAGCGGCGCAACGCAATCCTGTAAATGTAATCATTGCCCCGCAGGCTTCCGTCTCTGAATATCGGCAGCTTCTAACGGCTAGAACCATACTGAAAATATCACACGATAATCTCAACGATATGGGAGTACGAGGTTATGGGATCGTAATGTCAATGATATTGTTGCAAGATATCCTGGACCCAGCGACATATCGTGAAAGTACTCTGATATCATTTGCTTTAATGATAATAGTACCATCGCCATATCGTTGAAGCCCTATATCAAAGATTTGTACGATGTCATAATGTTTATGATAACACTGACGTTGATGATATCTCACAGCGACCCAATACCAGGCAGTTTGACGTCACGCTATGAAAGAAGCTATAGCAGAAATTATTTTTCTAGGCAAATACACATTCCCATTCGAATGTCAAGTGTAAAGGGGCTGTCCTCCACGGCGGAGGTACCTGCGTCCTTAAGCACTTCTATACACAACACCTGTTTGTATACACTTCTAATTTATTATTCGACGTAGCACAGTAGGTTGCTGATTGCGTATAAACCCATTACGCATAATAGGCTTTGCTCCAGGCGTGTCCCTTGTCCCTCTTGGGGCGAAAGTTGCAATTGGCACCTAAACACAAAAAAGAAACAAAGCAACAACGAGATGTAGCTGTGCACAAATACTGGAGCAAAAAATTGAGGTGGCAACTTGATATTTATGCCTGTACTCAGTGCCACAAAAAAGATTTTAGAACAATGGCACAATCTATAATATTGGGGTGAAGTGTAGGCAATCGTGGAAAGCTGTGCACCCTGGTCTACTGCTAATATGCACTGTTGAAAGGGTGCTTGACATGCATTTCATGAAGCTGAATCCGCAACAAATGGCATTGCCTAAGCCTTCAATTCTAATTGGCCAACAGGCCACATGAGCATGCCCTCACCCAGGCTCTAAACTGTGGTAGCATGAGCTCGTTTTGGTGAAATGGGCCTTATGGCCACGTGCTCACCTGAGATCTACCTTACAAAATAAAGACTATGTCACGCATAAGCACTTCGTCCTTTCAAAAAGCACGCAGGTTGGAATCCGGGTCCGTGGTTTCAGTAGAGTGTTACACTACATGATCTATTGACATTCTTAACTTGTACCGGAGTATAGAACCTTCCACTACCGATGAGACAGACGCATGAACGTACTTCAATATGGCGTTGATATTTAGCTTTTTGAAACAAATTGCATGGCCGTAAATATATACTCTCCTTTATATCACTAGAAAAGCGCCTATTCCAGCAACAAGCAACCATATAAAGAGATGAAAAAACGGTTATTTAACACTCCAAAATCCCCACTTGGGCTAAGGGGAGCCCTGTAACGGAAAAGTAACGAATTTATTTTGACCGCCTAGGTATCTCTTGGTTGCACCAAAATCTCGACACACGGGCGTCCTCACGTGTTGCCTCCCCATGACACGTGGACACGCCGGCTCGTATCGAACCCGAAGCATTGGCCTCTACACAAAACCCTAGCCACTGAGCGACTGTACTGGTTAAACATGACACAAAGTGAGTTTTTGGAGTACCAATAAAAATATTCAACACACGTTTTATCTTCACAATCTACTCACCTTTTTAAAACTACGTTGGAAACGCCTCCCCCCCTCTCCGCCAAGACACGTTTGTCACGAGAGGTAATCATTCTTGATGACGTCCGAATTTAGAACTAGAGATCTGCCGCTACTCTCCACTTTCTTTTATAAGTATTAGGTGACTGCCATTTTCAGCACCATGAGGTGATTGCGTTAAGTTGAGATGGAAACTTTTGTTAGATTCATTTGCTACTTAGGCTTGAAATACACGGATGGAGATGAAACAGACAACACAAATGGGAAAGGGAAAAGTAGCAACTGCTTATTTTTTGGAACGCCTCCTACAGCTGTACAGAAATAGAAGAAACAAACAATTAACAGGGCGGGGGAACAGTTAGGAAGAAAAATGAAACGACGTAATACAGCAATTTTGTCTCTTAACTATTCATGTAGAATTCGCAGCGGCCTAATCATCACAATCTTTCCATGGGCATTTACAGGGGCCAAGGTGTGTCTTTTAGAAAGGCAATTTCGCAAGAACCCAAAGAAATTAACGGCGTGCTCACGCATTATTCGAACGTGCCTGATTCTATGCAATATGACTCCACAATTTTCCTCTTCTGCTGCCTATGTGATCTGAACAAACCCTCGGCCTGCTCGAAGAAAGCCTTTTATCCGCGCAGTTCGCAGTGTTTAGCCAAGTTTCTAGGTCCACTGGTCTGCTCAACTGCATAGCGGTGCTCCTCGAGCCTGGTGTCTAAGCAACTGCCTGTCTGTCTGATACAGCTTCTTTCACAGTTCAAGGGAATGCAGTAAACAACGCCGAGAGAGGCTTCAAAAAATTTTATTTTGCGTTTTATGCCAGACTGAGATTTTAGCGCTGTCTTTAGAATCTGATTAACCCTTTTGAAAAGCCGTTTAATTTGATGGGGGCTTCCAAAACGACTCCAACTTCTCTCTCCTACCTTCTTTATTTTGCGTGTGTGCAGGATCACTGCCCGCTCTTTTTTTTCCTGCTGTTCTCAGGGCCCTTGGTCGGCTTAACCAACCATTAAGCACTTCTTGGTACTGCACACAAGACCTCGCGTAGAAATCTGGCTAGATCATAAAAGTGGGCACTGTTTTTGGAGGCTGTCTTCTGTGCGGTGTGGACGGAACATTTTTTTTTGGGCTTATAGTATGCAACGTGTCTCTTCACTAGGTTTGGATGCAGAGAGTGAACCGAGTTTTTTTCCCCTCACTTGGTAAGACCAGCACGTGTGGAATGCTCCAACCTGCATTTGAATGCCTGAATACCGCAGTTTTCGCTATCAGGTGTCTCATGAGAGAGTTGTAAGTCCTTATGTGCAATGTGAAAGTGTTCAAGTATTGTGGTAGGCTCGGCTTCCAGATCCTTTCTTAACAGTAGGAACACAATATAGCTCTCGACGTATCGCGCCAAGAATGCAAAGGAAGCCAATAACTAGAACTTTGAGGCAAAGGTAGTTTCCGATGAATGGAAGCTTTAAGCTATTCGGACTTACGCTATCACGATTTCCAAAAAGGCGGGCTCGGAATGAACCGCGAAAATGACCTAGGAAAGCAAGAACATTTGCGTTAACCCGTTCTTCTCGGCGAAAACAAACAAAGATGACATTCCTTTCAAAGTGGTTGTAGAAGACAAACAAACCTGCAAAGATGCACAGCGAGATTTCTTCAAAGGTGGCGCCCAAACGCTCCCGGTTGAAGACCCGTTTCTGATTAGTTACTGAGGGATATGTAGTAGAGTTCTTGAACAATAGTCCAGCAGTGACGTGCTTTTCGGTTGTTGTCAAAAACCTATTCTACAACGTTCCGCACCCTGATGTGCTCTTGGTAGTGGAGGAGTGCAAAAACGCTTCACAGAAGTGGGTGTGAAATTACACAATTTTTGCAGAGTGAGCATTGCAGTCTTTATAGAGCTCCTTTTTGTGAACGTAGCGTCCCTCTGTGTTACGCTCCAGGAAACGGTGAGCGGCCTCCTTTCCTAAGCCGCCCACGTGGCCGGAAACCCAGGTCACGTGTATGTCCACATTTTGTTGTTCGCGAAGTGCACGGCAACTGCTCTTCAATTCATGAGTTAGACAGCCATGCCGAGGAATCTGCCGTAACTTTCTGAAGGCCTGAAGGGAATGTGTAGATGGTGAGGCGCCTTCTTCATGGGAAAAGTCGCCCTGCGATAAATAGTCTATGGCCATATGAATAGCCCATAACTCCAGTTGACAATATGTGGAGCACTGCTGATCATTGTGCTGGAGCACCAGGCCAATGCGAATGTCACGTTGGGGGTGGTAAAAAGCAATGCCTGCGTGGTGACTGGTAGAATCAAAGGAGGCGTCTGTGGAAATGGTGCCAGGATCGGCATCAGCGCGGGTAGCGCGAGTGTATCGCTGGAAAGCGTTGGACTCTTTGGCAATTTTCGTGTAGTAGGAATGGGCTGGTTGACATTTTCATCCTCCCAGGTTGGAGTCTTTGGAGGAACGTTTAAAATGTGCATGGTGGATTCCAGCTATATTAGACGTTGACCACAGAGAGTCCATGTGCAGCGCTTTGAGTGATTGAGCCTCCGCTCTTCAATCGTCGCAGCTATTGAAGGAAGATGGGGCCATAATTACGGGCACGGATGCTTGGGCATGGGTGCCTGAGTGAGATCAAAACACGAGGCTCCGTAGCAGGCACGGAAATTTAGTAGTGAAACTGCTAACATGTGGGCGCCCTTCGTACCCGCACCTCCGCTGCAAAGGGAAATTCTCTTAATGAGGTGAAGGATCTTCATCCATGCAGGCGCGAGCTCTTTGAGACATGCGTTAGCACATCCGTTCTCGTGAAGCGATACGCCCAAGATGCGAACCTGGCGATTAGGTGATCAGAGGATTAATTTATCCCCGAGCTTCAGGCTCACTTTGGATCTTTCTTCCTCCGACCCTGCCAGGAGAATGCACTGGGTTTTTTCAGGCTATAGGTGCATGCCAGTTTGTCAAAGTTAATCGTCCAGATTTAGAGGAAATCGCCATAGTGGAGTAAGCTTCTGTGAAGGAAACTTTGACATCCACCTGAATGCAGCCAAACGGCTACAAAAGAAAGCTCTACAGCTTTCTCAGAAACTTTGCAGTTGAAAAAAAATTCGTCCTGGTCCAGGCTCAGGACGAATTTTTATTCAAGGATGATTCTTCTTCAGGGACAATACCTTCTTCAAGAACCAGGACAAGTTCTTCGTCAGCTGCGAAGCTTCTGAGAAAGCTGTATAGGTTTCCTTGTAACCGTTTGGCTGCATTCAAAACTGTCCTTCAGTTTGTCGAAGGTAAGCGAATGAAGCATCCAAGGCAGTTTGAACGGCAGTTAGTGCTTGTTCTGTACTGGCATGCTGCCCTTGGTTAGTCCAGATAGTTCAGTTAGTCCGCTGAAATGTTCCCTTCGCATGGTAGCAAGCGCGACCGTTCTCTGGAAAAGCATTGACATTAAATAAAATGTCTTATTTTGTTATGAATTTTGGGAGGGACAGAATATGAATGACAAGAGTGCCGACAAGTGCATATGTGCCGCATGTTTAGAGTGAAGAATGCACTCTCACAAATGTCGTCTGCAGTTCCTCCAACACGATGATGATAATGATCATAAGGGAAGTGAAGACAAGAACGCTTCCGGTGGTCTGTATTGATACTGGGCCACTGACGTCATGAAGCCGACGTCTATCCGATGGCGCTATTTCGGCATGGTAGAAGCAGTTTGGAATTCGCGAGGGGTACATAGATGTACAAAATTAGACGGAAAGTTCTACATCCGTCGTCTAATGACGCCTATCTTTGAAAGTAAGTGTTCTTCGTTCCAGATCAAATGGCGAAGGGTCACAAAAAATCCGCTGCGATCAGAAACCCAAAGTTCGCGCAAGGTAAACGCAAAGCTCGTCGAGTCAAAGGCAAAACCATCTGCAAGTCTAAGTCTAAACTCAGACGTCAACCAAGAAGTCCCTCCCCAAGAAGGCCAACGTTCAACCATGATCGCCGTTAAACTGACAGGTGCATAACTTTTATGAGAAAATGTTCTGTTTTCCAGTGTGCAAACACTTTGCTTACTCGAGAAGCGTCGTGAGCGTGCATCGACTTTGTCGCATTGTAGTCTTTCTTGCTTTAAAAGAAAATGCGGATATAACTACCTACGCTGCTTAAATAAGCGTGATGCCTACAACTGGACAAGAAAGAAGACCAAATCAAATCCGAACCGCATCGTTATGCAGGTAGAGTTAGGCTATCAGAAACCTGATTTAGATAGTATAGGTTACAATAGGGAAATCCGATTTATTTCGGCATGTGGAAATAATACCCCAAAATGCTGGAATGCTAGTGTAATAGTGCTTGAATCATTCTCGAATAATGCTGAAATAAGGCCCCGCAATCCCAATCAGCTCCCATTTGGAAACAACTGTCAACACTACAACATTGCTTCCGTCATTTCATTTTTATAGTTTCCTTTTTTTACCATTCTCTTTAGGTGGGCACGCACAACATGACGGGTGATCTTTACCTCAATTTTGTGAAAAAAATGCTTGTA
>CM023450.1:215725716-215935107 GCA_013339765.2 Haemaphysalis longicornis | reverse complement strand
CGGCGCCCGAAGGAGAGGAGACCGCGAGAGAGAGAGCACTGCACATGCGCAGCACCGCACGCAGCGCCGCCGACTAGTGGAGTGAGAGCACGCTGGGCCGCACACGCTCTCACCTGGGCACGCGCCGGCGCCAGTGCGTCTGCCCCGGCTATGACGCAACACAATCCACTTTTTTCCAATCCAAGTCAAGCCAAGCCAAACCAAGCTAAGCCAATCTAATCCAATTCAATCCAATGCCCCTCGCTAGAGAGTGTTCGCTATCAGAGAGGAGAGCGGGAGTGTGGCTGCGGGCAACAACGGACGCACGCGGACAACAACGGACGCACGCAGGAAGGACAGGGCCGCCGACAAGAGATGCTCTGAGCATCGCATCTAAAAAAACCAAATTGAGCGAACGCGTGCCTCAAACGACCGCGTAATTCGCGGGTCGAGTGGGAGAGGGCAGCAATCGTTGGATTACAGAGACTAGAGCAGTGCGGGGGCTGGAATTTCTGGGCCCGGCCCGACCCCGCCTGGTAGAGACACGGCCAGGGCCAGGCCCGAGCCCGACAAAACATTAAGATAAAAGCCCGAGCCCGGCCCGATCAACGAAACCTGAGCCCGCGCACTGTTTTAAGCTCAGCCCGAGTCCGCCAGAGTCCAAACGTGAGCCCTCAAGATTTGGTTTTTTAAATGCGGAGCATTTATTAGGCTCGCCTGGTCCTCCGTCGTTAATGGCGGCGCCGTTCACACGCTCACTGCGCATGCGCAACTCTCCTTCTTACACCCACAGCTCCGCGATACTACACTATAAAAAAGAAATAGTTAGCGGCGCCCGGTTTCGATCCCACGACTCTCTGGCCGAAACGGGAGGTACGCGGTGCTCTTCCCACTACGCTACAAATCCTTTTTTTTCTTTATTGCCTTCTTTGACAGGATTACAAAACGAAGACACACGTAACTGATAATCTGTACACTCAATACTCAATACAAACACTAGAACTGCAGCCCTTCTTGGGCAAGCGGGGTGATTTCAATATTCTTTCATTACCAACAATGCTTCAATTGTGGGTAGCCACTCGGGTTTGGAGGGCTGAAGTTTCAGTATCTGCACAAAAGAACCTATTGAGTCTTTGAAGTAGTGTCTGATGAGCCTGGCAGCTGGGTCGGAGTAGCGTACCGCCATCCTGTTTCTCCAGATGCTATGTAGTCCATACAGCATAATTGTGTCAAGCGGCACACCATCCTCATTTTCAACGTTCAAAAACCTAATACCGTAAGCATCGACAGGCAAATCTTCTTTGAGTGTTCGCTGTAGGATGTCCCAAAAGAATACCGCTCCCCAACAGTCCAAGGACACGTGCTCAATTGTTTCTGGCTTTCGACACAGAAAACAGTGCACACCCCATGGCACAAACCACCCCTTTTCCTCCATCCAGGTCTTTACTTCCAGTGTTCCAGAATGGAGTTTAAAGAAGAAAGATTTCACTCACCTGGGACCGTCATTCTTTTCACTCGCTTAAGTACATCTCTCTCAGGCCTTAGATTACACTTGCTGCGGTATATTGGCACTGCCAATACACTCTCGACGATATCTTTGTACAGTTTCTTCCGACTCACCCCGCTTAAGTACTCTAAAGAAAAACGCCCTGAAAGAAAACGGTATGACCACACCATTTCCTTAAAAAATCCACGTACCATTCGCCGCATGTACTCAGAGCTCACAACAAATTCAGGCAAAAGTCTTCCAAGTCGCAGCTGACAAACCGTCCTACGAAACGCGTCTTCAACATCACGAAGAAACAGAAATGTATTGACTACTTGTCTTAAAAATAAGTGCGATAAACCAAGTCCGTTTTCACGCACTTTCCGAAAGAGGTTCGTCCTGTTCGTTCTTTCCCATGATGAACTCCAGATAAACACGGCGAACACACGATTAAATTTCTGAATATTAGCTCTTGAACAATGCAAAACTTGCATTACATACCACAGCTTGCTTATAAAAAACAAATTGCAAACTGTGGCTCTCGCAAAAATTGATAAACCCCACCCTTTCCACTTCTCTGTCTTTTCTCGAAGTTCCTTGAGTTGCTTGGCCAAGTAAGGGTCACTGTCCTGATAACTGTCTAGTGGCACCCCCAGGTGCTTAACAGGACTCGTGACCCACTGGATGTTGGCGAAAACGCTTGGCGTGGACTGCCATTCGCCATGCCAAAAGCCTAAGTATTTAGACCAGTTTACTGCACTACCGCTAGCTAAGCAAAGTGTTTCATGGTTTGCACTACCTCGAGAATGCTTTCTTTAGTAGAGCAGAATACTGCAATGTCATCCGCGTACGCTAGTAGTCGAACTTCCGTCATTTGCAACCGAAAACCTTGAATGTTACTGCTTTTAATGACACTTAAGCAAAACAATCTCACTATATATGCAGAAAAGGAGTGGGTATATCGGGCATCCTTGCCTCACCGATCGTTGCACCTGAACTCTTTTTTCAACTGACTTATTAACTATAAGATGGGTTGTGCATTTACTGTACGCCATACGCACTCCGTTTCGAATAACTTTGCCGATATTAATGAACTCTAAAATTTGAAATAAGATATCATGTGGCACACGATCGAAAGCCTTCTCCAAGTCAATCTGGAGCATTGCGACCCCAGATTGTGTAGCATCACAACACTCCAGAAAAATCCTGGACAGGAACAAGTGCTACGAACGCGCCTTATGCTACGAACGCGCCTTACGAACGCGCCCTACGAACGCGCCTTACGAACGCGCCTTATGCCTCGAGAACCACCGCCTACTCACCGTAACACAACAGCGCTTGCATGCCTTTGCCACCGGTGTGGACCCGGACGCGGAATTCCCTCTGGCGCTAGTAAAAACCAGATCACTCAACATAACGGCAACACAATGGAACGACACGGAACCGCCACGATGCTTTGCATCCTCATCAGGGTTCCCCACGGGAAGATGGCGTAATTTTTTTAGCCTAAAATGAGCCTACAGGGAGTATATTGAATTTACACTTGTTCCATACTTAGATCCTATATCTGTACAACATACAAATCCTGACTTAAGAAATCTATCTTTACGGAAAATGTTGGTAAAAGAGGGGCTGAACTTAAAGCACAATGAGGATCGCTTAAATGATGCTGATAAAAGTGGATTTTTTATTTATGCATTTCTTGGGCAGATATGCCACGTTTCGTTATTTCATTCAGTTCGTGTCACAAAGAACTCTTTTCCTACTTGTTTTTGACGCTAACACACTCTGCCGAGAGCTTCTCTCAATTTAATTTGCCAAGGTTCGTTGTCGGTTTGCACCAGGTGTCTATCCAAGTAGACCTAAGTTCCTCCCATGCTCACAAAGTTTTCTACTCAAAAAGTCGCGTTATGGGCAAAAAGGTATGTTCATAAAAAGCTTTAAGAAAGGCACAAGGGTACGTTAGCTAATCTTTGGTGTTATGGTCTGCACAAAGTGCAATGTCGAGGTCACATTTGTTATTTTTTTTAGTTTGAGAAACAGAGGAAAGAGACAATCAAGTACTCTACTACCAGAGTGCTGTCGTTTTCTGACCCGTTCTCTCCCAATATGCTGATGAAGCCCAAACGTTTTTTTGTTGGCTTGAAGGCTTTTCAAGTGCGATACATCATTTTTTTAGTTTTTTAGCATCACTAAGGTGACAGACTGACAGCACTTCGTTCTTTTGTTTTCATTTCCCCCAAATGATCAATGAGACGAATTCTTTGTTGTCAACATTCCAAATTTGTGGCACACGACTACCGGGATTCAGGGTCTGCCTGGGCGGGCTCGGCCCAAAAAGTGTTTTCGTTCAAGCCCAAGTCGTGCCCGGGGCCGTGAAAATGCGTGCTGCCCATCCCGAGCACGGCCCGCGGGCCGGGGCCGGGCTCGTCCTTTTGGACCGTCCCGGGTCCTAGCTGTGCCCTAACTAGAGCACTACCCGGGCCGCAATTTTTACGCCTGGCCCGAACCTGCCCGATAGAGACACGGCCCCGGCCCGGCAAACTTCTAAAACTTTTCCTTCTTCTAAACTTCTAAAAGGCTTTCTAAGAGCAATCGCCTTTTATCATATCTTTCAACAGCGCCTTAATGAATTTACACTTCGCTTTTTTTGTTCTCACTTAACCTGAAAGTACAACAGAATCTTTTAGTTGTCAACAATTTATAATTTGCGGCTCAGGATTGCCGGGCCTCACGAATAGCCAGGGTGGCTCGGGCTGGCACGGCCCGAAAAATTTGATTCGAGCGCGAGCCCGGCCCGGGCCCGAGAAAATGCGTGCTACCCGGCCAAAGACTGCTCCGCCAGTGCACTACGTCAGACTACCTAGAGCTACGCCACCGCACCCAACTCTTTCAGGGCTGTTCCCTTGTGGTGTGCTGTTTTGTCGTGTGCTGTTTTGACACCGTGCTATTTTGTCGCCTGTGCTTTTGTCGCTGCGCTATTTCGTCGCTGTGCTTTTCTGTCGTGTGCGCTTTTGACGCTGTGCCCTTCTGACGCTGTGCTGTTCTGTCGCGTGCTGTTTTGTTGCGTGCTCTTTAGACGCCGTGCTGTTATGCCGGTGCTCTTCTGTCACCCGCCCTTTCGTCACGTGCTGTTTCGTCGGTATACCGTTTTCTGCAGCATACATGTAGATATCCATCTTTAGAAGGCCCGGCCAGTTGGAATTCTTAGCGTCTTTCCACAGAGTATGATTGCCATCGTATGGTCGTGGTGTTATCTGAGACCACTGTCACATGCAGCTCCCCATTAGTCCTTTTTTGAGACCCACAATATCACCTACTGTAATGATGTTCCCAGAAGGAGGCGTCGGCGAGACATTATACATTGTGTAAAAACTAAACAAGTGCCGTCTGCAACAGGCGTGCTGCAGGTTATCATGAGCCGCTGCAAATAAAATCGGTCGAAATGATGTAAGCAAACAACCTGATGCGTAACACTTCAGCGCTACTATTCCGACCGATAATTTATTTCCAAGTGCACTGCCAAACCAATCATGATTACTTACAAGACGGTTGTTTAGTTTGTTTAACAGTACGGAAGAGCGCTTCGTGCGTGAAAAATATGTTCCTTAGGTATCATGGACGTCAAACAGGGTCCCCGATTATGAGCGTTGTCAAGAGCAACCTCCCGAACGGATATGTGCCAAAACCCGCCAAATGTGTAGGTGCCCAACATAAGCGTATGAAATAGGTTAACATTGAAATTAACGTAGAGACCAGAAGAAGAAGAGAGATGCAAGCGGAGAGAGAAGGAGAAAAGGAGAAGACCATCCTACGTTCCTGGAACAAAACCGACCCCAGCGTTATCGGGGCCTGACGACGCCTCACGCCTGCTGACAGGTGTTCCACGCTACAATCCTGAAGGGAGACCCCGCGGCAACGCGGGGTCTCTTTCATGTAGCAGGGTTTGTAGTTGGGAAAGTTGGTACATAACTTTAACAAAACAGCGCGAAGCACGGGACAAAGGGAAGATGACAGGGAACAGCGCTTGTGTTGTCTTCATCTTCCCTTTGTCCCGTGCTTCGAGCTGTTTTGTTAAAGTTATGTACCAACATGCCCAACTACAAACCCTGCTGCAGTTTCTTTCTCGTACATCGGGCCCTATTTCTTCAGTGTGTTTTCAAGACATCAATATGTGCATCAAAAAACAGCGCTTGTGTTGTCTTCATCTTCCCTTTGTCCCGTGCTTCGCGCTGTTTTGTTAAGCTCTTTCATGTATTCTGTCCTGCCATGGGCTCTGAAATGTTGTCCTCGTCAACTAAATGTTTTTTCCTGTGTATCCTGTCTACTTGATTAAATGGTGGGGCAATTTGGCCAAGCCTGCAAGCATACTTCATTTTTTATTGCCGCTGTCAATTCACGTAGCTGGGCTAAGGATCCAGACAAACTGTTAGCCCTTACCGAGGCACTAGGGCTGACGAAGAAGGAGGCGTTGGCAATGTACAAAAGAGTAGCCCCGGAAGAGCAGAACAAAGTCGAACACGAACATAAAAGGCAGAGAGGGAGCAGAGAATACTGGAACGGAAAGTGCGTCTTGTTGAATTCGCTTTGCAGGGTCAAGCGAAGCTCTGGTTTCGTATAACCACAAGCCCGAAAGATCTGCCCCCCAAAATTGATGGCACCATTCGTTAAGAAAAGATACGACTTAGACGCCTACTTACAACGTTTTGAGAGAATAGCCACTGGGGAGAGCTCGGAAAAGTCCGAATGGGCTACGGCTTTGAGTTGGTGCCTGGCAGCGGAGGCAATCAGCGCTACGGTCTAATGCGACCTTGTGACTCTCATGACTATGACAAGGTGAAGATCGCACCACTACAAATATTTCGCTTGACTCTTGAAGAGTTTAATAAAAGGTTAGACGCTCTAAGCCAGAAATCGGGAAACTGGTCAACAGTTTGCGGCCCGGCTCAGCAACTACTTTGACTGGTGGATGGAGATTTCTGGAACAGAGAAAACCTATGCAGCTATCAGAAATCATATTGTCACCGAGCATTTGTTTAAATGTTGCAATCACAAGTTGGTCGTGTTTCTGAAATAAAAAAGACTACTTACTCTTGACGACCTGGCCGAGTCGACGGAAGGGTTTCTGGAGGCGCAGGGCATAAAAAACCTGGGTTGTACCAGAGACGAAATGCACACGACGACCAACAAAATGCAAACTAGATCGCGAAAGCTTCACACGAGCCAGCACGCGCCTAGGAAATGTTTCCTATGCAATCGAGTGGGAGATTTAACAGCATAATGCATGCAGTAGTACCAGTATACGTCTGTCCTAAGGAACGAACAACGGCGCTGCAACGGGAGGACAACACGTGCCCCAATAGCAAGCTCGACCATTAACCCATTCGGCAGAAGGCCGGTCGTAGAGGTAGAAGTTCAAGGTCAAAAGATTGCCGTGCTTCGGGACAGTGGAGCCAATGTTGCATTGGTGAGAAGAGCTTGGGGCCCTATGAAGGCTTGACGGGGGAGTTTCCTCGATCATGCATGTTATTTGACAGTACTGTTAGGTGCTTGCCAGAAGCAATTCTAGAAATTTCCACGCCCTATTATTCCATGCCAAGCACCTGGACAACCCCTTGTCTGACCTAATATTGGGAAAAGTTCGGGGTGTCTGAAAAGTTCACAGTCCGGATCCTCAATGTTCAGACAAAGGACACATTCTAGAACAAAGGAGGTCTATAGCAGCAGCGCCACAACGGCAGTACAAAAAAATAAAAGAAGAGGAAGCACGTGCCCCAATAGCAAGCTCGACCATTAACCCATTCGACAGAATGCCGGTCGCAGAGAGAGAACTTCGAGGTCAACAGATTGTGGTGCTTCGGGACAGTGGAGCCAATGCTGTATTGGTAAGAAGAAGCTTGGCACCGGATGAAAGGTTGACGCGGGAGTTTCCTTGATCGTGTTAGTTATTAGTACTGTGAAGTCTTGCCACAAGCAATTATATAATTTTCCACGCCCCATTATTCCCCGCCAAGCGCATGGACAACCCCTTATCAGACCTAAGATTGGGAAATGTTCCGCGTGTCTGAAACGTTGACATTCCGGATCCTCAATGGTCAGACAGGGCACAAGTTGTCGAACCAAGGAGTTCCGACAGCAGTGCAGAAGAACTACAACTGAAAAATGAGAGTTAACTCACAAAGGGAACATCGAGGCAAAAACAGCTGTTCGTAAACGTTGTAAGGGTAGAAACTACGAAACCCGCACTAAAAGTTCCAACCATTGGACCGTTACAAGTTACCTCCAGTGAGTTAGCGAAGCAACAGGAGAAAGATGCGTCACTGCAAGTTTTTTGTCGACACGTAGGAGCGGAATGGTGACGAAACCGTAACGTGTACGAGTTACAAATACTCAACGGACTTCTTTAGCGAAGGCACCAGTTTAGGTCCGGTCGAGAAGTCATGCAGCTGGTGGTGCCCCAGGAGTTATAGCAGACAGTCTTGGAATTAGCGCATGACAGCATAATCTCGGGTCATCGAGGGATAAGTTGTACTTTGGCCAGAATAGCTGAAGAAACCTTTTGGCCTGGTATGCAGAGTGACACCAAGCGGTACGCCAAGTCCTGTGATGTTTGCCAACGGACTTTTCCGAAAAGCCGAGTAGACAAAGCCACTCTTGGAATAATGGCTACCATTGCGACACCATTACACAACGTAGCCGTAGATATTGTCGGATTCCGAAGACCGGCGTCTGCTAGAAGCAATAATAGTGCAGGCATTGGTGGACATGGAGATGCGTTACCCGGAGGCGGTAGCACTCAAGCCTGTGCACATGATTAAAGTTGCCGAGGCACTGCTGGAGATGTTTTCAAGGTACCCAATGCCAAAGAAAATTCTGATTGACCGAGGATTAAGGTTTATGTAATAGCTAATGAGGGAAATAAACGGGCTAATGTAGATCGAACAATTGTTTACAGCACATTACCACCTTAGAGCTAACAGTTTGGTAGAGAAGTTTAATGGCACCTTGGAGAACATGATTAAGAAGATGTGCCAAGAGAACCCCAGGAACAGGGACCGGTATCTTCCCGCCCTTTTTTTGCCTTACCGGGAAATACCACAAGCCGCTTTGGAATTCTCTCCCTTTGAGTTGTTTTATGGGAGAACGTGGAGAGGACACTTAGCAATCCTTTAGTAACTCTGGTTTAATGAAGGACTGGAGACTGTGTTAAAACAACGTACACTTATGTGTTTGGGCTACGAGAGAAAATGGAAGAAACGTGCCGTATCGCTAATCAAAGTTTTGACCAAGCAAGGCAGATGTGCAAAAAGGCATATGATGGCAAAGCAGTAGTTCGACAGTTGAACCCAGGTAAGAAAGCCTTGGTGTTGCTTCCCAGCAACAGCATGCAATGGAAAGGGTCCTTCTTGGTTACATGTAAGAGAAATGAAGTGGACTACTAGTTGTTAGTAACCGAACAGAGGAAACTCTACCACATCGACAGATTGAAGAAGTACGAGTAGAAGTGTCCCACACAACAAAGAACAACCTGAGTGCAGCTTGCATGGTGCTAGCCGAAGATGCGGAGGATGAAGTGCTCTTATATTCGGCAAGAAAAACTATGCGAGTAGAAAAGGTTGCAATATGCCCCTACTTAAGGAAAACCGACGACTAGAATTTCGAAACCGGCTCCACAAATATGCTCACCTGTTTACGGATGTTCCTGGAAGGACTACCATGCAAGAGATGCAAGCTACAGCTAACCTCGGACAAGCCTGTACACGTAAAGCAATATCCATCACCCCCTGCAGTCCAAGAGGATATTGAAAAAAAGTAGAATCAATCTTGAACCAAGAGTTAATGGAGAGGTTCGACTCTGCATACAATGCCCCTTTAGTGGCAGTGAAGAAACCGGATGGGTCGACAAGAGTGTGTGTAGATAAGAAACATTTTCTTTACGGAGCACGATGCCTTGAGACTAGCAAACGGGCTTGTTTTCAGGGAACGAAGCACCTTCTGGTCTCTTCCAGAAAAGCAGCACCGATTCCTGCATCATGTCGATCCAGCTTTGGCGCTGAGTTTACCGCAGCGACTTCCACGTGGCCCAGAAGCTTTGCTCCACCCATTTCGTCTCGACGTAGCGCTCACAAATAACTACCGGTATCGCCTTAGCCTAACCTCGAACTCGTATTGTGAAAACTATGGTTCTCCGGAGACAGGGGAGCATATTTTACTGGAGTGCCCTACATGCGGTGAAGGAAGAAACAACCTCGCACAGAAGATTGCGTGCCTCAACCACGGTTCCCTAACTTTAAAAGCACTTCTGGGACCCCGGCCATCTCCCTCGTCTCAGCGTAAATTGCTATCCTCATTATTTGAATACCTCAATGGCATCGGTGCCACTGAGCTGATATAGGACCAGCACATACTTGCACTGTTTACCCGTCCGCAGACTTTTCACGTGTCCCATTGACGGTCCCCAACACAAATGCTGCCTCCTTTTTTTACTTCTTTTTTCATTTCCTTCTTCTCTGCCTTCCGCCTTCTTCCTATTGCAACTTTAATCACTCCTCCTACCCCGCCGAGTAGCATGTAAGCGTTAACATGCCGGCAAACATCTCTGCTTTCCGCTAATGCAGAGCTTTTTCTCTCTCACTTCTCCCTAATCCCAATAATATGCAGAACGCCTCTCCTTCCTACTACGAGGATCTCTGACCTTCCCCATTCCTCACGAGACTTTATCGCTTAAGAATGTCACTCTGCTCAGGATCCAAACACATATATCCAAAAATCAAGGCGGATGAATGTTTTTGGCAAGAAAATTTCGACAATAACCTAAAACCCTGCTCAATACGGGAAACACCACTATCTTCTGCAAAGCCTAATTATATTCAAGGATACACTCACGGGTGAACAACTCAAACATCCCATATCCCACTTGTATCGACACATGACAAGCTGCCCTGACCCCTTATCACCTCAAGATTAGTGTAACTTGATTATGGGGCACTGAAAATCTGGTTCCGCGCATAAAGTCTACCATCTCCTTGTCCCGTTTCCCCAAGCTTTCAATAAATCTTACTCAACAAAGTCGTTTATCCCTCCCTTCCGTCCTCCCTTCATTCCTCCCTACCTCCACGTTTTCCCCCTGTGTCATTGGTTGTCATAACAATACCTGAACGCATAGCCAGGCCAGAAGAAAACAATTTTAAACTTTTACCCTGTTCATTTCTCCCTCGCAGTAAAAAACGCCACGCAGCTGCAACTTTTCCGTCTCATAACTTAGGCCACACAATCGAAGATTTCCTCTGACTTTCCTGTGCCGGGTTTTTTAATACAATTGCAGCTAGCGCAGCTCTCGTCAGGTAACTTCAGTACTGGAAAAGCATAAATGGTAAATTCAGCATCTTCGTTCCAAAATTCTCTTTCGATAGCGGACTACCGCTTGTGTGTTATACATTTTGAGACCTAGCAAGCCGCTGACGCAGTCCAAAGTACGCCAGTGTGAGCGGGGCTTGAATGCTCCCCGGAGAAGTCCGAGCTCATCATTTTGAGGCACAAGCCACGTGGCAAGGCCCTGGAACCCACCACAATACAAATAATGCTCCAGGGTAGCGACGTCCCCGTAGTCCCAACCATCCGCATACTGGGACTTTATATCCAGCAAGACGGAGGAGGAGCGCTAACCGCCCAGCTCCTCAACAACACAGCCTTGCAAATCATGCGTATGATAAGTCGAGTCACAAACCGTCACCAGGGTTTGAAAGAGGATGATATCATCAAGTTGGTGCAAGCACTTCTTGTCAGCCGCGTGGTGTACGCTAAGCCTTACCTCCCGCTGAAACCGCGGGAATTGGACCAACTTGACATACTACTGCGGAAGGCCTCCTTCCTCACATCGACACTAGCAAGTTGGAAGCGCTCGGGGTGCAACAAGGTGCGGCAGATCATTGATGCCCACCTTGTCAGCCAACTAGAGCGGCTCAAACTTCGACCGGTCGCTCGGTGCTGAGGCAGCTAGGCTACGGGATAGGGGACGCCAGCCAGCCTCATCTGGAAACTGTTCCTCAGAACATCCGCACGGTCATCAGGGTTGCTCCGCAACCGCGAAACATGCATCCTGAGCATCACGTACAGCGCAGACAAGCACTGGTACAATTCCTGCAAGGGAAGTACTCTGACCACCCGCATGTGCGCTTCACGGACGCGGCCCACTACGCGTCCCATCCAGCCACAGCAGTTAGTGTCATTGACGGCTCGGGCGATTTCGTTCGCACTGCGACCGTAAAAACCAAAAGACATCGTTGAAGCCGAAGAAACGGCCATCGCACTGGCGATGACGTCGCCAACTTCGAATAGCCCACTTCATATAATTACAGACTGCAAGCAGGCATGCAGAAACTACGGCAACGGTCGGATCTAAATATGGGGTCTCCAACTACTAAAAAAGCACAGGGGCACCCTAAACCTAACTGTACTAATATGGACGCCAAGTCGTGCAGGGCTTGACGGAAATGAGTGAGCACACGCTACAGCCCGAGCATGCACCCTCCGGGCACCGCAGCAGTCGCTCCGTGACCCAGAGCCTATCCAGCAGCAGTACCGTGCACTTCTGCAACACCTCCACCTTGCCAGATGTGCCTAACCGCCACCACACCAGAAGCTCACCCGAGAGGAGGCTGTAGCCTGGCGGCAACTACAGACAAACACATACCCCCACCTTAGCTTCCTGCACATCATACACCCCACAATGTATCCACCAACATTCCCACACTGCAGCAAACATCCAATACTGTACCACACCACGTGGGCTTGCCAAAACACATCAGCATCCCCTATTATTCGCACCCCCACCCTCGAGCAGTGGGAAGCTGCGCTGTGCAGTTCGGATCCTGAGGACCAGCTCCAGGGTGGCCCGGTGCCCGTACCCAAAGCCACCGCAGGGCCCTGGACTGAGGCGACTCCGGCTTTCAAGCGCGAACCTCTCGCTTCAATAAATGTTTCTATCACTCACCTAAGTGTAGTCACAGACCAGTTTTGCGGGTTTTAAATTTTCATAAAGGGTCATCTTTTTTGATGCAATAACTTTTCCAATCGGGTAAGAATTTTTTCCCTGGAATTCGTATTTATCCTAATTGTCTTGTCAGATTCGAACTTCTTTCTGCAATGGAGATTAGCAAACTTGATATAAACATTTTCCCAAAGGATAACCAGTTGTGTAACAACAAAATTGAGGGACTCAACTGAACCTTATAAGGGTCAAAATGCCGGTACTCGGTTCTAAGAAGCTTAGGATAAATTTCCCCTAGAGGCTATCTGGAAATATACAGGAAAAATTCTATACGGTCTTTTAGGGTATCCTAATTTGTGCATCTTTGTTGGTGCAGCGCCAGGAAGCTTCTTTAAACAATTCCTAAAGCGTAAGTTTGATGATTCATTATTGATTACAAAAGTCATGAACGATTGGGCCCTACTTACCGTTTTAGCAAGCAGCGTGTCATCCGGCTGGGCTTTTTCGTTACCTATGTTTTTTGAGTAGTAAAAATACATGCTTGTAAATGATATGTTCCTGCAGTTTACGTGAGCCAACTTAAAGTAGGTCGGTATTTTAAAATTTAAAAGTTTGCTCGGATTGCGCATAGGTTGATTTTAGCGAACCTGCAGCAGTGGGTAAGCGGAAACCACTTAAAAACTTAGGGAAAACATTTTAGTAGGTTAACGCACCCCCGAATCGTTAGGAATGAATGGGATATATTAGGGCCCTGCCGAGCATACTTAGATGCAACCGAACTTAGAAATTCTCCGTGACCCAGACTATCAGCAAAAAGAGAAGTGCAGTCGAACACGGTCCACCTCCAAGTGCCTCACGCAACAGTTCGATCTAAAAAAAGCTTCGATTAAGAAAGTGGCCTCTGAGACCTCACCTGGTGGCCGATCTTTTATCGATCTGCGCATTGAACACACAAGTTTTCCAAAACCCACGCCCGCAACAGGGTGCTTATTTGCGTGTACAAAAAACCACGTGATCTGGCCAGCTTCTTCGTCCTGGATTAAATTCAAGACGCTGGTCTCGAGCTTCTCGGACTATCCAGGTGCGAATCCAGTTCCTTCCATGTCGCCGCAACAACGGCAATCAAGCTGCAGCCACCCCCAGTGCCCGGCTGAGGGCTTCCCGCGCAGCCGCACCTTTTCCGGACGATTCCACTGTTCTTATCACCTGAGTGTGCGACGTAGCTACGATATTCTCGCCGGTGATTTTCGAAGACCTGACATTGTGTGTTAAACTAACTTCGGCAGACACTCCTCGACTTTTTCTCCTTTTCCCCCCTAAGGGTCTTTCAGCTTTGTCGCACTTTTTAGGCTTGCGCTTTCTCCGTGGCCGATTGTAGCGGCCTTGCTTCCGTCGGTAACCCTCACCCAGTCACACGTGTCGTGAGACAGTAACGACGCCTGGAAACGCAAAATCCACCCGGGTTCGCTGTTCTCGCATACCATGCAAATGGAAACCGATTCCGGCTATGAACGTTCTCCAAAACGCGCTCGCGAGGGTCACCTCAAGAGAAACAGCAATTTATTGTTGGTGCGGGACACCTCGAAGAGCTTCAACAGCAAAATGCAAAGTACGTGAGGCCGTTTGCATTCGTTCCTTCTTACCATTCCGAGGCGACATCGGGTAGAAGACCTTTAAGAGAAAAATATTTCCGGCTAGCCTTTGAACGTAGCTTATCGAAATATAGGTGTACTCATTTCGGAGAAATGTGCAGTCGACGCAGTCGGGATTACCTGATGTGACATTTTCCTGGCATTTTGGGTTTCTCTCCCTGTCGGGTTCCGGCGATTTTGCGATCTCGCCCGGTAAGCGCTGCCACCTTCAAAGCTCGGGGCGTTCATTTTGAATAGGGAACGCCACCGCGATATAAACGTACAATGTGATATTTTAACGGTCCTGGAGGGGTATTTAGTGTTCGATATAAATAAATTCTATTACCATGTTGGATATACCCGTGTTCGACTGTATATTTGAAAACGCGAGACAAATATTTTTGCCCTTCGTTCAAACTGACGTGAAATAGCCAATAAAGTCGGCGGCAACCACTTCATCATCGTTGACGCACTTAGGGCTATGAAGAACAAGTTAGGAGAGCAAGACTTTCGGGGTAATAGTTCTGCAAGATCGCTGGGGGACAACGTAATTAAAGTACAAAGTGAGTAGATTAACGGTAGTAGTTCATTTATTTTATCTCAATATATTCCTTATTCTACCTCTCTTGACGCTTTATTTATTACAGATTGCAGCTCGATGTTCGCACGAATGCTGAACTTCATTTTTCAATGTTTCTATCTTCCTTTTTATTTGAAACGTGCCCCCAGTTATAAAAACATTGTGTTTTTGTATGTTGTAGAAATATTAGGCGGGAGGTGCGTAATGCACTCATAAACATTGTCTTTGAAATGAAGCCACGATTCCTTTACAGTCCACATCACAATGGCACAATTAAAGTAACAAAGCTGCATCACGTCAGTGATAGATTAGTCATATTTGGGTCCACGCTAGTTTTATTATAATGCGCAGTATGGATATCTTCTAACTTCAACACTGCTGACTGGCGATCCGCTATAAAGGTCATATAATATGACGTCTGATTTTTACGCTACCGTAAACAACAAAATTGGTTGCCATCTCGCCCTGCGAAAGTGGATGTCAAGCAAAGCTGCTGTAAACGCCTACAAATAGTGATGGAGGGGGGTATGAAATGTTTCTCGATGCCGGGACGGGCTTGTGGGTTACGCTTGGCTAGTCCCACTAGATATAGTTAAGGAGCATCGGCACTTTGTCTCCTATTGTTCCGTGCCGCCGCCATGATGATTGGTCATCTGTTCGCATTACAGAGATTTGTTGAAACTGTGGCAGTTGAAGGACGTCGCCATTTTGTTCTTGTTTCGGAATAGCCGGTCAACTCTAGCAGGATTAGCTTGCCCTCTCTGCCCTGCGGCTGCACGCCACTGGTATCGTTCCGAATGCGAATCAAAGGTAACGGTTGTAACAGCACTTCAGCAGCAGGAGTGTGTCCAAGGATGCCGTTTTGCTGCATCTTCGGTAGTGTTCGTAACAGGCGACACGGTCAAAGTTTGCGGCGAGGCCGTATATGTGGCAATCTCGCAAAACTGATGAACCCCAAAATGACCATCGCTGCTGAATTGGTGCCTCCGTGGAGGTACTCTAATACCTTAGCTACTCACACTATGCTCGGCTTCTCTGGTGTCAAATGCTAGGTCCTGCCTAGCCTCAATCATGACGTCGGCGTCTTGGGCAAGAAGTTTTGCTTAGTGACACTATTACTGCCTTGCCTTGGAAGATAATATAATTATAATGTTTGCCAGGAACCCAAGGTTGGAGGTCCCATTGTTTCATGGCGCCTTATGATCCATAATGTGGATTCGATTATTGTTTTGTGGCTTCATTAACGAATTGGGAGATCTATTCTGTATGCCTAAATACCCCGCTGCATGCATCGGCATGTTAGACCTTGGCGCTTTGGCGTTTTGGCCCAAGGACATCGTTTGTACCCGTGGCGTTGAAACAGGGGTAGAGGTATACGGTGTTGTAAAATAAATTAGGCCGGAGAGCTGACCCGTTCTGAGTGTTTGTGTAGGCATTTGCAATCTGAGATAGGTCATGCAGGAAAAAAAATATCTAGCAATTTTTCTTCTGCTTCTCTACCTCGCGAAAAGTGTGCCAAAACCACAAAATGCCAGTTTTAATCAGCAGCCACTATCAAGATATCGCGCGGCTTTGGATGTTTTATTAGAAAAGCTTTTAAGTTAGCTAATGCAACAACCGTTAGGCTAATTGGTCTATAATGGCAGCAAATAAGTGTCGAATGGTACTAATCTACACTTCACAGAACCTACGTTTAACACCTTAAACAGCAGGGGTCCATATGACCCTTATGTTACTTTTAACAAGAATGCCTACTCCCCCGCCTCTTCCCCGCACGGGCCACCTTAAGTATTCTTGGTGACAGTGTTGGCGACACCACGGACCCAGAGCCCCCGTACTCTTGCTGTAATCTACCGTGGCTACGACTTGTAAGGTAAAGGCAGAAACCACAAACGGTGGCCGTCGGAGCCCAGGTCAAGCTCTGGCGGATGGCCTCCCTGTCTGTTTACCAGGTAGGGAGCTCCGAGACCTCTCTCGGCATAAGGGTAAACCGAGCGAAGGAAGTACCCCCGTCCCCTGCTTTTTTCAATATCGCATGGCTTTATCTTTATCCCCCCAATCCAATGATCGGCCCCCTAAAAGGGGCCGCACCGAAGTACTAGCTAAAGGTAAATCAGAACATTTCAACAAATTTCTTGTCATTCGCTCTGCAGAAACCACTCCTGTCGCAAAGAAGTCCGTCATTCTGTTGGCAAAATGCATTGAGTCTGCTGTTGGTTCAAACTATGATGCTAAGAAACTCGCATCAGGTGATGTACTGGTCGAAGTAAAAAGAAAAAATCAGAGTGAGAACGTACTGAAACAGACGACGTTGGCCAACTTGACTGTCACTGTGACACCACACCGGACCTTCGACTCCTCGCAAGGAGTCATATCAGAGAAAGAACTGGAGTCTGAGACGGAAGCAGATCTTCTTGAGGCTCTCCAACCTCAAGGTGTAACTGCAGTAAAACGAATCGTAATTCGGAGAGCAAATCAAGAAACTCCCGCAAAGCATCCAATCCTAACGTTTGATCGCACAACCCCTCCAGAAAAGGTCAAAGTGGGTTTTCCTAGCGGCAACGTACGAACGTATGTCCCAAATCCGAGGCGCTGCTTTAAGTTCCAACGATACGGCCATGGAACCCAATCATGCAGAGGGAAGTTGACATGTGCCAACTGCGCTGAGACAGGTCACTCCTCAGAAGCTTGTGAAAGCACCACTCAGAAGTGCACGAATTCCAGCGGCCCGCACGCTGCTTATTCGCGTGCGTGTACACAATTCAAGGCCGCAAAGGAAATATTTCACATAAAAGTAAATGAAAACATCACCTATCCAGAAGCGCGCCAAACGCACAAGCTGCTTTCGGCCACATCGTACGCAGACGCCACCCGCCAGGTGTTAGGGCGGCGTTTGGTCAGCACGGCAACACAGTGCAGCCTTCTTGCTGACGTGTTGCTGTCCCAACCCCAGCTGAGCGGCCACCTGCTGCCTCTACAACACCTGTAGGGGCTGCGGGGGTCCCATCTCTTGCCAGGACTGCCTTCGGTAGTCCAGAGTAGTCAAGAATCGCCCAGTGTGGCGACTCCAGCGAATGTGGCGATTGCGATCATCGCTGGGAGCTCTGCCGCTCTCACTGCGTCCTCTCCACCGGCCCTAGGGACACCAGAGGGCACGGAGGAGACGGACACGGCAGGGCCCACAGAAGTGCCCATCCTAGCCCCGCCACCTCCCCGCCCGCGGCGCCTTCCGGCTGGAACCAAAGGGACCCGAAAGGGTGCCAAGTCCAGGGGGCCTGGTCCGCCGGACACCCCCTGAACATCTGATGAGGAAATGGACGTCGGAGCGTTCCTGTCTGCATCGCTGCGCAAGGAACGGGCTGCGGCGTCCAAACCAACAGAAAAGCCAAAGAAACCCGCTCCAAGAATACAAGCCCCGATAGACAAAACATGAACCCACAACCATATTCTAGTAGCTCTTAAAGGTACATAATGGGAACAGAAAATATCATCCAGTGGAACTGTAGAGGCCTCCTTAAAAATCTTGATGTTGTGTACGAAATATTGCATTCCAATCAGCCAAGTGTCAAGTGTCTACAAGAAACACATTTAAACGCCAAACATACAAATGTCTTGAATAGTTACGTGGTATTTAGAAAGGACAGGGCTGGTGGTGGTAGTTCTTCAGGTGGTGTGGCCATCATTTCCCAAAAATCATTGGCAAGCCACTCTATCCAATTACAGACTGTCCTTGAAGCTATTGCCATTAGAACCATAATTTTCAATAGGGTAAAACAGTACTCCATATACATCCCTCCTGATTTCCAGCTTTCAAGCTACGATTTCGAGGGCCTTGTAGATCAGCTACCAGAACTTTTCATTCTTATAGGTGACCTCAGTGCACACAACCCTCTTTGGGGCTCTCACCGCACAGATGCCCTAGGTGGCCTCATTGAAAATTTTCTAATATCTTCAGGAGCATGCCTATTTAATAAAAACAAGCCTACATACCATGATATAGCACAAAACACTTCTTCACACCCCGACTTTGCCATTGGCTCTGCAGTACTCTTTCCATCACTTGAGTGGGATGTTGGCACTAACCCATATGGCAGTGACCACTTCCCTACCTCACTAACATACATAGATGAAGGCCCTAGCAGTTTCCCTTCACATTGCAAGTTTATAGAAGAAGAGCAAACTGGAACACATTCACAGAGACATCTTAACTACAGTACACAGACATAACACACTCACCTGTAGAGAAGGCAACCCAGCTCGTCACAGAGCACATTCTCGCCACCGCTAAAATGTCAATACCGCAGGCCTCTGGGGCTCCGCGCAACCCGAGAAGGCCCTGGTGGAATGACGACTGCAAGCGTGCGCGGGAGGCCCAGAACAAGGCGTGGGGCATCCTCCGTAGACACCCCACAAGTTTTAACCTTATTTCTTTCAAAATAGCAAAGGCATTATTTCAGCATGTGCGCCGTGAGGAAAAAAGGGAGAGCTGGCGCGCCTTTCTCACATCCATAAATTCATACACGGACACCCACAAGGTATGGACCCGAATACGTAAACTAAAAGTACAACACACACATAGCCTGGCCCTGGTTAGCACGACAGGGGACACTCTGGAAGATCAGGCTAACACACTTGCACAACACTTCCAACACGTGTCTAGTTCTGCGCACTATACAAACACTTTTATACAACACAAAACATCTGCCTAAAAGAAACCTATACACGACAAGAACACGTCGAAGTCTGCATACAACTGTGACTTTACACTCCATGAGCTGAAGATTGCTCTTGCCACTTGTAAACCTTCTGCTCCAGGTGCAGACAACATTACATACACTATGATTAAACACCTACACGCAGACACCCTTGTTTACACTCCTGCTATTATACAACCAAATATGGCTATCGGGGCACCTTCCAAGGCTTTGGAGGGAGGCCATAGTTGTGGCTTTTCTGAAAGAAGGGAAGGACCCTTCTTCTGCCGCAAGCTATAGACCTATTGCCCTGACAAGCTGTCTGTGCAAGCTCTTCGAGAAGATGATTAACCGGAGGCTCGTGTACTTTCTTGAGTACAATGGTCTTCTCGAGAGCTGCCGGGCAGGCTCCGGGCACGGCGATCCACAAATTATCAGCTTGATGCATTAGAAACATACATTAACATGCCTTTACACACAAACAGTATTGCATGACCGTATTTTTTGACATCGAAAAGCGTACGATACGGCATGGCGTTACGGCATCCTTGCAGACTTAAAATCCTATGGTGCAACAGGTAATATGTTGAACACTCGTGATAGTTACTTGTCCAAACGAACATTTCGTGTGAGAGTCGGGACATCACTGTGAAGAGTTCACATTCAAGAAAATGGCGTGCCTCTAGGCGGAGTTTTGAGCTGCCGCTGTTTATCGTCAAGGTGAATTCCCTTCGGAAAGCATTGCCTCCATCGATCTCCTGTTTAGTGTATGTGGATGATGTACAAATGTCTTTTAAATCTTGAACATATCCATATGTGAACGTCAATTCCAGCTTGGGGTAAAGAAACTCTACCGCTGGGCAGAAGAAAATGGTTTCAAACTTCATCGCACAAAAAGTACCTGTGTCGTATTCTCAAGGAGACGTAGAGTAAGGCCCGATCCTGAAATAAACCTCAATGATGACCCAGTCTCTATTAAAAAGGAACACAAGTTTTTGGGTGTGGTGAGGGATGAAAAACTCACATTCATCTCTCACATCAAACAACTCAAACAAAAATGTCTAAAAACAATGAATATTTTGAAAGTCCTGTCTCACCAATCATACGGTGCAGATAAACAACTCCTGCTGCACCTTCATACCACTTTGGTAGGGTCTCGCTTGGATTACGGTAGTGTTGTCTACGGGTCGGCTACAAAAACCGCGCTAAAAATGCTCGACCCAGTGCTGCACCTGGGGCTTTGCCTCTCGTGTGGTGCTTTCTGTACAAGCCCTCTCCAAAGCCTGTATGTGGAATGTGACAAATGGCGCCTGGAGTACCAGCGAAGTTATGTTGATCTTTTGTATGCTTGTAAAATGTCATCAATCGACCACCATCCTTTTAAACCTGTTTTTATGGATACATCCACGTTACTGCTGTTTCTAAATCGCCCATCCGTTTCTGTTCCCATCTCACAAAGAGTATAAGAGGAGGCGCCTTTACGTAATGTCTCCTTTTTAAACATCTTGAAATCATCTTGCATTGATCTGATAGCACCATGGCAGCTTCGCACCGTGTCGTGTGACTTATCTTTGATCCCACTCGATAAAATAGGGTACCGAGAAATGCGATCCTGCAGCACTTTCAGGCACTGCACGAGAAGTACCAGTGTACAGAATTTTATAGCGATGCCTCCAAAACTGCCTCCGCCGTGTCATGTGCTGCGCACGGACCGAATTTTAAAGCTTCTGAATCCGTGAATGTAACGTGCAGCATCTTCACAGCAGAGGCGTATGGAATATTTCTTGCTGTGAATCACATTGTCCAATGTCACATCCAAAAATCTGTCATTTACACTGATTCACTAAGTGTCGTACGGGCATTATCATCCCGAAAGAAATCCAAATACCACATAATCAATCTTCTTTTTAGGACAATTATGTCGGCATAAGGCGCAAACCTTGAGGTAACTGTTTGTTGAGTCCCGGGTCACTCGGCCATCGCTGGAAATGAGAGGGCAGATGAAATGGCTGCTGCTGCATTAACAAACACGGTGCACATAACCAGAGTACCCTACACCGACTTGAAACCACACATAAAATAACAACTATGTAAAACATGGCAAAAACGTTGGAATTAACAGACAGAAAACAAACTCCACATTGTAAAACCAACTCCGGACGATACACAACCGATTCACACAACAGACACACAGAAGTTGCCTTGGCAAGGTTACGGATAGGCCACACACATTTTACCCACTCCCACTGCTCTCTGGATCCCCAATACCCATGTGCAGTGGGTGTGGAGAAGGCCTATCCGTAATCCACATACTCATTCAATGTAACGCACTTGAGATAACACGACGCAAACGCTCCCACAGCTGTACACACGACATATTCCACAACACCCGTCATACTTCTTAGGAGACGAGCCCATGTTTTCAGTCAAACGTGTTTTTAAGTTTCTTACCGACACAGAAGTTTTACACCTCATTTCTTATCATGAATCTTGACAACCTGGCCCTTTACACCAGTCATCTTCATTACGTTGCGTTTTACTTTACCTTTACTGAAATGTTTTACGTTTACTTCCATGTCACTGTTATGTAATCATTATAGTTTGGCGCTATTTGCCCTTAGTCGGCCTTGCGCCAGTAAACTCCAAACATCATCATCATCATCATCCCCCGCCCCTTCAGTTGTGTGCCTCCCCGAACACCCTGTAGTTTACAGGGACGAATTCACTGTCAATGATATCATCCCTCAGCCAGATTAATGTGAGAATAACGAAATGCGCGTCGTGAGCATCAAGTAACCGTTCGAGGTGTAGAGGTTTGTTCCCAAGGCTTCGGCAGTTCATATTTAAAATAATGAATAGCTGTCTTAGCTTGTCGATTGAGTTGTTCTTACGAATTGGGAATCGTGGGCCACTTTGTTGTACCCGTGCATACAGTGTCCGGTCAATGCTGAGTTTTGTCGAGAAACCGTCATGTTTAGCCACGGCGTTTCTCTGCTGACACGAGCGATGCCAAAAATTATTCCAGTTTTCGTTAACCTCTTAGAAAAATAATCTGATTCAGGGGTGGTTTTTTTGGCTGAATGTTTTTATATTGTTGCTTTTCCCTGATAGTCCACGCACTCAGCTATAACCGGGCGGCTTCTTTCCCAACGCCACCCTAGTCTGCGACATCTTTCGATGTGTTCGATGGTGATTCCTAGTTTTAAAGCAAATCTGTATACCTCTCCTCGCAACGGTTTCCTTTCCGTGAGAAAAACGACAAGGCGCCAAAGCGGCAAAGCATACGGCGCCGAGCGCATGCCTCAGAATAATCAAACAAAACATGCGACTACTAATTTGTTTAAGGAGACCACAAAACAAGCAGCGAAACCGCATTATGGATCATAACGCGTCTGTGAACGATTGGACACCCAAACTTCTGTGCCTGGTAAATGTTATGTTTGAAGATTATCTTTGATGTTGAGGCAAGACTAGTGCGTCAAAATAGATCAGTTCTTCCGCAAGATGATGACCGCGTTCGTCCAACGAGGGAGACCGATCACTTGCTTCCAGATAAGCCGAGTGTAGTATTAGCAGATGAGGTGCTAGAGTACCGCCACTTAGGCACACCGGTCAGCAATGGCTGGCATTTTGGTGTTCATCAATGTTGCGAGATAGCCGCATGTAGGTGCTAGCCGTTAACTTCGACCGGGTCGTTTGTTAACAATTCTACCAAAGATGCACCTAATAGGTATCGATGGGCACAGTAATGCTGACAAACTGTGGTTACACGCGTTATATTTGATTATCATTCAGAACGATTGGCAGCCGCGCGTAGCCGCACAGCAGGGAGAACAAGCTAAGCCTGCCACAACTGACAAACTATAACGCATAAACGGCAAAATGGCGGCGCCGATGAACCGCCCCAGTGTAAAGAAATGCCACGTAACGGGAAATGAGAAATGGTCATTATGGCGGCACGGAACAACAGGGGAAAAGAGGGGTCCTTATCTGTGACCCTTATCTCGTCACAGCGGCCGAGCGCAAGCGACAAGCAAGCGCGGACGAAGAGAAGCATTGCATATCTTCCTCCATCACGATTTGTAGTTCTTTAGAACAGATTTTCCGGGCATCCACTTCTGCAGGGAGGGAGGGCGAGCAATTTTTTACCTGATGCACAATACGTTTCCTTTGTTACCCAATTTTATTCGGGTGATTTCACATCCAGTCTGTCTATTCAATGAACGATAAGGTTGTTTCTTCTACCGTTACTTTCTAAGTCGTGTATTTTATTTAGAAGGTAACCGGTCTGTTTTTGCCTGCTAGTAATGGTTGATTTCAGATCCCCAACTTCCGTTTTGAAAGCGTGTTTGCTGAACAGCTGTGTCTCTGGGCAAATAATTCCTTTCGTGAAATCGGAAATTTTATTATTTCTTTCATTCAGCCAGTTCAAAACGTTCTTTAACCCTGTAATGCCCAGACAAAGAAAACGATAGATCAAAATTCTAACACGTCATTGCATAATAATTTGAGGCTCAAACAATCCAGAAACGCCAAGCGAAAATTCTTTTCACCCAAGGTTATCAAAATACATACTGTATCATATACACATAAAAAGTAAGAATATGTATACCTACATATATAATATAGGTATATGAGGTATCATGTACCCCTTTATATGTAGCGCTATGTATACCTAAATTTAAAAGTATGTATATAATGTACCACATACCCATAAAAATGTGTATCATACACCCATAAAAAGCAGGTGTAGGCCCACCTGGCACGCTTAGGATGGAGGCTGCTGTATTTCAAACTGCATGTGGGACTCCATGCAGCCAGTTATGACACTATAGTTTTTGAAAGAACGCTCGGGAGCTATAAGAAAGGTATCAGTTCCTGTTTCTTGGCGGTCGAAAGGCGCAGGTGGGAGTAAAAAAATCCGAAATATTGCATGTCCTATATGATACATTGGGCATTACAGGGTTAAGGGAGACAGAATGCTGGTTTGGCGTGCTAGCAGTTGATTAAACTTTTCTTTTTTTAGGTCTTGGACTTGACTCAATAATCACTGCACCCCACAAGATTTACTGTAAAGCAATGCCCATCACTTGCGAAGTCTCTTGCGCTGAGTGGGCAAACCGGCAGTACCCAAAAACATTTGTCACTTCATTAGAACTTATCTGGAATGGGAAAACTGAGCTGAAGAAAGAAGCAGAGGGAATTCATGAGCATTTTGCTCCTACGATAATGCCGATGCCCCTGACTTGGGAGGTTGTTTCGATGCCAAATACAGACGATTGAAGATCCATGTGGTGTGAAGTCTAAGACGTTGCCGCAGGAACAGAAGCAGCGATCACAGACACGATAAGGTCGTTGATTGCGATTGAATCCCATGCACCGCCGTATTGACCATAACAATTACGACAAGACCTACGTTGCTTTCTCAAATTATAAAACTGCAAAATATCTGTCGAAGCGGAATGAGAAAATAAGAAGCACCACGTCATCGCTTCTGCTTTATCCTTGCCCTTGGAAGAGTTGTGGAAGATTTTGTCAATGGTAAAACTTTTCAGCCGCGGAAAAACACCTTGGCCTATCGACGGCAAACGCGTACACATCTTCCCAGTATTACCTGACAGAAGAAAAAGTTCCTTTAGTTATTAGGCTGCTTTCGTTTGTGCATATATTATGTGGGGGTGGCCGGCCGCATCTGCTTACCTGCGACGTAATACATATATACAAGACTATTTTGAAATTGGATAGACGAAAAGTGGTTGTTGCAATAAATTTCCAGTTTCTATCAATTTCTAGTTTTTTCTATATAAAGCGAAAAAGGTGACCGAAGTCTGAACAATACAGTGACTAGGTAAACAACACAGACATTCAAATGGCTTGCGCTCGCATCGTTTCACTAAAAAAATTGGGTTTTCTAAATTTTAGCCAAGAGGAAAGCCAAGCAATACTACCAATGTTTTGTGGTGCAGTGGTCATATTCTCTTTATTGAAGTCAGAAAGGCTTGTTTCCGTCCGATTGAAAACACCGACTGTCGTCTGGTTTAATCATCACTGGGCGGCACATGTCTCTGTACACTTTCAGGCAGCAATCAATTCTTCTTTCTTCTGGCGGTGGTGTAACTCTGCCCGTGCTATTACCATAAACAGGTCCATAATTATCCACAACCACCCAAAGTTCACAATTGAGCTTCCCATTAGGAGGTGTGGGTAACGGTTGTCCTGTGGCGTTTGAAAAGAAAATGTGAAACGACATTTTGAAGTATATCTTTACACGAGCTAGTATAGAAATAAAGGGGCAAGGTTTGAAGTTGGATATTCGGGCTGAGTCAAATTGATTTAAGCATCAGACCTGGTTTTCGGCATTCTCGACAAGGTAATACCTAATGAAGAAGACACTGGATTTTGTTCCAACCTAAAGTGGTCATCACTTCGTTTCAGTTAAATACCGAGGGACACAACTTATGCTCTATGTTTGGTATGCCTGCAAATGTTTCTTTCGGGTTTTCGGGTTCAAGTAGGGAAAGCAATTATTCACCCAGGAAAGTAGATGTTTAGTGACATAAAACACCAATGCTCTATTGTTGCAACATTCCTTTGACAAAACTAGTGCATAGAAATGCGCAGAGTATTTTCCCCTGAAATCCGCAGCGTGCACTGAGATGACAAACGGTTGATCATACCCGCGGCCATATAGTTACTGTGATCGAGCAGACAATCCCATAGAGTCTATGCTAAGGTGTTGTGGATATGTCAGCGGGTCTTTTTATTGAATCCGTGGCTCCCCTATCCGGTGCTTCATAGCTCGTGTGAAGCGTGAGGCGATAATAGGACGTTTGAACAAGAGAAGTATGCATATTTATCATCCACAATCTTTCATGATTTTTTTATTAACTTCAAGTAATTCTTCAGAAACATGAAACTCACAACAGAAATTATTTTTAAATAACTGAGTTTCACGTAAAGATGACTTTCCCCACGACAGATTGTGGAACCACGCTATCGCTGTATACATGACACTAGAAGTAATCCACCTGTTGTATGGTTGATGCCTATAGTAGGTATCTTTTTCACTTCAGGTGCAGGATAATTTCAGGTCGGTCCAAATTAGCCGCTATGCTTACTCGGCCTCTCTGCTGTAAACGTCATTGCCGTCCGTGAATTGGTACGGTATCATTTGTATTGATTACAAATGCAATACTTACTGGGGGAGTACGCCAGACGTACCGCAGCTTCTACCCACCGCCCTTGATTTTAAATAAACATGATTTAATTTTATTTGATTTCAGTTTTTATCCTGAAACGGGGCTTGCGTAATGTCCACGAATCGCTATAGGCTAGCGTATTTCAGAACGCGATTCAGATTGTTTAGATCATTTCTGTCGGATGGGCAACTGTTGCGAGGACGTAGTGAGGACTTTCAAATTTTGGTTTTAAATCTTTGTTGCGTGACGGCCTTAAAACGTAGGGTGTCCATATTGAACGTCTGCATCAAATATTGAAAAAACTTCTTAGAAGTCGTCGCGGTGGCTCAGTGGGTAAAGCGTTCTGCTGCTGGGCACAAAGATGCGGGTTGGCTTCCCTGCCATGCCGGCCGCTTTTCGATTGCTTGCGAAAAGCAAAAATCCTGTCTTTAGGAGATTTCCATGCACGTTAGAGATCCCCAGGTGGCCAAAAATAGTCCGAGCCTTCCAATACGGCGCGCCTCACCGCCGGGGGGGCTGCGTCGGCGCGTAAACACCAATCGATCAACCACTTAGAAGTCGGGGAAAATACTGCGGCTACAGCACACCTAAAACGTCACAAGTTACCAATGCAGTTCAACCCGGATAGAGCCAATTATGCTATATATATAAAACAATAGCAAATCTGTTATGAAACTGCATGGGAAACATATTCCCCTTACCAATGTTCAGATCTGGTTATCGAACTCGGTGCACCTGGAATTGCCGCCATTTAATGAAAGAGGTGGGCATGGAGGATAACAAGAGGCAGCAGCCGCGACAGAAAAAAAAGACCAAAGGCAGAAGATGAAGAGAAAAAAAATGGCACAGCGCATAACAAAAGCAAGGAAGACGAGAAACAAGAGATGAGTCGTTGCAATTCCGCTTCCCGTCGGACGCCCGGTTCGAGGGGCAAAAACATTCTGCAGAAATTCAGAAAGTTATCTACTAATGCCTAGCATTCGTATGCTGCTTGTCCTAAATGTGAGTTGTTTCCAGCCAAATTGTTGGAATTGTGCTGGTCCTGTCAGACAAATTATCGCCATTTACTCTATCATAATAATTATAAGTTCAACTTCCGCGAAACATGCCTCACTTTGAAAACGCTGCGCGTTAGGCGGTTCGACATTTTCCATGGTTTTTATATATTATTACGAAAGTGGTGTATTCTAGGACACACCAAGATTTTGATGATGTCATATCCGTCACGGAAATGACGCCAGAACAATTACCCTGCAGAAATGCGGGTACTGCTGCCGTCTAGGAGAGGAGAAGGGAAGTGGTGCATCATGACGCTAACCTGCGCCGACAGTTGGCGTAGGCTGCGTCGCAGCGACGGAAATGGGCGAATATCGCGAATGCGGCTGATTTAATGCTAAGAGAAACACCAGCGTGTAGCGGAAGGCGTTAACGCGTCCACGGTTCACGCTACAAATTCTATCACTCGCGTACCACAAGCTCAGCTCGTCGCAACTGTCTGCCGTACACGCCACGGATCAGGAGCCAAAGTGGTCGCACGTTTCCTGAAGCGACTCGCTAGCAGGACGTCGCTCGCCAAGCACACCGACAAGACAGCCGCCATCCCGCAAATTATGCTCCTTTCGCTGCACATTTCGCTGCACATTTCACTTTCGTGCTTTACCGACTCCTATGACACAGGAAGGAAACACAATATCTTGTTATTTTTGTAGTGCTTCAAAATTTCTTTCTCCTAATTATCTCATTTACGCTAGTATAATATATATAGGTGGAGATTCCGCAAAATTTGCATTATTGTGGAAATGCCATAGTTTGTACATTTTCCCCATTTCAGTAATTCTTTGATATTTTTCTTATTTTTTGTGTTTCATAATTTTGCCCTACCGATTATCTCTGCGTTAGTTCAAGGATTACATTTGGAAATTTCGCGAAATCTGCATTACTGTGGAAATGCAGGGTGTTAAATGCTTCGCCATTTTCCGCAATTATTTTATATATTTTTTTGCGAAATGCGTGGTGTGGGAGGGGTTGTTGAGATGTGTCGCTGCCGCGATGGAGATGTTGGGTCTAGCATGTTTTGTACGCGCAGGATGCAAGACGGAACACGCCAAGTCACTGCGTCCGGAGAAAGGCAGCAGTATCGACGAACTGTGTGAAGAGGTCGCCAACGCGTCCGATGTTTAGGTGAAAAAAGTGGACTTCGAAGATATCGCGAGCGTCGACGAAGCGGGAACAAACCTGCTCAGCAGCAGCTAGCACAGGATAGAGCGAATTAGAAAAATAAATGAAAAGGGACACAAGCCCCAAAAAACGTTTTGGAAAGTAAGCCAACCAAGAAAAACAACAGGGTCTTGCCTGTGTGGCTGGCACACAAACGCAGAGCTGGCATATTTGTTATAAGACACAAAAGAAGAAGTTGCCGGTGGCATCTACGTTTGGATCTTAATATGTAAGACGCGACAGCGTTGCTTCGACGCCCAGGGAGCGTCTTCAAACGCAGTGGTTGTATTTACGATATATGCTTCACGAGTACTTAGGTCAGCAAAGAGAGAAAGACTAGCAGCGAGGTTTTTTAATCGCCCTGACCCAGGAGAGACAAAGTCCATCTGTGCTCTTGTGGCTTAAGATGTGAATTCAAGGCTACGGCTTTGGGGTGTTGGTCAGTTTCAGCGAGAAGGTGGACGTATTAGTGTTTCAAAGTGTTCATTTTCTGATGCTTAAGCCGGACTGACATTTTGCTTTTTGCGGAGAGAGAAAAAACACAAAGAAAAATCCTTTCTTACGGCAGGAGCAGTTTGGGTTTAAAAAAGTTCAAAGAGATGGTAGAGGCTTCAAGAGTGGAGCGTGAGGTGTACGGCAGTGGATGAAGCAGCTCCTCTTCTTACCTTCTCATCAGCTCCTGCTTATCTTGAGGTATCTCGCTGGTTAAAGCTACCTTCCATGTCTCGGTGGAAGTGGAATATGCGATGCTTCAGTTATTCTCCCCTGACCATACCCTTGGACATGGCTTGATTGCGTAGAAGGGGGTGGATGTTTGCCCAATTTTAGCACAGTTTAAGCTACTGTGGGATTAAGCTAAAACGGAAGACTGGGCGAGTTGGTACATGTTCATAGTAACAGCGCTGACAACACGAGACAAAAACGAAGAGGGCACAAACACGGCGCAGCGCCGTGTTTGTGCCCTCTTCTTTCTTGTCTCGTGTCATCAGCGCTGTTACTATGAATATGTGCTGTGAGATGTTCCCATGAAACATCTTCGCTTACACATATCTGTAGATACTTGTGTTGGGTTATCCTCTACAGAGTTTGCGATTCCTAGGTATGAGCCTCTCGTAGCAAGGGGAAAAATTGTGTCCCTATCGTAGGATGAGGAGACCTTGTTTGCGTTTTCCTTGTAGGGGAGTGCGGTAGTCATGCTCACCAGGAGCACGGTACATGATTTCGCATGTCTCTTGATAAGCGCCTCGTTCGGTTCCACACTATTCTGCCCCGGTTTTCAGGTAACTTTCTGAATTGTGCAAGGGAGTATCTTACCGAGGTGTTTAGGTATTCTACCTGCAGAAAACAATGTAATGTTGTTTGAGAGTCTGTAATGTTGTTTACGCTTCTAATCGGTACTTTGGAATGTTGTTTACGCTTCTAATCGGTACTTTGGCTATTCGGATTCCCAAGGAGATATCTTTAACTTCCGTTTCTTTGTTTCGGTACGTATAAGGGTCCTTCAGACAGAAATATTGCCTAAATATTGAACTACGACAATTCCTGCTTCGCACTTTCGCGCATACCGGCGTATGCGGTGGTCTAATAATCTGGATACTTTGCTGGAATGAACGCAATCCTTCCTTATTGCCTGTTCTTGCGAAGGTTGGGGTCCGGGTTTTTCATACAGTAGAGGTTTTATGCAAAGTCGCTGGATCCATGGCAGTCTATCATGGCGGGCACTTATTCTTTTTTAGGAGGGGGGGGGGTGCCTGTCTTCGATCCGTTGGCCCGTCCGGATTTTGGTTTACTGCCCGGTCTCTCGGTGCTAGTAGAATGGTTTTTAAGGTTTTTTTAAGAGCTTTGTGAAGACACAACTTAAGGGCCTATTCATCGTCATAATCATCTTCAACATCTTATTTAGGTCGACTGCAGGATGAAGGGCTCTGCCATTATCCTTCACTGCTCTTGTCTTGCACTGTCCGTTTCCAATCTTTGCCTCCCAATTTTATTTCATCTCTCCATAGAAGGAATGACGTGCCTCTTGTAGAGCGGCCTCTAGCAGTCCATTCTTTTACCCTGGTGATCCACCAATTGTCACTCCGTCTCATGGTCAAAATTTCGAGGGTGACAACCGCCTTATATGGCATCCTCATGACCGTGTTAATTTCATTTTCTTTAGTGCGGCTAAATTTGGGGTACGGGAAATTTTGCAATATCCGGTTTATGATCAGTGGCTGAATGAGTCTGACGATTTATTCTCCTTTCTTTTGTGCTCTTCTTTTGGATAGTCGTTTATTAATGTGGTAATTGGGTAAAGAGTTTCTTTTTGTAGGGTCAGGGGACATGGTGAGTTCGGGTATATACTGGATTTTTTTTAGTTTATTTCTGCTCATTATCAGTGGCTTCGTTGATTTGTGGCATCCTTGAATTCTGTGCACAATTTTGTAGTTAGGTGACCCAGTTTTGGTGCCGGCATCCGTTCCGGTGAATGTGGTGGTGGTGATTCTTGTGTAGGATCAGGCGGGGTAGCTTGGTTGGATATGCTGGCAATCGCTGCGCCCAAGCTCCCTCTAATTATTTTAGGTTAGGGTCCTTTAACCATGAATTCGCAAGTTCCGTCTCCTGAAGAAATGTTAGTAGAAGGCGTGACACGTCTCTGCGCAGCATCAAATGATCCTTTGGGAAGATGATGTGGTCGAAGGTGTCGTGTTGGACTGCCAACTTTCTAATTGTGAGAGCACTTCATTTTATGGGCAAGACATTACGTAGTGGTTTACATCCCCTATCACTGCACATTACGAAAACTGAGGTGATCGTACGAGGCCCACCTTAAAGCCCCATGCTGGGTTCTTCGCTGATCCTGTTCGCATGCGGTACAGCAATGTTGCTTCCCGTCTCATAAGTCCAATTTTGACGCAAGGCTGATGATAGGGATCTCGCAAGGACTTGGAACCTTCGACGCCTGTTCGCTTGAAGTCGTTCCAGTCATTGGCGGAAACCTTAACATTCGGTTATAATTGCAGCGTGTTCCGTGCAAACTGATCAGTGAGCGGTCTCCTTGCCCTTGGCGCCAACGCGCCAGGGTACGGTAGAAAAGGTTTCTCGCAGGTTCAATAACGAAAGAAGTTGTGGTATGTTTGGATAAATGCTTTTACACTAACCTGCGCAAATGTTTCAAATATTGCAAGTCCTAATGAGGCATTTGACTCATTTTAGCGGTATTTAGCGAAGCCTACAATTTCTTTTTTCCTCTAATATAACAATAAATTCCCGAGAGCCAAGAAATCATAGGTTACTTGGGTACCCCTACATAAATTCAAATTCAGAGACCGTTTTTTTCACTAGTTCATAAAAACTAAGGATATTGGCAAGTGGTCAGAATTCAAAAAAAATGGAAATATTCTAACAACCTAATTCAAGAACGCGCGATCCGCGTAATATATGAATAAGTCTTCGGCCACTTACGATAAGCCACAACAAACGTGGACGCTACTAAAGTCCCTCGTATATCTTAACAAAGTTGCCGTCCCAGACTTATTATTGTTGACCGTGCTTTGCACTCGGGTATGGCCTTGGCAGATAAAATTAATAGTTATTTCCTAACGTCTGCTTCTCCTCTTCCCGCTTAGCTCCTCTTTTTCTCCCTCGTCCCGCGTAGCTCCAGCGTAGGTGCTCGAGGAGCTCCTCCCGCGTAGCTCATTTAGCGCCTATGTAAGCGATAAAGTTCCTACTTCTTTTTTTAGCACGAACTTCATCGTATGAAGTTGAATCAATAATATGAAAAAGATAAAAATACATGTGGGTGTCATATGTCAGGGCACCTCCCAAGAGGGGATGCATGAAAACCCCCAAAAATGAGGAAAAAGAACAACGGAAGGACCATTCGAAGTGCGGGCCAGGAGCGCGCCAATCAGCAAGCGCCAGCGACGACGCACCGAGGAATCATGGGTAAAGGTTGCAGCGCACTGGTCGGCCAATCAGGGAAGGCCACGCATGGGAAACGTTGCGTATTGACGATGTAAGGACAGTGAAGAAGCAAGAACCAATGGGAGTGCGCCACGAGAGAGCCCAGAAGGTATAAACGCGGGGCGCACAAAGAGAAAGGGGAGGCAAGACAAGGAGAGGCAAGACAACGGGAGGCAGACAACCTGGAGGCGGCCGGAGAACGTGAGCTTCACGGAACGAGCCAGGGGGACGCGGCCAGGCCATCGACCACGCCATCCCAGCCTGGGCGGGAGCGGGCCGACTGCGCATCGGCACCGTCATCCTAGGTGCACCACGAACCTGTATCTTCGTGGCCCCAGCGGCATCGGTCGGTCACCAGCGGCCAACGTCCACGCTCCGTCGACGTTCGTCTCGACGGCCCCGAAAGGCTACGTTCGGGTTGAGCCTTCCTGGAACCTCCAGCGGCAGCGGCTACCAGGGGGTAGCCACCGGGGAAGCACGCCACCGAAGGGATGACCGCGCGCGTCGAACGCCGGCATCAAGGACCTCCAGCGAGAGCGTCTACCCGGGGGGTAGCCACAGAGGAAAGAAGTGAGGACGCGCGGAGCCCACGCCGTCCAAGGAGTGACCGCGCGCATCGAACGCCGGCACCGAAGCGAGAAGACGGCTACCACCGAGTCGCGGCCACGCAACGGGTGCGACACGTTACCGCCGACGACAGCGGGGTAGGCTAGTCCAGTAGGGACGCAGTTGTAAAGGACACAAATAGGGAGTTGTGGTACGAGAGAAATGAACTAGAACTTGATTAAGGAGTGTATTTGAACCGATAGTGTAGGACTTTATGGTAGAGACTTTTGAGTTTTAATTTGAATTGTATATTGAGCTGTTAAGTTAGGGGTTTGTATGCGAGTTGTATGTTGAGATTGTTAGTTAGAGATTTGTGTTTATCGTTTGTGTGTAGTCTAAATATTCAGTGCTTTGCCTCAGGGTTTTTTGTGTGTGTGCATTAAATGTATGTTGTTAAGCAAGTCAACGGCTTCCCTGTGTCCATTGCTCCGAGCTGGTAAAGACCACCCCACCATCCGTTCATGTGACAAATAATTGGCGAGCCTGCCAGGATCTTGGCATATCAACTGCCAGGATTGGCCCAGTCACGTGTCTTACCACCTGGGAGAATGAATTGGGAAAGTTTGTTGACATTGGTTCAGACGCGAGGTTTGAGCAAATAACAGTTTGTCGAATTGTACAATGAAGAGAGCCGCAAAGTCAATCAGAGATTGGATGCAAAGATTGAAGAATCTCGCAAAGCAAGGGAAAGGCTTCAGGCCGAGGAACGAGAGTTGCAGATACAAATGGTAGAGCTGGAAATGGGACATGCAGAATTAACGCAGTGCCTCGAAGAAAAAGAATGCAAAAGAACCGTGAGCGCGCTGCACGCGAGACAGAAGGATCCCGCGTCGCTGACCTCTACGAGGCACGTGAGGAAGAAAGCACGCAGATCGGCGGCAGCGAAGGAGCACGTGCCTTTGGTAGAACGCAGGTCGCGGATCACGATGAGGCCGCGAGTAAAAATAAACACAAAGAAACCGTTTGTTTGTTCGGACAACCTGCTGATGAGAACGTCGCGTTCGAAGCGCGAGACAGTGAACTGGGCGGGAGTGGTTCGACCGCAGGCCAGGCGCTTGGCGATGAGCGCTCCCAGAACACGCCAGGAGAGGACAGCTTGCTTCCGCCGAGTAGCGCTTTTGATTCACTGGGTTTTATGGTCTCCGAAAGAGGATTAGTTGAGACTGAGGCACCTGCCGCTCCGTGTACTTGTACTAATGGAGGCTGGCAAGAAGGCTGTAGTCTATTGGAAATGCCTATAGCTAGTGAGACTACCCTCATCCTCGAAAAGGCCAGTGCGAAGCTGTCAGACAGTGAAACGGGCAGCTCAGCGTCTAAGGTTGTCAATGCTGCCACGAGTGCGCAGCCAACTACCGGGATTTCAGACCTCCCAGGACAGCGTCCTCAGACCGAGATATTTGTTGTCGATGAAGAGCCACAATTAGAGCATTGTGACAGCGATACCGGGCAGGGTCTGGTTAGTTGTGAGAGACAGTTGGCCGCCCCGAGTCAGGTAGCTGAAACTCAGTGCCGCGAGGAAAATGGCGCACTTTTGCCAAAGTAACCGAAGCGAACAAGGGGAAAGAGCTTGGTGCCTAGGAAGGTTAGAGTGCGCGAGCGTAGCCGTGCTGACAGAAGCATGCTGAGCAGAAAAGCGACCCAGCTAACAGCCAGAGCTAGAAGGATGAGCAGACGACGGGCCAAGACGAGACAGGCTAGCAGGAAGTCCCAGTGTAAGCACGGGAAGAAGGGTAGCTCACAACATGGATGCGACGCGCGAAGTAACCTGCAAGCTAGTAGTGTGCAAAGAGCAGCGCGCAAGCGCAGAGTGACGGGTGAAATCGTAAGGCGGCCGGTCCTAGTGAAACCATCGAGCCAGGATATGGTCTACCGTCACGCAAGTAGTGTGACCAAGGTCGGTTGTCATAACCGAGCTGATTGTGCAGCGAAAGGTGCCGAATGGAAGAGGCGGAAGAAAGATAAGATGAAGGCATAGGTCAACGAACCTGATGGAAAGCACGAACTTGACTCGGAAAGGAATAGGACCCATAACGGTGACGAATGATTGTGTGTTGTGGTAGAGTCTCAATAGTGCAGTAGAGTTAAAAGGCAAGCTTCGTGTAAATGTATATAAGGAAAATAGTGGTGTTTAATACTAGATTATCGAAGGGTGTGATTTTGGTGATGTTAGAGCAAATTGTATGAGGAGTTTGGGGTATGTGCATGAAGTGTAGATATGAAAGAATTAGTTGCAAAATGCGGTTGAGGAGGCAGAAGAGGAAAAACGTCAGTTTGGGCCGCTTGATAGAGTGTTGTCCAATTAGAGTTCACTGAAGTGTTTGATTGCAGTGATGTTCTAGAGGAGTTCGTTTGTGTATATTGGTGTTTAAGAAAGTGGTGTATTGGTGATAGAACGGGAACATGGTATTAACCAAATGTGCGTGTTCGGTACACGAGTGAACTACAGACAAGGGTGAAACAAGTGGTGAGGTGAAGTATGAAGTGAAAAGTCCGTAGAAAGAAGTGAGCAGTGGTTGTGAACAGTGGACTCATGGGAAGTGAGCAAGAATTGTGGAACAAGAGGACCTCGGTGGACAACATGAAGCAGTTTCTTGAAAAAAAAACTCTTAAAGCGGGGGGTATTTGTCATGTGTCAGGGCACCCACCAAGAGGGGATGCATGAAAACCCCCAAAAATGAGGAAAAAGAACAACGGAACGACCATTTGAAGTGCGCGCCAGGAGCGCGCCAATCAGCAAGCGCCAGCGCCGACGCACCGAGGAATCATGGGCAAAGGTTGCAGCGCACTGGGCTGCCAATCGGGGAAGGCCACGCATGGGAAAAGTTGCGTATTGATGATATGAGGACAGCGAAGAAGCAAGAACCAATGGGAGTGCGCCACGAGAGAGCCCAGAGGGTACAAAAGCGGGGCGCACAAAGAGAAAGGGGAGGCAAGACAAGGAGAGGCAAGACAACGGGAGGCAGACAACCTGGAGGCGGCCGGGGTGCGTGAGCTTCACGGAACGAGCCAGGGGGACGCGGCCAGGCCATCGACCACGCCATCCCAGCCTGGGCGGGAGCGGGCCGACTGCGCATCGGCACCGTCATCCTAGGTGCACCACGAACCTGTGTCTTCGTGGCCCCAGCGGCATCGGTCGGTCACCAGCGGCCAACTTCCACGCTCCGTCGACGTTCGTCTCGACGGCCCCGAAAGGCTACGTTCGGGCTGAGCCTACCTGGAACCTCGAGCGGCAGCGGCTACCAGGGGGTAGCCACCGAGGAAGCACGCCGCCGAAGGGCTGACCGCGCACGTCGAACGCCGGGATCAAGGACCTCCAGCGAGAGCGGCTACCAGGGGGTAGCCACAGAGGAAAGAACTAAGGACGCGCGGAGCACACGCCGTCCAAGGAGTGACCGCGCGCATCGAACGCCGGAACCGAAGCGAGAAGACGGCTACCACCGAGTCGCGGCCACGCAACGGGTGGGACACGTCACCGCCGACGACAGCGGGGTAGGCTAGTCCAGTAGGGACGCAGTTGTAAAGGACACAAATAAGGAGTTGGGGTACGAGAGAAATGAACTAGAAATTGATTAAGGAGTGTATTTGAACCTATAGTGTAGGACTATATGGTAGAGACTTTTGAGTTTTGATTTGAATTGTATATTGAGCTGTTAAGTTAGGGGTTTGTACGCGAGTTGTATGTTGGGATTGTTAGTTAGAGATTTGTGTTTATCGTTTGTGTGTAGTCTAAATATTCAGTGCTTTGCCTGAGGGTTTTCTTGTGTGTGTGCATTAAATGTATGTTAAGCAAGTCAACGGCTTCCCTGTGTCCATTGCTCCGAGCTGGTAAAGACCACCCCACCATCCGTTCACGTGACAGTGGGAGCGGCTTCGAAGATACCAATGTTCGCCCGGTAAAGAAAACAGCTGGTATTTTATGTATCCACCTTACCCACATCTGCAACTGTATCTCATCTTTGGGTATTTTTTCTTAAAAGATGATAATTGCCCGAGTATGTTCCATTCCTAAAGGGGTAGCATGGGATGTGATCAAGAAGTTCGGCCCGATTTCTGTGCTTACAGTGTTCTCTAAGATTATAAAGCAGGTTAAGAATAACAGGTTTAGTAGTGTTTTTACAGCTAATAAAGTGATAGCAAATGAGCCGTACGGGTTCCAGAAAGGAAAATCTTTGTAAAATGCACTCTTATATAATAAAAGAAAATATTTACAAATATTTAAGCCCAATCGTGTGCATTATGTATTTTTTACACTCCAAAGAAGCATTTCACTCGGTTAGGCAGGATAATATTTCTACCAAACTTGACTTGTACGGCATTCATGGAATTGCGCTCGATCACATAAAAAGGTATTTCCAAAATCATTGTTATTTGTGAAGATCAATAACTTCCAATCTACTGCGGAAATGATAAGGTATGGTGTGTCACAGGGTTTAATTTCGGACCCCTTATTGTTTATTGTTTCCATCAATGATATTGTCCTTGTACCTGAAACTCCAGATATTGTCTTATACGGTGACGATATGAATGTGTTTTTTCATGGAAATAATCTTGAGATTGTGGTTCGGAAAGCTAATAGGTGGCTAACGAAGTTCATTCGTGGCTCTTGATAAATGACGTAGCCCTAAATTACGGATAAAAGAAAACATATTGTATTTAGATCCTGGAACAAGTCAATAATTCCCAATGTTCTAGTGTAAATAGCCGGCAAGAAGATTGAAAGAGTGACATCAGTTGAATTCTTGGGGTCACTTTTAATGAACATTTAGGCTGGACACCACACAATATTAATTCACCTATGAGCTTATCTAAGACTATTGGCATGCTGAACAGATTTAGAAGTTTTCTTCCTAAGTCGTTTAAGTGCCAGTTATATTGTGCGTTGATGTATTCTCGTGTTACTGCATTTTTAGTCTCGGGCACTACTACCAAAGGTAACTCAGACCGTATTTGTATCTTACAAAAAAAGTTCCGAGGAAAATCTTATGTGCGACAGCTATACCCTTCTGTATTTTTACAAGAATAACCTCCTTAAAATATATATTTATCTCCAACGCCTAGCCTTCAATGTATTCCATGATGCAAAACCAAATCCTGTCGTGCATCTTAATAAATAAAAAGAAAAAAATGTCGTTATTACCTCGGGCATAAACCATACGTAACAACACGTGTTCGCACATCTTATGGTAAACAAACGTTAGGCTTTCAAATTCCTCACTTTTTAAACAACCCTGGAATGACCAAAGTTTTTCTAAGTTCTTGTTCAATTGGCTTACTGAAAAAAAGTGAAATAGTTTTTTCCAGAGAAAATAATTGTCGAACCTGACCATTTTGTATGTCATATTTCGTGCCATCACATGGGTTTTCAATACAATATCATTGTGTATTGTATTCTCATTGGGTATAAGCCACATACTTGCTAGAGGTACCATCCCCGGACACAATAACACCTTTCATTTTGTATATTGTTTGTTTTGTTTAAAATTTCAGTTTACTAAAAATTGGTTTCATCATTGCACTGTCTCTAACATTTGTTAAATTGCGTTATCACACTATGTTCTCATGTTGTTTATAGTTAAAAATCAGCCTGTAATTATGTTGATACATTATCGCTTACGCCGCGGTATTATTATTATGGCAAAATGTGCAGTGTAAGGTTGGTAAATGCGCTTTGTTAATCTTATGCTGCTGCCGTTGTGGAACTTCGGATACGGGGCCTCATCAGGCATTTCGAATGCCTATCGCCCCGATCACTTCGAGAGAAGATTAAAATTGAAAAGAAAGACGACTTGTTGTGATGACGACAGCCGCGGGCACGGCTGGCGATACTGTCTGTAAAGTATGCAACCGCCGACTGGGCATTAAACGAATTTCACTGGGCATGCATGGCATTTGCAGAAAATTCTTGTGTATTCTTTCCTCTCCGCACTTTTATCAGCCTTCAACAGGCAGGCGAAATTGTTAGCCAATATGCTCAGGAATGCGGCCTTTCCTGCGCCAATGAAGTCAATGGTTGGACGGCATACCGTCTGTTAAGGTAGCATAATACAAAACAAGAAACACAGGTCAGTGACCAAGCCAAAAACAAATTGACGTTCCGGGAGCGCTACGGCTCCCTTGTTCACAATGACCTTTCTCACAATCATTGTGAGCAAGGCAGCCTTAGCGCTCCCGAAACGTCAATTTGTTTTTGACTTGGTCAGTGACCTGTGTTTCTTGTTTTGTACTTTCCTGCGCCCCGCAAAAATCAGAGCTAGTACTAGTCAGGAATAAAGGCACCGCCAAGGACTCCAATGACATTCAGATCCAATGACATTTTGACCGAATGCAAAAACGTTTTCTCTAGAAAATGTTTCTTAAATGTGTGGTTTGCGCCTCCATAACCCAGTTCAACAGTGCCACAGCCTTTCAACAAAATGTTCGCTAAGAGATTGCGCTACTTGGTTTTTAGTAATACTTTGCATTCTCACAAATAGGGCCTGCAAGCACGCACTTTTCCTCTATAGATTTAAAACAAGGCATTTCAAAGGTGTAAATGCTATAAAAAGTTTTTCGTATCATTCTTCAGAATAGTTATCAGTGAACACCACGTTCAAACAGGTGGGGGTACGAGCTGGTTAGTGCTCCATTATAATTCGGTCGAGCGCTTTAACACAGTACGAGTGAGACAAGAACCATCGCTACTTACTAATAAATTTTTGTAACAACGGGACATATAAATAAACGACGTCCATATCTTTGAGCTCGAAAGTGCTGGCCTTCTTGGATAAGAATTTATTATACATACGTGCATGACGAGTGCGTGCGGGGCTGCGCAGTGAAGTGATAAACGTCGTAGTCATTTGTGCGTGTTCTTTTCTGAGTATTTATGTGTCCCGTTGTCATTATTAAAATTCAGTTATAAGTTGCGCTGGTTCTTGTCTCACTAATCCTGTTTTTACTTAGTGTGCTTAACGGAATTATAACAATGTTCAAATACCTAAATTCCGTACTTACCATGTTCGTTACGTTTTACTGCAGGAATACTCACAACAGTACAGTTTCTGTTCGAGTACAAGTGCATCCACTGTGGAGGCAGCAGTGGGTAATAAAGGTCAGCTGTAATAATAAGGGCAACGTATAAAATTAAGAACCTTTACGATCACAAACATTAAAATGTTCTGTTTCATCAAAAAGCATTCAGTTCTATATGTTGCATCATCACTTCTTGTAGGAGAATTGTAACCTGCGAGAACAAAAAAAAAAAAGAATGCCCAAAGCAAAGCTACGCAGGCAAGCGTGCTTACGGTTACATTGTAAATTTGGCCCCTTGTAGCTGATATCTAGATCTTTCAATTGAGTTTGGAGAATATTTTATTCAGGAACACATGTAGAGGGGCGGCACCACATCACTGTCCCTGCGGACAGAACCGTCCCAAGCTCCCTGCGCTCGATAGCTATCACTATTACTCGGCGTATTCAGCGTTGCCCTTTCTCAGAGGCCTCCTCAAACACTCCTGTCTGTCGTCTGTTTCTCTTTCCTGACGCCCGATCGCGGCTCAAGTTCTCCAGCTCAAGGAACTTCCGCTTTTTCGTGCCATTCATTTTCCGAACCTCAGAGCGTGCGTGCTTCGAGCTGAGAGGTTTAGGTTTTCAATTTATTACCACTTCATGAAAATAAATAAATTGCGATTTCTTCTGTAACTCGCCCTGTCTAACGCTACTTCTAGCATCCACCAAATTCTTTTTGTTAGACACATGTGGGAAACGAATAATCAAGTAATGTTTGCTTGCCTTATAATAATTGTAAACATATTCTAGTGGTGGCCCTGTGCTCTCAAGTATAAGTCGCACATTCAGTTCTGTCTAAAATAGTTGGAAATGTGGAAGTAATGTATGCCTTATTTGAGGGTAACGAGGCGTTCATCTCGGGCGTAACTTATATATAGACCTGAAAATGGCCTTCTGTGCGAATCCAAAAAGAACAAAATTTGAAATTTAGGTGTTCGAGGGATTTTGAATCTTGGTTCTACAGAATTCGAGACCAACACATCCCCTGCACCAGCACTTAGCCTTACACTCACCCAGACAGAAAATTGGCTTAAAGAACAGATGGCGACGCCTGAGATGAAAAGTGATTTAGCGGCATGAATCCTAGCCGATACGAGTATTTGTAGCAACATAACAAAAGAAGCAAACCATGTTTGCGCTAACCGCCAATATGTAGGCTTTACAAGGGCGAAAAAAAGCAATGAAAAAAAATCTCCCCTTCATGGGAGCATGCCAGCACTCTTACAGACAGTATGGCCGTTGTTGCTGTAATTATTTAATTATTAAGGTAAAGTCGTGCAGCCAAAATACGGGACGAGGGAGAGAAAGGCAGGAAGAAATGGCCGAGTAGAAGAAATGCTAAGTTTAACAGTGACTTAGAAGAGATGTCTGCCGTCAGCAAAGCCAGACTTCGGTTGGTATCATATGTGTTAAAAAGCCTCTTACGAACCCAATAGACACTGGTCCAAAATAATTTTGAGATACCATCCTATAAGCTTCAGAACCGCGATATAAGCTTCAGAACCGCGACATTAGGGTCTTCGAAAGAGGACTATTTTTGAGAGGCAACGTACGGCATACCGTTAAATAGGATAGGGTGGTACAGACATAATGTGAACCAGTTCTAGGTTAATTGGTTCAGGGTGGCGAACACCGGCATCGTATAGTTCGGCAGTGAGGAGGCGGAGAATCCGCCGTGGCGGCGCCACCTGGAGGCGAGCTGTTCTGACAGACCCTACACTGGCTCTCCAAACAAAGGCGAATTTCAGCGGAAATTTTCTGTTCCGACTGGATTCAACACTCGCATCTTGTTCATGAAGCCACCAGGAGCACGACAACATCAAGCTTGAAGCCGTACGTAGAACATTTTTCATTTTACGGCCAGTTCAAGTTTCGAAGCGGCGGAGGCCCGCTAACCCTAACAAGCTAGCGGCGAGGCATAGCCACGACATCGGCTGCCTCGTCGCAGGAGATGGCGTCTGCCATGACTCGAGCGGACGCCGTCCAAGCTCACCGGTCGTCTACAGACATCTCAGACGACGAAGAAATGGATTTGCGAGGTTCGCAAGAAGATGGAATTACTACCGGCGGGAATAATGACACCACCGACTGGATCACCGTCACAAGCCGGGCCCAGCGCCGCAGAATGAAATCACAAGCGATCACGCCGACGACGACCTTGACGCCTCCGAAATCGGATCTTCGCCCCAGCCGCTCACCGCGAAAGCCAAAACTGCCACCGCCGCCCGCCGACGATTACAAGCTGGCCATCAGACCTCGCAACGGCCTGCCACTAAGCAAGGTGAGCCCCATGGCCCTCTCAGATTGCATCTTGCGTGAGGCGAACCTCCAGCCCGAAGGCACAACAATCAGAGCCCGCATCGACGAAAATCAGAACATTCTCATCGTGAGCACCCCTTCCCCAGACACTGCCGCGGGACTGAGCAAGATAGAAAAACTCACAATTGGAAATGGCACCTTTGAAGTTTCATCATACGGGGTCTCCCCGGATAATTCCTGCAAAGGCGTGATCCATAACATCCACCTCGAAGCAACGCCCGACGAAATAATGAAAGCCATCTCAGCTCCAGGATTCGAACCACTCACATACCGCAGGTTGGGAAATTCTACAACCATCGTCATAACATTTATGGGGAAGAAAGTGCACTGTATGGTCTACGTCGGTGGGGTAGAGACAAGGTGCTACCTCTACAAGCGCACGGTCGCCCACTGTCACGTGTGCCACAAGACCGGCCACAGAGAAGACGTGTGCCTGCACCCCCCATCAACGCCCAAATGCAAGGATTGCGGCGTTCAACTGACTTCGGACCAGCACGAGTGCCACCCCCAGTGCACTCTCTGCGGAGGCGCCCATACAACGGCAAGTAAGAAATGTCCCAAGAGGTCCCTACCACCGATCAACCGCAGAAAGGGAGGAGGCCCACCCACAAACGCCAGGAGTTCCCGCTCACTGTCCGTGGATGCTCGCAAAATGACTCCAAACTCCCGGTCCCAATCCCGGAACAGGCGAGACAGTTCCCAGGCACCGACAAAAAGCGGAAAGGAATCAGGACGTCGCTCCCGATCCCGATCCAAGCATGCCTCCAAAACAAGGCCACCAAGCACCACGAGGGGAATCGGAGCATCTCAGGTGAGCTGGGCAAAGGTCACCTCTCCGAAAGCTCAGCCCCCCCTTCACCACCCTGAAATAACACAGGTGCAGGCGCAAAATGCCCGCCTACTGGAGGAAAATGCTATTCTAAAAGCTGAACTTGCATCTCTCAGAGCAGAATTATCTGCGATGCGGGAGGAGTTCCTTAGCACACGTAGCATTGCAAAAGCCAGCACCCAGTCTTCCCCACCCGAAAAACGCAAACGGGCTGAAAAATCCCCAATCCCGCCGAAAGAGCAGCATCCCAACCATCCCCAGAACGCGCAACCCACACCTTCCATACCGACCCTCCAGCAGATGGAAGAATTAATAACACGATCTACCGAATCTATTCAGGCTACTCTAGAAAAGTACTTGACCGACCGCATGTTGCAATTCGATGCAAGAGTGACGGCACGCATAGTCAAGCTAGAGGAACATATGCTTCCGCTCGTGGCTCCTCAGCAGTGGCACAGCAACCAAACCTCCCAAACGGCTGACCCTCACCAAGTCACCCCTCTTTTCCCCCAGGATGGCAGCACAACGATGCAGTAGGCAACCGAACACCCAACAGAAACTCACTGTCTGGCAGTGGAACTGTCGCGGATTCAAGAATAAGCACGGTTCACTCACCCAGTACCTTTCGGCATCATCTACCCCACCCGAAATTATCGCGCTTCGAGAGACTAACACCCAGGTCCGCCTTCCCGGCTTCATCACATACAGCACAGAAAAAGGCAAGCGACTTGTCGCAAGCGATCAGCAAGCGACTTTTCGCTATTCAACACCCCCTTTGACAGTCAGAGCCCTTAGGAATACTGCTCGAGCTAATTCCGAAAGCGGTTAAGAGAAAACGCACCCTTTTTCTGCTCAACATCTACTGCAGACAGAAGAGCTCTCCCCACGCCCTTAAGCAAGTAATAGAGCAAGCTGCCCACATGGCGGCCAACCATTCGCTGCTAGTAGTGGGCGACTTCAACGGGAGCCCACCCCGTCTGGGGATATACTTACACCAACCCAAGGGGCAGAGTGCTGCACGCATTTATTATTGATCAAGATGTCACCCTGCTAACTGACCCCCAGCAAAGCACAAGAATAGGCAACAGCGTCACCAGGGACACTACCCCTGACCTCACCTTGACCAAACTTGTCCCCCGTGCCCGCTGGTCCCACTTAGGTGAGTACCTGGGCAGTGATCACGCCATCCTGGCCACCACCATATACGGAGAAGACTATCAGGCCACGATAGGAACCGCCCGCCTCACGGATTGGGCCAAGCTGAGAGAGGTTCGAGGACAACGAAGCCAACCCGGAGTTTCCCGCACCCCACTGTCCATACAAGACTGGATCGCACAACTCCGCCAAGACGTGCAGGAACACACAAACAACTACAAACCACAACTACCACCCCGTGCATCGACGCTCGGCTTCTCCACATGTGGGAGGCCCGCCGCAGCCTCTTAAAACGGTGGAAGAAACAAAAGCATAACCGCAAGCTTAAGAAGCGGATCGCACAGCTCACGGCCGACGCAGCGCAATACGCAGCTATGCTCTGCCGAGAGAATTGGCTCACGCTCTGCGACGGGCTAAGGGGTACATTGAGCACCCGCAAAACCTGGAAACTGCTTCGCTTCCTCATCAATCCGGCCACCAGCAAGACGGAATCACAAAACCACATGACCCGAATCATTCAACAACACCCCGGGACTATGGCAGATCTCCTCAATAGCCTCCGGGATCGCTACCTCCCCACTCACCCGTCAGAACCGCTCCCGCCATACACCGGTAGCCCTAACCCCCTACTCGACGAGGACATCCATTTACACGAGGTTGCGGCAGCCGTTGGCGGTCTTCGAAGGCACACGGCACCGGGCATGGATCAAATTTCGAACAAAGTTCTGGTCAACTTGGATGATCAATCTCTATTAGATCTCACCTCCTACCTCAACCAGATATGGCGGGCTGGTGTTCTCCCAGCTGAATGGAAAACGGCGGAGGTCCGCCTAATACCGAAGCCGGGAAAACCACCTAGCATAGAAAATTTACGCCCCATTTCCCTCACGTCCGGCGTGGGGAAGCTCCTGGAACATATTGTCCTCAACCGGCTTCAAACGTACCTAGAAGACACAGGAAAGCTTCCCGGGACTATGGTAGGCTTCCGCCGTAATCTTTCCACGCAAGATATCCTACTTCAAATTAAAGAGGAGGTAATGGCACCTGCCACGCGAAATTCTCCTACTGCCATTTTGGCACTAGACTTAAAGGGCGCATTTGACCATTTGAAGCACACCGCCATCTTGCTTCGACTCAACTTCCTTGGCTGTGGTGCAAGAACCTACCAGTACGTCCGAGACTTCCTCACCACCAGGCAAGCCATCCTCAAGGTCGGGAACCACGCCACTGATCTTTTCTCTGTGGGTGGGCGCGGCACACCTCAGGGGGCAGTCCTATCCCCCCTGCTGTTTAACATCGCCCTGCTCGGCCTTCCTTCTCTCCTAAACGACATACCGGGTATCCGGCACGGCCTATATGCGGACGACATTACCATCTGGTCGTCCACTGGATCGATAGGGGAGATTGAGAACCGTTTGCAAATGGCGGCGGACGTAGTGAACCACTACGCCCAATCGTGCGGTCTTAGTTGTGCCCCCCAGAAGTCTGAACTGCTACTGGTCTCCCGCCAAAAAACCAACCACCTGGATCTCCGACGATCAAACTCCGCATGGACGGCCATACCATCAGCCCCTCTCAACGCATCAAGATCCTTGGCATGACATTTCAAGCAGACCGCACATCCTCCATTCTAATCAACAAGTTAAAACACACCACAGAACAAGTAACCCACATGATCAGACGCATTGCCTCCAAAACGCGAGGTATGGGGGAGGCAGACACGCTTCGACTAGTCCAAGCGTTCATAATATCCCGGATCACCTACGCTATACCGTATGCTCTTCTGTCCGCGGCAGAACTCAAGAAAGTAGATACGATAATCCGGAAAGCCTACAAGCAAGCCATCGGACTCCCAGCAAGCACCTCCACAGACCGACTTCTCCAGCTTGGAATCCATAACACCGCAGAAGAATTAATCGAGGCCCACCTCTCAAGCCAAAGAGTGCGACTGGGAGCCACAGAAGCGGGCAGAGCCATTTTCTCCCGCCTGGGACTTTCAGTCCCACTTCAACACTCACCTCCTGACCTAAGAAGCATACCACACACAATCCGTCAATGCCTCATTGTTCCCCCTCTACCGCGCAACATGAACCCTGTGCACCACGCGGCGAGACGAGAGGCCAGAGCGAGAGCCATTTCGAGGCGATACGGAAACGAATCCGACACTGCCTACACGGATGCTGCCACATACCCCGGGATTCAGGCCACGACCGCTGTTGTAGTCATGAAGAAACACCACCACACCAGTCTCACTATACCACACCACAACCCATTGCAAGCGGAGGAAGCGGCAGTCGCCCTCGCCGTGAGTCAAACCACAGCTACTGTCATCATCACGGACTCGCAGCAGGCGTGCCGAAATTTCGCTACCGGAAGAATCCACCGCACAACCCTCAAGATTCTTGCACAACGCCCCCCAAACCGTTCCATCAAGATCATCTGGGCCCCCGCTCATCTCGACGTTCCTGGCAACGAGACCACCCATCTCCTGGCTCGAGAGCTATCCCGCCGAGCCGCTGTTGCCGGAAGTGCGCCTGAGCGCATGCACCAGATGGTCACGTACCGAGAAATCACGCTACACTACCGACTAGAGCGACAGCATTACCCCCCAGCGCACAAACAACTCCCCAGAGATCTGGAGCGACTCCTACGTGCCCTTCAAACGAATACTTTCCCCACCCCACCAGAAGTCACATTTTGGCCCCTACGTGTTTCCCCCCGCAGTGCCGCTTCTGCGAGGCCCCAGGGACACTCTATCATATTGTAGGAGGCTGCGACCAAGCTCCGCTTCCCCGCCCCAATCCCTATCCCACCCATGAGCTTTGGAAGAGAGCCTTGGCCAGCTCCACCCTCGAGGATCAGCGTCAGCTGGTCGAGAGGGCTGTGGACGCGGCCCGAGCTCAAGGCGTCCTGGACTAGGGAAGCCACCCCGAAGACTCCATTTTAATTTTTTTTTCTCAATAAAGAAAGTTTATTCTTTCTCTCTCCGCCGTGTGAAGCCATTCGCTCGCGATCAAGGCTGTCAGGGCTGTGTTGCCAGTGGCTTCTTGTGAAGAATTTCGCAGCGCGAGGATTCGGCTGGGCCAGTGTCAAATTTTAATTGGGTGTAATAGAATGATGATGATGATTGCTATTGGTTTCCCCTTTGTAGCGGGGTGATGACACATCATCTTACCAAAAAGGACTAATATACCCAGGTTTTACACTCTTCGTTTAATACTAGCGCTGCTTAGGGAGGCACAAAAAGCTTACTAGGCACAAAATACTTTTTTTTCTGTTAGAGGTGGCAAAGGTGGTATTTGTTCTAGGCAATATCCCCCTCTCTGCTTTTCGTCCACCAGCATTCTTATCTTCGTTTCGTTCCCTCGACAGCCTTGGAGTTAACTTCCTCGGTGATCCCCTTAAATCCTAGGGCTTCTGGAAGCCGAATATTCCCTTCATGTAGATTTGGATGGATACTCTCACATTCTAACACTGTGCTGCATAGTTTCTGTTTCTTTTCCGCAGACCACGCATACCCCATCATTTTTGTGAATACTTCCCCACAAAGCTCTTAGTTCGCAGGCAACCTGCTCTAGCCTCAAAAAAGCAATAATTTTTGTGAATACTTCCCCATAAACCTCTTAGTTCGCAGGCAACCTGCTCTAGCCTCAAAAAAGCAAAGCACCGCCCTGGGAATTACCGTAGAATTTTTTTCTGATGTTCAAGTTCTCAGCCCTGTACATCTCTAACGACGTTTTAGCGTTCGTTTGTTCTCTCCGTTTATTCGTTTCAATCTGCCTTGCCTCTGGTACCTTGGCTGTTTTGGATTCTCCACTGTTCTTTTCATATTTCATCGTTAGCCTTCCAGTCTTTTTAACCACTGCGTGTCCACGCTTTCGAGGCATAGGTACCTAAAAACCTTAGCTGCCCACCTTCATTGATTCATTGCTCTCAACCTCATCTCAAAGTATATTTTACTCTGTGCTTCTCTACCTTCAAACGACGCCCACCACATATCTCCCGGAACTGCTTCGTTACTTGGTTTTCCATGCGTGCCTAAGGCCAAACGTCCTACTTTTCTGTGGTTTACTTGAAGGCCCGATAGAACGTCTGGTTTTAAGCAGAATACAGCAGTCGCAAACCGAAGACCCGGAACCATTACTCCTTTCCACATTCCTCTTACTACGTCATACTTGTTGTACCCCCAAAGAGCTTTATGCTTCATTATATCTGCGTTTCGCTTTCCCTTAACCTTAAGTTGCTCCTCGTGAGTTCTTAAGTAGTTATCTCCTTCGATTATCTACACTCCCAAATATTTATATTCCTTCACTCTAGGTAATTCGCCTTGCTGGATAGACACTACGTCAGTGGTAGCGTCATTGAAAACCATTATTCCTGATTTTTCTGCACTAAAATTTAAACCGACGTCGGTGGCTTCCTCGCAGCTAATATTTATTACCCGTTGCATATCGGTTTGGTTATCAGCTAAAAGAACAATGTCGTCTGCGTATAACTTTCCAGGAATATCCTGTTGCACCACTTCGCCTTCCAGCATATGGGTTAGGCTAAACCCTACTTGATTTCTTCGAGTTTCTTTTCTAACCCTGCCGTGTAAAGCGTGAACAGTATTGGGCTCAAAGGGCATCCCTGTTTTAGTCCCCGAAGGATGTTGACCTGCTGGGCGCATTTTTGTCCTTCCCATGTAAGGTGCACTCTATTGTCTTTATAGATTGCTATAAGGAACTGTACTAACTCGTCATCTAATCCCTGGAGTTTCAGCATTCTCCACAGCTGTTCTCTGTTTACGTTGTCATATGCCCCTTTATGTCCAAGAACGTGATCCATAATGGTCTATACTGTGCTTTCGCAATTTCAATGCATTGCGTTATCACGAACAAATTGTCCTCCAGTCGCCTGTCTTGTCTAAATCGATTCTGCAGTTTTCCAAGTATTTCATTTTCTTCCACCCATGCTTTAATTTCTGATTTTATCGCCTGCATTACGAATCTATACACCACTGACGTTACTGTGAGTGGTCTGTATAAAATCAATACTGGCTTTGTCTCCTCTGCCTTGACACAATAATTTCTTCCTACTTTCTAGCCAGTCATCTGGTATTTGTTTCGTTTCTATCACCTTATCTATTGCCCTCGTAACGAATTGCTTAATTTTAGGTCCAAGCAGGTTTATTAGTTGCATTGGTATTCCGTCCTGGACCACTGCTGCCTGAGGGGAAACCTCTTGTTCTGCTTTTAGATGCGACGCTCAGAGCATCTCTTGTCGGCGGCTCTGTCCTTCCTGCGTGCGTCCGTTGTTGTCTATCCTTCCTGCATGTGCCCGTTGTTGTCCGTCCTTTCTGCGTGCGCCCATTGTTGTCCGCAGCCTTTCCAATCGTTCCCTCTCCTCTCCGACAGCGAACACTCTTTTGCGATGGGCATTGAATTGGATTGCATTGGCTTAGCTTGACTTGGATTGGATTGGATTTGGATTGGATTGGATTAAAGTGGATTGTGTTGGATTGTGTTGCGTCATAGCCGCGGCAGACGCACTGGCGCCGGCGCGTGCCTAGGTGAGAGCGAACACAATAGAGAGTTTTAGCATAGCGGCTCCCGTACGCTACGCTAAGGTTAGCGTGTAGCGGGACCGGACTGCGCATGCGCGCGCGCGGAGTGCGAGGAGGTTGCCCCTCAGCGGAGGGAAAGAGCGGGCATGGCGAAGGCAGGCCGCGCGGAACTAATCCACCCCATCGTGACGAATTTGCTCTCCCCACTCGCGCCCCGCTACCCGCCGCCGTAGCGTTAGCGGGCGGAGCACGCTATGCTAAAACTCTCTATTCTCTCAAATCTGCGGGTGTGCGGCCCAGCGCGCTCTTACTCCGACGGTTGGCGGCGCTGCGCATGTGCAGTACTCTCTCTCTCCGCGGTCTCCTCTTCTTCGCGCGCGCTGCGCATATAACCGGTGTGCCGCTCTCCAGCGGCCTTTCGGTCGACGGTTGCTCTCAGCTTGCGCTTGTACCCCCCTCAGCGTCGCGTCGCCCCAGGGTTCCCGCGAGGGGAGGTTGGCGTAATTTTTTTTTCCAATCAAGGTTGCTCAAATCTATTTGCCTTGCCGCAATATTCTGTGGCACTTATGTTATCGGTGCAGGCTTCCCTACGAATACTGCCCTAAACTTCTCACTAATCACTCGATGAGTATGCGTCAATGCGTGCTCTCCTTCTAAATGTTTCCCCTCCTCATCAATCAGAAAGTTTTGGTGGATATCGTTTATTGAGCTTAGTAATTTTACATTGTTGCAAAACTTCTTGGATGCGCTTTTGTCCTTCTTCCGTATTTCTGCCATCCATTGTTCGCTTTTCTGCTTGATCTTTGCTTTCACAATTTTCTTCGCTTATAGTTTTTTCCAACTGTAGATATCCCATTTCTCCTTTACTACCTCCGGTTCCAAACCAGTTCTTTTTGCTTCTCTATGTTTTCTCGACGCCTTTCTTTGCTGGTCAATAGCCTCTTTTATTTCCTTATCCCACCAGCTTCTCGGCTTTGCTTCATTCATCTTACCCTTTATGAACGCAAGCATTTCGTCGTAATCCCAATTTTTGTCTTGGTATTTATTGATTTCGTCATTAAATCTGCCAACGATGATCTTTAACTGCTCATTGTTCAAATTAGTTCATCCTATTGTACCTATTTCTAAATTTAACCTATTGATAAATTTCTAAGCAAGACGAACATTTGCCGCCTGGCGTGCGTGGTCAAGTACTAGGTGAAAGTCCCGACAACTGAGATGATGTTCTCAGATGGGCAAAGGTAAGCTACTTTATGCATGCAGATAGCTCCGTTTACTGGTGCACTTTGAACAATCCCATTTTTTCTGCCACTGCTAAAAGAACCAAGCCGCTGCGCCTCCCATGCATAATATGTAAAACGACGGTTTTTTAGAGCGGGTGACCTTGGTTCGATCCCCCAGTTTGATAATTTTATGACATACTGTCGTTTAGTGAAAAACGCATCTCAGATTCATTTTACGTATTTCTCTGAGCAGAAATGTTTGGTATGTTAGGTCTGTTAAATGGTGAAAAGCCGCATATCAGCATGTTTAATAACCTTCTCCACAACTCAGGAAGTATTTGCCTGGTCATGTCACAATGGCATATCGCCCACCAGGTGGTGGTGATGGGACGCCGTCCAAAGTATTGGTACTAGGAAGACACTTCCGTGCCGCATCGTGTCAATCCATCATGCCACAATCCAAATTAGAGTGGACCGGAACCCCTGCCAAACGGGTAGCGGTAAAAGTGCGGGCCAGAATGGTGATTACGTGTTGTATTCCGTGCACACTTTAGCGATCATTGAAGGACTTGCGTTGTTTTGAAGTGCTTGATGGGAGTGCGCGGGAATTGCAATATGAGGTTAGGATGAAGTGGCACTAATCCAGGCCGAGTGACCAATTTAGCTGAGGATGCGCTTTAGTTCTGCTTCTAGGTTGGCTAGGCGTTAGCGTGACAAAAGCGGAAGCCATTAAAGTTCGATTAAGCTGGGTAGCTTCAATACTGGGTCACATACGTTGGTAAAAAGCTCGAATTCATGTAAGACATCAACATTATATGGATATTTTTTTTTGTGCGGATGGCCTGGAGTTTTTTATTCACGACAGGTGAGTGCTCCTGTAAATGTAGTGGAGGACGCGACGAATAGGGAAGGCGTTCGGGTGTGTGAGAAGTATGCGTGAATCTGAGGCCTACTGTGCAGCCCCCTGTAGCATTAATTTCTGCCGAAGGTGAACCTGTCCTGCATGATTTACGAGGGGCTCTTCTATAAGAAAAGTCGGTGAACACGTAGCGGACCTTTAATGGGAGTACACCTGGGAAATCTGCTGGTGTTAGCAAGCATTGGGATCAATTGCCGCTAAAGGGTTCGTGAGTGTCTTTGATAGGTGATAGAAATCACCGGCCGAATTGAAACGACCGTCAAGAACTCATCAACACAGCGTGAGGCAAGCTGATTGATATGCAAGGCCAAATTTGTAGATTAAAAAATGAAGGAAGCACACACTAGCGCGCACGACTTGCAGGTAGCGAAGCTCTGCTGAACCTTCACGACAATCACGACGTTGTAAGTCCAGAGTTGCAACCGAGTTGATTTTTCTTCACTACTGCAATGACCTCTTCTACATAACTGCTGCTATAAGTGTGAGGTTCCTTCATTCCTTGAAAGTGATAATCATTGGACATCACCTTGAAGGGGCGTATGCTATGACATGGCTTTCTCGTTCCGATTAAGTGTTGCCCCGATTACCTTAAATGCTGGAGTCTCTCTTTCCAAGCAACTGTTACCACAATTACGGCGAGCGATATTTTTTGGCCAGCCTCGGCAGATCTTCCTAAACTGGTATGCTTGGCGCAACAAACGTTGGCCGGGGAAGCAGTGCGGTATATCTGTGGACTGTTTTATGCATCATTTGGAGTTTCATCTGGATGCCACCTTTGTTTCTTTCGAAGCATGCATGTACGTTCAGAAACAAGGGATATTTATCAGGTCTTGTGCTGCGCTAGTCTTATGCAATATTTTGCTTGCTGGCGTCGACCGGGTCTTGCTTTTCAGTTTTGACAAGGATGTTGTCCTGCGTGTTTTTAGATATGTCTACGACATTTCATGGTTTTTAAGAAAACCGTGTACTTCTAACTACCCTAAAACCGCGAAAGTGATTCTAGAGAATTTTAGCCGGCACGGGAAGTGTCTCGCATTAACACATGAGTTTCCGAGTCACTGCAACATGCAGTTTTTATATATTATTTTAAGTTTTTATCCGACCATGTTTGTTGGGTCTATCGCCCGCGTTCCCGTAAACAGCTTCTGCCATGTTCATTGTCCCATTCAAAGACTGTTAATTAAAAGGGCGAGAGCGTCTCTAGTTCTAGAGTCCGCACGGAAGAAATCCTTTCTACACGCTAATCAAGAGAGCTTGGACTCTCAACTGAAGAGACTTCTGTCGGTAGGTTACCCGAGCTATGTCTTGGTGGGGGGGGGGGGGGTGCCGAATCTTTGCTGCGGAAAGCCAAAGGACAAGTAGGTGCGAACTCTCCAGAACAAGCTAATGCGAAGCGTGTTGTTCTTCTAATACATTGGGTTACGCACAACCTGAAAAAGGTGGCATAACGGTACCCACTGCCGGTGGTGTTTTCTGCTCCGCAAAAATTTGGCCGACTGTGTGCGCAAATTTAAGGCCAGCGCAAACAAAAGCAATGCGAAAAGAAGCATGCCAAGCGCTTTGTGCCCTGCGACGTCGGGGTATTGTACGAGATAACATAATCGGGCACGCGAGTGCAGTTCTTCCCTTAACAATATTCCGCGTGCGCATTTACCCGCGCATCGCGACTATTGCAAGCGTTTAAGTTGTTTAAAAAAATGCGGGCCTTTCTTTGAGAAGATTCGTATTGTCACTCAATTTTCACTCAATCTATGACTTATCACCACTATCTCAGAACTATAACCAGAAAGCATTTTTATATTTGTCCCACGTGATTCCTCTCAACGAAATATTAATTTTGATACCCCACATCACACACTTGAAGGATCATTTTGAATTTTAATCAAATCTCACTAACCATGACCCTCATGACTATAAGCAGGACGCATTATTTATATGCCCTATGTTATTCCCTTAGTTGAAACCCTAATTATTCCACTAATTGAAACCAGTTTATTCTTCTAATTGAAGCCCAACCCAATTGTCTTTGGGGGCCACCCCTTGAATTTTAACCCAATCTATGACTCACCATGACTATCTCATGATTAGAACCACGAAGCCTTTTTTGATTTGTCCTACGTGATTCACCTCATGAAGATCGCAAATTTGATACCCTACACGCCCTAGCGGGGTGAAGTCGAATTTTTACGCAATATTAAACTCGCCATGACTATCTCATGACTATAACCAGGAAGCATTTTTATATTTGTCCTACGTGATTCCCCTCATCGAGACCGTTATTTGATACCAAACACATCCTAGTGGCATCAACTTGAATGTTAACCCAAACAGTGACTAACCATGACCATATTATGATATAGCCATAGTGCATTTTGTCCCATGTGATTTCCCTCATAGCAACCTTCAATTTGATGCACCGCACACCCTAGTGGCATCATTTTGTATTTTAACGCAATTTACGAAGTAACATGACGATGTCATATTATATTACGCAGAAAGTATTTCTGCATTTTTCCGACGTGATTCACCTCATCGAGATCTTTATTTCATACGCCTCATGCAATAAATTAAAATTTTAACCCAATCTATTAGTAGCCTTCAATAGGTCATAATATAACCATAACGCATTTTGTCCCACGTGATTCCCCTTATCTAGACCTTGGATATGATTCCCCACGCACCCTCGTGGCATCATTTTGAATTTTATCCCATGCATGACTTATTATGACTATCTGATGACTATACACAGGAAGCCTTTTTTAATTTAGCTCGCGTGATTCCATTAATCGGGACCTTTAACTTAATACCTTACACGCCTTAGCGACATGTTTGAATTTTTACACAATATATCTCGTATCGCGGTAATTATTCCATCTAAATGGGCGCCATCAGTTCAGTTGACAACTCATTTGAAACAGCGGAGGGGACAGCCACCGCCTCTTCCGCCCGGTGCTCATCTCTTCCTTTTTGACGTCCGCAAATCAAACCGTCAGCAAAAGCAGTCCAACAACCAGCAAGAAAGCGCAGCTGTGTGCTTTCTCACCATCCTCTCCCACCTCTTAGAGGGTCCATGAAGAGGAAAAGGTGCGATAACGCGTTTTTATGATCCCACCAGTCGATTATTATTCACATGCCCAGCCGCTAAATCAGAGTCCCCCCCCCGCCCCCCACCGCCCCACCAACCGGTCATCTGCATCGTGAATGGTGCAGTACCCCCAGCTAACCTGAATTGTGATCCCAAAGCGGCACATAAAACCTAATCGCCAACCATATCTGCCTCCTAGGCTACTCATATGTACTCAGAACTCAAAATGTACTCAAACTCCTATTGTACTCAGTACTGAAATGTACTAAAACTCAAAATGTACCCAGAACTCATAATATATTCAAAACTCAAAATGGACTGAAAACTCAAAATGAATTCATAACTGAAATGAACTCACAACTCTCTCGTGATAGGAATTTACTCGGGATCAGATGCACTCTGATTTTATAAGCATTCAGAGTTTTAATCTTGATGTAGGCTCCAATATTCGTGTTCATGACAGTGGCGATCGCCAACCAAATCTGCCTCATAGGCTGCTCTTATGCACTCAGAACGGCAAATGCACTCAGAACTCAGAATGTACTCAAACTCAAAATGTACTCGATAGTCAAATGTACTCAAACTCAAAATGCACTCAGAACTCAAATGTACTCAAACACAAAATGCATTCAAAACTCAAAATTTACTCACTCACAATGTACTCAGTACTCAAAATGTACTCAAAACCCAAAATGTACTCAAAATCAAAATGGACTCAGAACTCACTCGGTCCCAGGCGTACTCAAACTGAGTCGGGCTCAAACTCACTCAAGCTCAAACTCACCATGCTACACTACACTACCACTCAGACTTATTTGGGCTCAAACTCACACGTGAGTTTGAGTCCAAATAAGTCTGAGTGGGTGAACTTAAGAGTGAGTCCGCCGACCTCTGGTTCTTGGACAGGCAAGTGCAAGCATAAAATGTATAATTTTCCTAGTAATTCATTTATGACACGAGGCTTATTAACTAGTTTAAGAAAAAAACGAAAAATTGAAGAGGCCACCTTTCAACACTAATCCAGCAGAGCGATATATAAAATATTTTACCGTATAAATAGGCTATTGAAAGCGGCCATGCAGCGTTTCTATAGCTACGCCTTCATAAACCATGAAAACAATCCCAAACAACACTGGAAGCTTTTAAATAAATTTTGGAAACCCTCTTCTGAACCGAAGAGCGTATCTGAAATCTGCTATAATATTGTAATGCACAATCAGCTGAGCTGCATAGCCAATGCTTTCAGTGCTTACTTTTAGGTGCGAAGTACCTTAGGACCGCACAATGTCGGTCCGCATCCCTGCGCATAGCATTTACAATCGCAAAAAATCACACAAGAAACGGGCAGGATTAAAGCCTGTGTCTGGTAGACCCTACAGAGTTAGTGTCAGTCGTCATACCCATTGGGCTACGACCGTTTTTTTATCTTTATTGCCGGTCTTCGACATTACATAAAAGTGGGCTCACAAGAGATACAGAAAATGACATGTACAGCTACCAGCCGGACCTATGCTGGCATTGTCATTTAAAATTCCTAAAGCGCCATCCAGGGGTTCTACCCTTGACAGGCATTCAGGAAGGCAGTCCTTTAATTTATGCACTTCCACAAATTGCGAGATACTCTCTATGAAATGCTGTCGTGCTGGCCTCGCGTTCACGTCACCGTGGAGCCAGGCCATGCGTGAACGCCAAATGCTGAGGAGGCCCAGAACATGATCGAATCGTATGGAATCCCTCTTCGTTGTCCACTTTCAAAAAGCGGATGCCGTGGGGATGTAGTGGGAAGTCCTTGTAGATGGTCCTCTGAAGGACGTCCCACAAAAATATGGCCGCCCAACAATGCAAAAATACGTGCTCTATATTCTCAGGTTGCTTGCAAATAGAGCAATTGACTCCTCAGGGTACAAATAGTCCTCCTTCTTGCATCCAGGTTTTCAGTAAGAGTGTTCCCGTATGCAACCTAAACTGTTCCCGTACGCGACTTGCCTCCCGGATTAACTTCCGTTCGTTGTACGCGTTTCAAAACATTTTGTCCTGGGCCTCCAGAGTACAGAGCTCTGTACATCGGTATCGGAAAGACAGCGCACAGACATCCTTATACAGCCTTCTACGGGGACTGAACTCAAGTATTCCAAGGAAAAACAGGCAGTTAGAAACTGAAAAGACATCACAACCTCTTTCAAATAACCGTGAATGCCACCCGACATGCTACCCGAGGATACCACAAATGCAGGTAAAGCCCGCGCCAGCTGAACATAAATTTACTGTGCGCAGAAACGGATCACCAGTATGCCGTAAAAACCGAGAGCGATTAACGAGCTCTCGTGCGTGCAAGTTTACCAGCCCCAGGCCGCCATCGATTGGGCTACCACGGTCAGTTAATACACGACAGTTAAACGGCTTACTCCCTTGCCTGTAACGGTGCGGGGTAACTTAGGACCTCCTAATTTCCGTCCGCGTCCATCCGTGCACACGCCAGCATCCACCGAAGGTCAAGCGAAATTCCATTTGAGCCGTGAGTTGCAGTTTCATTTAGGGAATAATCAAGCTGCAACTCACGGCTCAAATCGAATGACGGTCAGGGCACGGAGAAAGAAATAATTGTTGCTCCGTGGATCACTGCGAATATCGGATATTACACGGGGTTCATCTTGGATGTCATTTCAAGTCCCCGTACTCCGCACCGTCGCCATCATCCACGCAGTGGAGATGCTGCCATTTTGTTTACCTCACGAACATCAACAGGGTATTTACCAAACAGTTTTGCCTCGTTCATCTTGTTCATTCTGTCTTTTTCCTGCAACATCTGAAGTATTTGGAACAATTGGCAACATAAAGATCACCAGTTCAGGATAGGGCAGTATATGCGCAGGGCATTTAAAAACTGTGCCATATATCATCGGCAAACCTATTAGTAACATAATTAATCGCATTTTTAACGCTGGCACTTTCCCGCCAGAGTAGAAACGCGCTAAGGTCATTCCGGTGTATTAAAAGGAGAAAAAAATTCAATTTCCAATAATCTGCCACTTTCAATACTTTCTTCCTTCACTAAGAAAATATAAAAAATTTGTTAGGATGTAACTGAGTAGATTTATATATTTAACCTATAAAAACACTGCCAATTTGGTTGCGTTATGGAAGCTCAACTAGTTTACCCTAGCTTTCGGTAACTGATCCCGTTAAACATTCTATCGATAAAGGCCATCTTGTTGGCTTATTATTTTTTGAACTTCTCCAAAGCGTTTGACACCAATAATTGTGACGTTTGATTTACGAAACTTCCAAGCTATGGTTTAAATGACCCGAATACCGTCCCTGCAAAAGTACCTCTTAGTTAGCGATTAGGTTATGTATGTGAATGGCGTGTTCTCTGAGGCAAAAAAACTAACGAAGGTGTGCCCCAGGGGTCGATACATGGTGCGTTCCTATACATACTGAATATTAATGATCTTTCACATTGCTTGACTTCATGCCACTGTGTACTGTGCGCGGACGATACCAAAATCAGATCTTGAGACACATATGTCACACGGCTTACATCTATTTTAAACACTGAACTCCCGAATATCATAAACTGGCGCCATTATAAACGTTTGAACATTAACCTTGCAAAAACTAAATATATTATGTTTAAACCTCCTCAAACACAGTTACCCGCTGTTCCGTCTGTTTAGCACTGGGTCCTAATCTCATTACTGTTTTGAACCCTGTTTCCTGTCTTGGTGTTACACACGACCCTAACCTAGGTATAGCTCTCACACCAGTCATACCAGAAAACACTGCCTACTGTATCCGGGCCCTAATCAAAGCTCCTGTGTATTGTTCACCACATGCTCTCTTATCACTACATTTTTCTTTCATTCATAGCCACATAATTACGGGATCACCGCCTGGGGAAAAACATATTATTGTCACATTTCATCTGCACAACGTATTCAAAATCGAGCCATTTGCACTATTAGTAGGAGCCAACCCTAATCTAACAGACAAGACCCATTGCACCATTGTGAGGTGTTATGGGTTGCAAAGTTGTTTAAATATAGTTTATGTGCCTGATATTTTTCAATTCTTTGTTTCTCATTGCCTTTTAATTGGTCAACCCCACATTCTTAGCAAACCACAACAGCACAAGGTTTGCATCAAATAGAAACTTTCGACTACCGTGTGCCCAAACTAATTACGGCAAAGACATCCAGTTTCACTGCAATATCAATTGTAATTATTTATGGCTCCTGTGAAAATATTTATGTGCGGGCTGTGATTACAATTGTTCCTAAAAGACCGTCCTTATTCTTGGTAGTATTTGGATATACCAATGTAGTTTCGTTTTGTCAATTGTGAACGTTTTCCTGTTTTGATTGTTTAGTCGAAATAAAAACACGCTTTCTATTTATTTTTTTGAAGCGTCATATACTGTTACGCTATTGCTGCCAATGTTTTTTGTAATTCTAACCTCTGCAATAAGTCATCGAGGGTCCCGGTACGGTCACAGACTTTGGAAGCCTTGTTTGTAGTGCTTTTAGTCATGTACTTTTCTTACGCACTAAAGAAACACCTAAACTACTTGAAAAATACCTATAAGGAAAGGCGTCAGAGAAGCAGACACAATCTCTACAATGTTATTCAACCCATGCTTACAAAAAGTGTTCAGAAAATTGGATTAGAACACGTGGGCTTCAGGGTAAATGAAGAATACCTCAGTAACCTCACAGTTGCTGATGACGTTGCCCTGCTAAGTAACTCAGGGGGCAAATTACTAAGCATGCTTACCGCACTGGACAAGCACAGTCGAACCGTGTGCCTAAAAATTAATTGCAGCAAGCTAAAGTAATGCTTAGCACCTCGGGAGACCACAGCTGTTTTACATAGGTAGCGAGGCAGTAGAAGTGGACTGAGAATTTATCTAGTTAGGCCAAGTAGTGACCCCGGGTCCCAGCATGAGGCAGAGATAATTAGAAGGATAAGAATAGGGTCGATTACGGCAGCAGGTATTCTGAGATAATGAAAGGCAGGCAGACATTGTCCCTGAAGACGAAAGTGTATGAAAGCTCCATCTTACCGATTTTGATCTACGGGGTAGAAATTTAGAGGCTCACTAAAAGGGATCACCTTCAATTCAGAGCGAGAGAGCGAGCAATGGAACGGAAGATAATATGTGAAACATTAAGGGACAAGAAGAGAGTGGAGTGGATTATGGAAGAAAAGCGTGTTAAGGATATATTAGTAGAAATTAAGAAGAAGAAAGGGCGTCGACAGGGCCCTTAATGCGAAGGCAAGATAACCGTTTATCACTAATGGTAACAGAGTTGATTTCTAGAGAAGGCAGATGCGCTAGTGCGCAGGGAAAGTTGGATGGGTAGATGAGATCAAGACTTTCGTGGGCATAAATTGTTCGCTGTTAGCACAGGACCGGGGCAATTGGAGATATGTGGGAGAGGCCTTTGCTATGCAGTGGGCATAGATAGGCTGATGATGATTATGATAATGATGACCTTTTATTAACGACGTGAGTGGCTCTGCAATGCGTGCGAAGTTTGCGACGAAGTGCCGGTAGTACGCGCACACTCCGGGAAATTTTCGCGCGCCCTCCTTATCTTTCAATCTAGGGAAGCTTGCCATGGCTAAAGTTGTAGCCGGGAAAAACAGGCGTCCTGCGGAGTCGACGAAGTTGCCGAAAAACTTGAGTTCCTCGTACGCGACGCGGCTCTTTTTTGCTTCATAGTTAACGCCGACGTGCTAGTGTTCACGAGTACAGACTCCGAAATTTGAAGCTGTTTGTAAAAGTCCGGTGAATACCACAACGTCTTCAAGGTATACGAGGCAGCTGTGCCACTTCAGGCCAGCTAGAGCACAGTCCATGACTCTTTGGAACATTGGTGGCGCATTGTACAGACCAAACTGCATCACCTTGAATTTGTATAGGCCGTCCGGGCAGTCTTGTTTCGGTCTCTCTCGTCCATTTCAATTTGCCAGTAGCCGGTCTTAAGAACCATCGATGAGAATTACTTCGCATGGAAGAGGTGGTCGAAGGCGTCGCAGATTCGGGAAGAGGGTATACGCCCTTTTTGATTATTTTGTTCAGTCACCGGTAGTCAATACAGAACCCTAATGTGTCGTATTTTTTCTTCAGGAGTGCGACAGACAGAAGGAGACCAGGTGCATTTCGATGGCTGTATAATGTCGTCGCTGACCATATCGATTTTTTTCCGGATGGCTTCCCACTCGCATGGAGAGAGGGGTTACAGTGACTGTCTGGTAAGTCGGGCTCCATCTTCGGTTAATATTCGGTGCTTCGCTAGAGGTGTCTGACGTAGGTATTAGTTTGACGAAAAACACTCCCTGTAGCGACGCAGCAAAGCCAATAATTTGTTCCATTCTGCTTGCGGTAACGCCAGATTCACGTCGAAAGAATTCGTAAGCTTGAAGCTATCTTCCAGTGCGCGTTCAAACTCGGCTACCGCGATAACGTCACTTGCTTCTTGCGTTTCCTCGAGGAACGCAATTGCAGTGCCCTTGTTTAAATGCTGGTACTCGCCGGTGAAATTAGTGACCAGAACGTGGGATTAGCGCTGCCTAAAGCTCGCAATGACTCTTGCGGCAGAGATGCTACGGCCGAGAAGCAGCCTTTTGTCGCTCTCTACGACCCGTCGATGTCAGGAACCGCATCTTCACAGCAGACGCTGATCATCAAGCTTGCGCGGGGGGCCAGGGTGTCATGTTCGTCGGCGATCCTTACAGCAGCACGGTGTTTCGGGTGTGGTTCAGCCTCATGCAGTTATCGGAGGAAAATGTTATAGACTTTGCCTGTAGATCAATTACTGCATCGTTGCCCGTAAGAAGTCGATTCTGATAATTATGTTTGGGAGCAGCTAGGCAAAACGACGAACAGAGCAAGGTACGTAGTGCCATCTATAGTAACGCGCGATGTGGCCGTTCCACTTGGCGCTACAAGACGGCCTTCTGCTGTGCTTATGTGCGGGCCGTCCAACCTGGTCGTAGCTTTCTTCAGCTTAGACGCTAATTATCCGGTAATTACTGAGTAGTCCCCTTCTGTGTCTATGAGGGCATCTACATAAAAGCTGTTGATGCACGAGTGGACGTATGACACCGCCTTCCTGGAGTTCCGAGTGCGTTGAGGCGCGGTATCTTGGCTTGTCTGTGTTTAGGGTGGGGAACTATACATCAAAACTGTCGGTGGACAAGTGGAAGTCTGACACCGCAGCCGTAGATTTCTTTCGCAACGCCAAGCTTTGCTTGTAAGGAGTTAACGAGTAGGGGTCAACCTATTAACTTGTTTAGTGGGCTCGGAACAGCGGCAGGCATGTGTTCTTCACTGGCCAAGACACTGCTTTTCGTTGTGCAGTCTTTCCTAGTGGGAGCATGGCTTCTACCACCACATGCGCCATCGACTGTTCCATTCCTGCAAGTTCAGCTAGTGGCTCCGCCGCCGATTATCCAGGAGTCGTGCTTTCGTCGCCAACCCGATCTAGCAACCACCTTCAAGCCCTTTCTCGACAAGCAAGCGTCATAGACACGGTCAAAACTAGCCACTGACTACTCAAAGAACGGGCATCGCCCGCCAGCCTTTAATCGGCACGGAAGATTGGCAGGCATGAGTTCTTCACTCACCAAGTCCGTGCTTTTCGTCGTGCAGGTTAGTGAAATTCCATGACTTTATTGTAAGCGTTCTAGCACGTCGGCCTGCTGCTCTTTCTGTGCCCAAGTGTTCTTTGCGAGATATTGTATGAATGCGTTCCTGTATCAAAGCAGTTGCTGCTTTGCTGTAACGTGGAAGTAAATCCGGGGTCTAAAAAGAAAGTCCTAGCGGCTTTCGCCGTTCTTTCCGCCAAACTGGAGTCGCGTAACGCTGACGTTTTGCACCAATTTGCTTACCTTATAAGAAATCAAGAAATAATTAGGCAAACGGTTTCCGACCTATAAACTACGATGAAAGCTCTTGAGTCAGTCGTCGATACCCGTGATGGTGGCCTTCACGCCGCTGAAGTAACAAACATTGTTTGCTCCGCTGTCCGAAGCGAAAAAGCTGAACTGAAGACAACGGTGGACGAGCTTGAATACCGGTCTAGAAGAGACAACCTTGTCATATACGGACTAGCTGACAATGAATCGGAGATATGGGTTTAATCCGATGCTTACGTGTGCAACCTAGCCTATCACCTTGAAATGCAAAGTTCTGAAATTTCTGGTAGTATCTCGAAAGCACATATATTGGGCACTTCTTCAGCCACTAATGCTACCCATCGTCTTCAAGTTTTCTTCTTTCAAAATGAGACAGCATCATCATCATCACCACCAGCCTATCTACGCCCACTGCAGGACAGTGGCCGCTGCCATTATTCTCCAATTACCCCGGTCCTGGGCTAACTGCGACCAATTTATCCCCGCAAACTTCTTGATCTCATCTGCCCATCTAAATTTCTGCCGCCCCCTGCCGCACTTGCCTTCTGTAGGGATCCACTCTGTTACCCTTATTAACCAACGGTTATCTTGCTTCGCATTACATGCCCCGGCCACGTCAATTTCTTCATAATTTCTACTAATATGTCCTTAAAACGCGTTTGTTCCCTGACCCACTCCGCTCTCTTCTTCTCCCTAATGTTACACCTATTATCTTCCGCTCCATGGCCCGCTGAGGCGTTCTCAATTTAAGTTGAACCCTCTTGGTGAGCCTCCGAGTTTCTGCCCCATAGGTGAGCACCGCTAAGATGCAGCTGTCGTACACTTTCTTCTTCAGGGACAATGGTAGACTACCATTCATTTTCTGAGAATGTCTGCCGTATGCACTCCACCGCATTCTTATCCTTCTAATTATCTCTGCCTCATGGTTTGGATCGCTTACCACTTCCACTGCCTCGCCACGTATCTCAAAGCGCTGTTCTGTTCCGAGGTTATTCATCACTACTTTGGTTTCATGCATATTAATTTTTAGGCCCACAATTCTACTACATTTGTCCAGTGTGGTCACATGCTTTGCAAATCGTCCCCCGAGTTACTTAGCAAGGCAATGTCATCAGCAAATCTGAGGTTACTAAGGTACTCTCCATTAACCATTACTCCCACCTGTTCCCAATCCAACGTTCTGAATACTTCTTGTAAACATGCTGTGAATAACATTGGAGAGATTGTGTCTCCTTGTCTGACGCCCTACCTTATAAGCATTTTACTGCTCTGCATATGGAGAATGATGGTAGCTGTGGACCCATTGTAGATATCCTCCAGTATTCTTATATAATACTTATCGACCCCCTGGTTCCGTAGTGCCTGAATCACTGCTGAGGTTTCGACCGAGTCAAATGCTTTCTCATAATCTATGAAGGCTATACATAGGGGTTCAGATACTCAGCGCACTTCTCTTTCACCTTATTGGTCGTGTGAATGTGGTCAATTCAACCCTGCTTGTTTTTTAGGTTGGTTGAAGTTTAAGGTGGCAGAACTTTTTTTAGCGATTACCTTGGTAACTACCTTGTAAACGACTGACACTAAGCTGATCGGCCTGCAATTTTTCAAGTCCTTCATGTCACCTTTCTTATAGATTAGGATGATGTTAGCGTTCTTCCGAGATTCCAGTACCCTTGCGGTCATTAGGCATTGCGCATACAGGTTTGCCAGTTTTTCAAGTACAATTTCGCCGCCATCCTTCAAGGGGTCTCGTCTTATGTGATCCTGGCCAGGTGCTTCGCCGCCTATCATTTCTTTCCAAGCCTTCCTTACTTCTTCGGTCGTTACTGGTGGGATGTCTATCTCCTCTGAACTACTTTGTCGTTCGGCATTTTCCTAGATATCCCGGATACTCTACTAATCGCTATCAACTCCTTGGCTTCTGTGACTATTCTTTCCCTATTTGTGATCACATTGTCTTGTCTTTAAGTGCATACATCTGATTTTTTCCCGTGCCAAGATGCCTCTTCACTGCTTTCAGGCTGCCTCCGTTCTTTACAGCGTATTCGATCCTCTCCCTATTATACTTCCGCATGTCAGCTGTCTTACGCTTATTGATTAACTTCGAAAGCTCCGCTAGTTCTATTCTGTAAGATGGGGTGGAGATTGTCATGGTTGGCCGTTTCATATTTAGATCTTTCGTTTCCTGGGAAAGTTTTCCATTATCCTGTCTAGCCATCGTGCCCTCAAATTTGACTACACACTCCGTGATAATGCTTGTAAGGTTGTCGCTGGCTCCCTGTGTCGTAAGCTCTGCTACCTAGGTAAGAGCTGAATATCGGTTCTGCAGCGCGATACAGAATTCTTCCACGTTACGTCTTACTGTTAGGTCATTATTCGGCTTTATTCGTACTAGCTTGTTACGGTCCCTCCTCAAATCAAGCCTAATTCGAGATCTTACCATACGGTGGTCACTACACCTTACGCTTCCGAGCACTTCCACATCCTTCACAACGCCAGGGTTATCGCATAATATCAAGTCCATTTCATTTTTATGATCCCCATTCGGGCTTCTCCACGTCCACTTCCGGCTCTCCCGTTTGCAGAAGAAGGTATTCATTATGCGTAGGTTATTCCGTTCTGCGAACTCGACTAGTAGGTCCCCCCTGTAATTTTTTCAGACCAGACCATAGTTCCCAACTGCCTTGCCTCCAGCCTGATTCTTGCCTACGTTAGCACTGAAGTCCCCCATAACTACAGTATACTGTGTTTTTACTTTAGCCATTGCCGATTCCACATCTTCATAGAAGCGTTCCACTGCTTGGTCGTCGTGGCTGGATGTGGGAGCGTAGCCCTGTACCACGTTGAGTTTTAACCTCTTACTGAGCCTAATTACACCACCTGCTACCATTTCGTTAATGCTGTGGTACTCTTCTATGTTGCCAAGTATGGCTTTATGGACTATAAATCCCGCTCCCAGTTCTCTTCTGTCCACTAGACCACGGTAACATAAGACGTGTCCTTGTTTCATTACTGTAAAGGCTTCACCTCTCCTCCTAACCTCGCTAAGCCCTATGACAGCCCATTTAATGCCATTTAATTCCTCGAACAACACCTCTAGACTCGCTTCACTAGATAAGGTTCTCGTGTTAAACATTGCCAGTTTCAGATTCCAATGTCGGCCTGTCCGGTTTCAGGTATTCTTACCACCCTCCTCTGCGTCACAGGTCTGACCACCACCGTGTTCAGTTGCTTCACAGCCACTGGAGACTAAGGGCCGTGGGTTAATTGGCGTATTCATGGAAAGGTTGTGGCCATTACTACACCAGGGTGGCCAATCCTGCTCTGGTGAGCGAGTGCGTTACCGGTAATGGTAACCTAGGTCTGGTCGCACCTATGTTTTTTTTCTTCAAATTTTAACGTCCATGCAACCCTCTCTGAATCCAGCCTCCTGCGACTGTTTTGGAGTGGAGCATTTTGATAGAGGTCGGCTACATAACAGAAGGAACCCAGGTAAAGTTTCGCGCACGGGAACCTTTTTTTGTTCACACCACTGGCGAGCGTCATTATGGCAAGGATATGTTGGCTTTCCTAAAGTGCGTTTTCGACGCCACGTACGCTATTAGCGACACAAATAAAGCTTCACTTTAATAACGTTTGTTCTGTGTGTTCGTTCATAAGGGGCGCTGTGTACATGTCCTATACCAATTTCTGTCGGAATTGATTGTTTAACTACGCGGATTTTTTATCATTAAGCTGACGACACCAATGTGCCTATTGGCACGCACTTTCACTCCATTTAGCTTGTTTGGTTTTCGTTTGAGGTCTAGGTTGGCTTAAGCTGTTAAGTATTATCTTTGTAGGCAGGTGGATTTGGAATAATGTATAAAGAAGGTTCAAGTCCGAAATGTTAAGTCCCAAAAGACGGTACATAAACACACACATATTGCAGTTGCTCCGAGCTATAAATAGCGGAACAGAAAATACCCTTCAGGAGAACTACAAAGGCTTTTGTTCAAAATCTTTATGTTGTCTCTAAGATTCTACAGTCAAATCAGCTAAGTGTGATGCGTCTTCAAGCAAAACGTTTTAATAGCAAGCAGACAATCTTCCTAAACTGTTACATGGTATTTAGAAATCACAAGAATTGTTGCCCACACTCCTCGGGCAGTGTGACGACTGTCACCTGGAAATCATTAGCACGTAATAACATCATCCGAAAAACCACCCTTGGGGCTGCAGCTATTCGTGCAATAATATTTATTAGGGTAATTACTGTATCTTTCCTTTACATCCCGCATGTTTTCAGATCTCGAGTTCACATTTCGAAGGGCTGATAGATCAGGTACCCGAACCCTTCATTCTTATGGGCGACCGCACTGCGCACAGTTCTCTTTGGGGCTCTTCTCGCACAGATGCCCGACGTCGCCTTATTGAAAAAAGTCTCTATCATCCTCGCGAGCATACCAATTCAACAAAAACCACAATACCTACCATGACATAACACACAACACTTATTCACATCTTGACTTGGATATTGGGTCTGCAATCCTGTATCTATCTCTGATGTGGGAAGTGGACACGCACCCACATTGTAGGGCCACTTTCCTTCCATATTACATACACAGGCTAAGGATTATAAAGTTCGAATTCCCATAACAGGTACATTACACAAGAGCAAACTGGAACAAACTTCTAAACTTCACCAAACGTACATTGAACATCTACACGTTGAAAGGCTACAACACCCTTTACGGCGCACGTACTCGTCGCCGCCAAAAAAATTATTCCGCAGGCCCCCGTTGCTCCGCACAACCCACGGAGGCCCTGGTAGAACAAGATAATGTAAGCGCGCAAATGAGGTCCATAACAAGGCGTGCGGGATCCTCCGTCGGTATACCATTTCACGAAGCCTTATATCTTTTAACAGGTATAAAGCACTTGAGCAGCGCTTACGGCGTGAGACAAAACGGGATAGTTGGCGGTCTTTTCTGACATTAATTATTTCATACGGAGCCACACGCAAGGTATGAACACGAATACAAAAATTCACAGGACAACAAACACATAGCCTACCCCTGGTTAGCACCAGAGGGGACACACTTAAAAACCCGGCTAAGTCACTAGCACAACACTTTGAACACGTGTTGAGCTCTGCACATTACACGAAAACTCTTGCGGCTGAAAATATCTACAAAAAGAAGCCCCTGCGCAATACCAACTGGTCAGCCACGTCTTACAACCTTAAGGTTTTGTTTTATCACCGTAGTGGTGCTCTGCGCCCGTGCAAGTCTTTAACCCCGGGCGCCGAGCCTTTTACAGACCCTATGATACAGCACTTACACACCTACACTCTGGAAGTGCTCTTCATTTTCATGTTAAGCGTGGTTGTGTCCACTGCAGGAAAAAAAAGCCTCTGCCAAGGATCTCCAACTACGCCTATTGAGTGCTGGCTGAGTCTAAGTTTTTCCCCCAAATGTTCAGCTCTCAACTGTATGGCGAGTTCTCGGCCGGTACATATTGCGTTTGCGGTCTATTGGTAGCCACCCTGTCAGACTGATGGTCCATACGTTGTCCCTCATTGGCTTTACGTGTCCAAGCCATGCCCATTTCCTTCGCTTAATTTCAGCTGCAATACCCTGCACCTTATTGTGTTCCGGAATCTATGTGGGTGTTTCCCTGTGCCTAAGCGTGACCCCTAATATTCGATGTTCCATGGACTGTTAAGTAGATCTATGTTTCCTTTGAAGTCGGCTGCGCGAACCCCTAGTATCTCTCGTAATTACTTGAGACAACGGATTTGTTAAATACAAGCTTTTTAGTGACACAGGAAGGTTACCAGTCACAATATCTGAGTTCTTGACAAAACCAGCCCACTCCATGCTATATATACCGCTATTACACCTATATAATACATTATGGCTTTCCGAGCACCTACCAAGGTTTTTGAAGGAGTCCATCGTAGTGGCTTTCCTCAAAGAATCCAAGAACCCGTAATTCAACCAAGCCATCGTCCCATCGCCTGACATGCGGGCTGTGCAAGCTCATTGAAAAAAAGATTTACAGGAGGATCATGTAATTTTTAGGATGCAATGGTCTCCTGGTCAAGGGGCAGTGGTGGTGCAGAGGTAAAGCATCCGACTCGCATGCAGGAGGAGCGTGGTTCGAATCCCGCTACCGGACAATTCCTACCACATTAAAATCCGTGTGTTGATGTAAATACATCATACGGCTTGGGGTGCTGCCGGATCCCGGCGACCATTGTCGGTAGCGCACTCCCTTACCAGAGCAGAAGTGGCCACCCTGGTGTAGTAATGACCACGCGCTCCTATGAATACACCGATTAATCTGCTGCCCTCAGTCTCCAGTGGCCACGAGACAACTGACCACAGCAGCGGTCATACCTGTGAAGCAGCAGAGGGGGCTAGGAATCTCTTGATTCATGCAGATCGCCATTGGAATCTCAATCTGACATTTTTTGTCACGAGAACTTTATCTAGCGAGGCGAGTCTCGAGGTGTTGTTTTAAGAATTGGAGGATATTAAATGGGATACAATAGGGATTGGTTACGTTACGAGGGCAGGTGAAGCCTTTACACTGCAGAAAAATGTACGCATTCTTTGTTGCCATGGCCCAGTGAGCACAAACACTGGGAGTAGGATTTCTAGTCAATAAAAGCTAAGTTGGCAGCATAGACGAATACTATACCATTAACGAAAGGGTAGCCGGTCTTGTAATTAGGCTTAATAAATGCAAATTCAAGGCGGTACAGGGCTACGCACCTACATCGAGCCCTCACGACTAGTTAGTTGAACGCTTCTAAAAAGATTTGGAATGGGCAATGGCCAAAGTAAAAAGAGAGTATAACGTAGTTCTGGTAGAATTCAATGCTAAAGTACGAAAGGAGCATTTTGAAAACAAGGCAGTTGGGAGCTATGGTCTGGTTTGTAGAAATATCAGAGGGAACTTTTTAGTAGAGTTTGCCGAGCGGAATACTCTACGCATTCTGAAAAGCTTCTTCTGCAAACGGCAGAGCCGGAAGTGGACATTGAGTAGCCCGAATGGGGAGCATAAAACTGAAACCGACGACATACTATGCGATATTCCTGGCGTCATGCAGGATGTGGAATCGCTGGAAAGGTAAGGTGTAGTGACCACCGTATGGTAAGAACTCGAATAAGGCTAGATTGGAGAAGGCACCGAAACAACCAAGAGAGAGAGAGAGAGAGAGAGAGAGAGAGAGAGAGAGAGAGAGAGAGAGAGAGAGAGAGAGAGAGGATGCAGTTTGATGTTGCTGACGAGGTCTGTTCAGCAGATAGCCTAGCATGCTAGCTCAGGTGAATATTAAAACAAGTGTAAAAAAACATTGACATGAGGTCTGCAGGCATAGTTCAGTAGTTTGTGATTAAACATAAAATTATTGGTAAAAGACACTAGAGAAATGTTGGAACGCACAGGAGAAATTTTCGCTTTCAATTTTAGCAGAGTTCAGGCACCGTGGGTCGACTAGACGTGGTTATGATCACGGGAATGTAAGCACATGCCGCATCAAAGCTCGACCCTGTTCAAGGCTCTAAAATAGGCCTCAGTGGGTGCGAGAGCAGCGCAGACAGCATGCATAACGCACGTCGCTTCTGCCCATCGCAGGTGTGTACACCACAGCATTTGTACGCTAACGAAAGCGACAATCCTATTCTTTTTCTGCTCCCGCACCCACATGTGATGTCTGAAATTGTTTGCGACTGTTTTTCGACGTTGTTTTTGTTACTGCAATCCGGCGATGTCGAGACTAACCTGGGTCCCCAGACGCGCTCGCAAGCTCTGCTGCAACTTGAAAACTTGCCTCATGAACCCTCCGAGCAGTTGAATGCCATTTTTCATCTCCTAAAAGATGTTCATACCCGCTCTGTGGAATCAGCAAAGAGTCAAGAGGAGTTAGTGGCGGATATAGAGATCAGCAAGAGCAGTCAAAAGAACATAGAAGGCAAAACTAGAATTCTGCAGAGTAGATTGGAAGCTGTTGAAGGTATAATCAAAACTCTTGACGATCACAGCGCTGACGTGGCAACTATTACTTCTACCGTCGGCACGCTAACAGCTGATCTTGACTCCTTGCAATCACGTATTGACGAACAAGATGACCGGTCGCGCGGCAATAATAAACTGTTTCAGGGTATTCCTGACTGCAAAGAAACTTGGGATGAATCTGAGGCCCGCATCAGAGAAGTTTTGACTGGCGTAATCAATCTGTTATCCCCTAACGACATCGAGCGGGCTCACCGATTGGGAGCATTTTTCTATGGCAAAAATCGCCCCATTTTCGTAAAATTCACCAACTTCAAAACAAAAAACAAAATACTTTCCGCACGCAAAAAACTTAAAGAAAAATACATTTCTGTGAACGAGGACTTTTCGCCGGCGACACGCCATGCTCGAAACCAACTTGTGGCCTTCGCGAAAAGTCTGTCAAATGAAGCACCCTTTCAACTCCGGTACAACAAGCTAATCATGAACAAAAAACAATACTTCTACGACCCAGCAGCTAATCGCGTAACAGAGCACGTACAACGCGTAATGCCCCATAGCCCCGAACACCAAACCGTGCCGAACAATGAAAGCTAGGAAAAATTGAGAGGCAGTGGAAGAAATCTAAATCGCGTATCATTTCTTTACACCAACATTAGTAGCATTCTTAAAAAAACGCGATAATCTTCATTCTTCCGTTACTACAACTAAGGCCGATATCATAGCATTAACAGAGACGTGGCTGCGTGCAGATATTCTTGACCAAGAACTACTCGAATGTGCTCATTCTTTTTCTTTTTATCGATGTGATCAAACAGCCCGCCAAGGGTGCGGCGTATTGCTGGCTGTTTCAAAACCCATACAATCACAGTGTGGTCACGTTCCGTCAGATCTAGAGATAGTATGGGCTATTATCCAACTCTCCCATAGGAAAGTTGTTGTCGGTGTATGCTATCGTCCTCCTGCATCATCCTCGTCCTTTAATAACGAACTACATGACGCTGTTAACTTTGTTAACACTCGCCATCCGTCGATTCCTTTGCTTCTAATAGGTGATTTTAACATTCCAAACATTACGTGCGCAACTGAACCACCTACCATCAGCCCCTTTTCCACATTGGCAAATGATTTCTTAAATCTGTGCTCTATTTTTTCCTTGTCGCAATTAGTAAAGCAACCTACCAGAACAATGGCGTCGGTAGCTAACACACTAGATCTTGTGCTTACGTCCCACTCCGACTTTGTTTAGAACATTGCTCATCTGCCAGGATTAAGCGATCATTCTCTGCTATCGTTCAACATCAATGCATCCTGTCCCAAGCATGTAAAAACGGTTCAAACAATTCATGACTACGGTAAAGCCGATTTTAGCTCCATTAATAGAGAACTCTGCACATTGCTTGATAGTTTCCTCTCCACCTTTGCTAGTCGTAGTGTTGAAACTTACAGGAACGCTTTTGTAGATAAGGTGAAACAACTAACAAATAAATACATTCCTGTTCGCACTATCACATCCGGCCGCAATGCACCATGGTTCAACGTACTGAATTAAGCGCCTCTTAAACAAAAAGCGGCGTATTTATAGGCGCCCGAAAAATCCGCTAGCATCGCTCGATGGGACGAATACAAAAAAGCGTCGCAAGAGTGCACCGCCGCCATAAAAAATGCGAAATATTGCTATCTTTACCCCACTCTACCGACAATGTTAGTTAACTGATCCTAAGAAATTTTGGCGCGTCATTAACCCCAAAGATAACGATATGATAACCTTGACTGGCAGTACTGGAAACACTCCCCCTCATCTGTGTGCAGAAGCCCTAAATGATGCCTTTTCCATAAATTTCTGTAACAACAAACGTTCCTGTCCGACTGCCCCCCATTCTAACTACCCACCGATGCTTCCTATTACTATTGACTACGCTGGTGTAGAGTGTATAATCAAGTATTTAAAGCCTTGCTCGTCTCCTGGGTGTGATACGATCAGTCCGAAATTTTCGAAAAACACAAGCTCTTATTGTTCAAACATACTAACAGAGATATTCGAACAATTGCTTCATGAAGGCTGTCTCCCCATCGACTTTAAGATTCGAAAGATAACTGCACTGTTTAAAACGGGTAACCAACATTCACCATCTAACTACCGCCCCATCTCGCTAACCAGCATACCTTGTAAAATATTAGAACACATAATATATTCCAACCTGGCAGGTGTTCTCAAATCTAACTCGTTTTTTTCTAAGTGCCAACACGGTTTAAGGAAAAAGTATTCATGCGAAACTCAGCTTGCAATCTTGTCACCATGGACTACACACCATTCTTGATCGTTCATCTATCGCTGATTGTTTTTTTTTAGACTTTTCGAAAGCGTTTGATAAAGTATGTCACAAGTTGTTACTACACAAACTACAAAATCCTAATCATGATTCCAAACTGTTATTTTGGCTTGAATGTTTTCTTTTTAGCCGCTCTCAGTTTGTTTTAGCTAATGATAACATCTCACCCCGAACGAACGTCTTTTCTGGAGTCCCTCAAGGATCTGTCCTGGCTCCCCTGTTATTTGTTACTTACATTAACTATTTAACCTTTATCCGTTACATCTCACATTCACTTGTTTGCCGATGATTGCGTCCTCTTTCGTGAAATATCTAATGACAATGGACCTATTAACCCTTCAATCCGATCTTAACGCTATTTCAGTGTGGTGCAAACCATGGGTAATGGAACTTAACACTAGCAAATGCAAGTTTCTTCGCGTATCTAGAATTAACCATTTATTGCCCACTTACTATATGAACGATGCTCCTTTGGAATCTGTCAGCACTTATAAATATCTCGGAATACATATTACTACCGACCTCACTTGGTCCTTGCATACAGCGTACGTAATTAATAACGCTAATCGCATGCTCGGCTATGTACGTCGATATTTCTCACAGGCTCCCTCAACACTAAAACTGACTCTTTACAAAACGCTTATTCGTTCCAAACTGGAATACGCTGCATCAGTTTGGGATCCTAACCAAGAAAAGCTAACACACTCACTTGAAATGGTCCGAAATAACTCTGTTCGTTTTATACTTTCTAACTACAACCGGACTGCTAGTATAAGCACTATGAAATCCAGCCTCGGATTATCTTCTTTATCATCTCGTAGAAAAATCTTTCGCCTTTGTCTTTTTCATAAGCTTTTTTATCACAGGCCGCTACGCGTCGAACTCATTCTGCCTCCTCGGTACATTTCAGCTCGCATTAAGCATGTCCATAAAGTCGGCTTGCCGTCCTGCAGAACTAACTCGTTTTCCCCGTCATTCGTACCGCGTACATCACAAGAATGGAACCACCTATCCGCACTGACGGCAACAATTTCTGATCACCAACTTTTGAAAACGGCTTTAGCTAACATTGTATAATCGGAAGCATTGAAGTACATTGTATTTTCATGGTTTTGTTCTATTTATTATTTTTCTTATCTGTTTTAAAATATGTTTGTAACTATTGTAACCCACTCCCCTCTCTAATGCCTCTGGCCCTGAGGGTACCTAAATAAATAAATAAACTGCGAAGGAAGCTTAGGAAGGCCTTCCTTACACGTGAGCGCATATTTGGTCATGACCAGGGGCCATGCACATCATTCAACGTAAGACACGATACACGTAGCATGCCCACAGTCACTATGAAGGAGAGTCTAAGTTCGTCATATTGTTTACACGCATATAAGACATGGCGAATATCTTCCGGATAGTCACAGTCTTTAAAGGAGGGTGAGCTGGTCTGTTGAAGCTTGAAACGAAAAAGGCGAGTGTAGGCGACGTTCAGGCGCATACGGTGTCTTACGGCTGCATCGTGCTTGGTGAGGTTACAGGGCAACTTGAGAGTACATTCTGGGTCGACAGAGTAAAGCGGGGTACAGCGGCGTGATGGATCAGCCCATATTGAAATCTGTACCTTCCGCGCAACAGGACACGCAAGTGTGGGCGCATCTTTCCTGGCGAGCGGAATTGCCGCAGTAGGCATGTGACGATTGTGAGCTTGGGAAGCTGCAGCGTCTGCTGTAGAATTACCCGGTACACAGCAATTTGCCGATATCCACTGTAGCTCGATGACATCGTCAGCACTGACGGCTTGGTGATGTAAAAACCGAATGTCCCAGGCTATCTGGTTAGTAAGAAAAGACTGAATGCATTGAAGAGCCACGCGGGAATCTGTACAGATAGCCCATTGGCCGGGTCTCGGAGGGCGGCGAGCTCAGTCACTGATGAAGACGTCCCGTGATTGAGTTTTTTCGTTATCCTGGTGATCCACGCAGGTATCCAAACATCATTCGTGGAAGATCCTTCTGTGACGGAGCCATCTGTATATGCATGTTTATAGCCGGCGTATTCACTGTCTAGAAGTTGTAGAGTGTAAAACTGAAGAGCTGGAGCGGGAACATTTGCTCTGCGCGTCAATCCTGGCACGGCTGTGTGAATACGTATCGGTGGTAGCAACCATAGCAGGTACCAAGGCCGAGATGGGAGCTCGTAATGTTGCGGTAAAGGTCATGCAGATATGAAGCAGAGGTTTAAGCCAATGAATGGTGACGTTGTCTCGTGACAGAGAGAGATAAATAAATGTTTCTTGTCTGAAAAGACTAACTAGGACTTGGTCCTTGTCGGTGCGAGTTGTAGGTCTCCTCAGTCCAGGAAACCTCTGGCAGTGGCTGCCGTCTTCGCCCAGTTAACCAGATTCTTCTGGTTCTCCGGATCTTTTAGATGAGCAGTGCCTCCTACTTTTCAGCAATGTCGGGTTGACCGGTTGTATGTGTGCTTGCCACATGTTGTGGTGCGGCAGTCAGGGTTGTTAATGATGCTTGGCTATCCACAGGTGGGTGTGGGTGGTGGTCTTCGCAAGGGCACTTCAGGATCATGTGCGGCAAAGTGTCGGGTATGTCGCAATAAGGGCAGAGATACAGAACTTGCGTGGTGTGAAGGCGGTGCATGATTTTCCGTGTGCGTATGTGTTTGTTTGGAGACGACGAAAGATTACGCTTTCTTTCTTAGGGAGATCGAGCTGTGGGGGGTATATCTCCTTCGCTCAAATCGGTAGTGCTCCAATACTGCCCTACAGGAAATGGCTACGACTTCTGCCCCCGTTGCCACGCGCATGTTCGGCGGCAAGAAACGCCCCGCGGGTATGTTCTCGGGCTGCAGCGTGCGCTGCTTCATTTCCCGCCATCCCTTCATGCCCCGGGATCCAGGTGACGTAGGTGTCAGGAAGTTGGGGGCGCGTCTTTAAGATTTTATTTGCTGTCGCGGGCACGCGTCCTTTTTGGAAGTTCCCACATGCCGCTTGGGAGTCCGTGATATCAGTTCTCGGTCGCTTCAGGTTGTCATTGCCAAGGTGATGGCTGCCTCTTCCGCTGTTTCGCGGTTACGAGCCGGTGTTGTTGCTAACGTCAGTTCCCTGCCTCGTTGGTCCATGACGCTTATTGCGAAAGCATTGTGGTCTGGGTATTAAGCGGCGTCTGTGTATCTTGTGTTGGGATCTTTGGCATATTTTTGAGGAGTGGCTTCCAACTTGTCTCTCTTCTTTCTTTGTGGCCTGAGGGGTGCATGTTACGTGGTATGCGTGCTACAAACATTTTATCTCGGAGTTCCGATGGTAGGCTTGCTTTTTGGTAGGTGTTCTCAATGTATGTTTCACTGTAATTGAGATAGCGGAGTACTGCTCTGCCTGTAGGAGTGAGCTTGAGGCGTTAGAGTTGGCTGGCTTTGTCAGCTTCTACCATCTCCTCCCACGTATTATATACGCCTAATTTAAACAGCTTGTCGATTGATGCCATGAAAGGGACTCCCAGAGCAGTCTTGGTTGCTTTCCTGATCATTATGTCCAACTTTTTTATTTCAGCTCTTTTTAAGGCTAAGTATGAGGAGCCGTACGTCACCCTACTGTTTATTAACGCTTGAAGGATCCGTAAGGTGTCTTGTTCTTTGAGCCCCCTTTGTTGCTTTGTGATTCTTTTAACGAGGTGGGTGACTTGTGTCACTGTTTTCAGTAGCTTTGGAAGATGAGCTGCACCCGATCCATCCTCGTGTATTGTAAGACCCAGTACCAGAAGGGAGTTGACCTCGGGAATTTCCACTCCATAACCAGTGACGCTGGGATCCGCATCAACACGTTTGGGTGGTCGTGCTCGAGTTCGAGCCTTCAGAAAGAGAAGTTAGCACTTCTCTGTAGCGCACTGGAGGCCGCAAGCAAAGCTTCCTGTTGTTTCCCCGTTGTAGGCACTCTCACCCACAGCGTGAGGTCGTCTAGGTAACGAGCATGCCTTAGTCCTTCGATGGTCTTATGTTTATTTTGCAGGTGTGGCATGGCGATGTTGAAAAGCAGCGGGAGACCACTGAACCCTGAGGCGTGCCTTTGTTTGGTAGGTGGAATTTTTCGCCTCGAAGGGTGCCGATGCCCACCGTTGGTGTACGATTGGTGAAGAAGTTTCGAAAATAATTGTAAGCTTTGGGGCCACAATTGGTACTTTGCAGATTTTCGAGGATCTTTTCGTGCTTGACATTGTGAAAGGCGCCCTTGACGTCGACGGCGAGTATGCAGGACTTCTGATGGCGATCCAGGCGGTCTATGATGTCCTCCTTGTGTAGACAGATGCCGTCGGAACCCAAACATCATGTCTGGTATGTCGCCGTTGACCTCGAGATAAGGCGTGAGCCGTTGGTGGACCATGGGTTCAAAAAGTTTACCCGCGCAGGAAGTCAGCGATATCGGACGAAGATTCTCAATACGTAGAGGCTTGTTTAGCTTGGCAAGCGTGGTCACATTCGAATGCTTCCAGGTTGCCGGCACTTCACGAGTTTCCCAGCATACGTTAACATACTCTAGGAGCGCTTCTGTTGCGTTTGGAGGTAGGTTACGGACGAGCTTATTGGTAATCTTGTCATTACTGGGCGAAGTGTTCCTTGTGAGTTTGGCCAGGGCTGCCTCCATATCAGCTTTTATGAAGGTCAGGATTACGATGGCCACGGTACGAATCAGTACTTGTCTGACTCGATGGGATGTTACCGGTGAACTTGCGTTGTATCTGTCTTGTTGGGTGCATGCGTAAGAGTGGTGTAATTTTTGGAGGTCTTGCTTTTGCTGCATTTTTGTCGCTGTAGTCGCCAGGAAGCCTCGTAAAATATTCCAGGTCCTTTTCGTGCTGAGGGTGCCCTACATTTGGTAACATGCTTTGTCCCAATTTTGCCGGCAGAGTAGGGCGCCATATTTTTCGGCTTTCTGAGTGTTGGCGGCGATTTTCAGCTTGGGTTTTCTGTTTTGCTTTTGTCTTTTCCGTCGTTTGAGGTTTATTCGTGCTTCCCATAGGTGGGAAAGGTGAAGGTCCGCAGCGGGAGTATCTGTGCTCAGTTGAATTAGTTTTGTATGCTCTTCCGCTATCTCAAGTATCTTAGAAAGTCATTCATCAATTTCTTCGATGTTTGCGGGATTGAGGTCGGTACGGAAGCCTTTCCAATCCGTGAGCTTTGCTGTCCCGGACCGAACCTTTCTTTTTCGATGGCTTATCTCGTGTTGTATTATATGGTGGTCTCCTCTACGCGGGTCCATTCCGCCTGCGGGATACCGTGGGTAAAGGTTAGGTCGGGATTAGTGTCTCTGGAGACGCTATTTCTTGCTCGGGTTGGTTGCAGCGGATCGTTCCAAAGACTTAAATGGTGACATTGGGCTGCGCCATGGATTCGGGTACCTTTCTTGGTTGTTGGCGGGTACCCCCACGCCGTGTGTGGAGCATTAACGTCACCCGCACTCACGACTTTGTGCCCTTTCGTGATGTCCCTGATTTTCCTTATAAAAAAATCCTCTAAGTTCGGTAGGTGGTCGCGAGGGGGGCTCTGGACAATTGAAATAAAGAGAATTTGCTGAGTCTTGCTCTCAGCTACCATTTCGACAAGTGTACGGTCCACGTTTGTGTCCGTGATTTCGTGCACTTGGGTGGTAAGGGACTTTTAAGTGCGAATGCACTTTATAAGCGACCCTGAATTCCGTTGACCGCCGTCCGTCCACATAGCAACAGCTGCGGGTGCGCGCGCTCCTCGTCTTCCTTGGCAACGGGGGAGATGGGCGCGCGCTGCCTGGCCGCTGACATGGCACATACCCACGTGGGGGATTGGCCAGGAATCTCCTCGTCTTCCTTGGCAACGGGGGAGATGGGCGCGCGCTGCCTGGCCGCTGACATGGCACATACCCACGTGGGGGATTGGCCAGGAATCGGGCGTGAGAAGGGCTAATGCACCCGCTTAAAGGAGTACTGACACGAAATTTCAAAGCTGAGATCCGCTCTAGCAATCAAGTACAACGACAACACAAATAGGTGTCTTTGCATGGCACATACCCACGTGGGGGATTGGCCAGGAATCGGGCGTGAGAAGGGCTAATGCACCCGCTTAAAGGAGTACTGACACGAAATTTCAAAGCTGAGATCCGCTCTAGCAATCAAGTACAACGACAACACAAATAGGTGTCTGTGAATAAATGCATCTTTCTTTCTTTGTAGTTGTGTGTGTGTGTGTGATCTCTCTTTCGCGAACATTACCGAACCGCGCAAATTCAACTCCTGCATTCGCACTTTCACATTCTTCCCCTCGGGGAAATGCGGGGAATTTTTAGCCAGGACTGCGGTGCGCTCTGTATTGCTGAAGGCGTTGTATCCTTGAAGGCGAATATTAGTGCTGTATGTTTCCTGGAGGGCTATCACATCTGGTTGAACTTGTTTAGTGAATTCTAGGAGGTTAGCTAGTTTGCGCCTCAGAAATCTACAGTTTCATTGCCGGATTTTGGTTTGTAAAGCGTCTGTGGTGCCCTTAGTTTGGGCTGCCATCTTCGAATGATTCCACGCCAGAGAGCTCTTCTCAGCTTAGAGAGCAAGAACGTGAATCGTTGTGGCTTTCTTTTCGTGCCTTTTTACGCGCCGCATCTATAGGGCTGAGGAGTTAATCGAGCACCGTTTTGGTGATGAAGTTCTTGCAGGCGTATGCGACAAAGTTTTCAAAGTTTTCCGTGTTGTGCGATGCTTGCTGCGCAAAACGCGCTATGGCCTTCTGCAATTCGGCGGTGACTACCTGCTGTAGCTTTACCAAGATTACAATTTACAATTCTGTCTTCAGTTTGCTGAATTGTTCGCTTCTCTGTGAGTAGCACTTGTTGTGGAGGGCGTTTAGCAGCTTCTTGTTCACGACAGCGCTGGAACAGCTTATCAATGAGAGTTTGCTGCCTTTGAATCTTCATCTCTAAGCTTTTGATGGCAGCTTCGTCTTCGTTGCTTCTTCCAGATTCGGTTCCCACATTGGCGTAGCTCACTCTCTTTTGGGATGAAGCTCGCGAGCCGGATCGAGATAGGGAACGCACTCTGGATCTGTCTCTGCTGCTTCTCTGCACGTTGTTATTGCTGCTATCTGAAGTTGTGCTCTTGACTGCTTGTAGATCAGGGAAGTCTTCTGTGCGAGGCCACTATGCACTCTGTAGTTCCGGGCTCTTCCCAGTGCTGTCGTACCTTGGGAGGGAGGAGGAGGGGTCCTGGCTTCAGCTTCTGCCCGCAGTCTGTCCCTGCGGTCTCATGCGGTTGTTTGCACATTTTGCAGCATGGTCGACAGTCGTAGTCAGGTGATTGATTTGTCTGGCCGCATTTGTGGCAGACGTTTTGAGCTGAATGCGGGCATATGTCTTGCCGGTGGTCCAGCTCCCCGCAAGAAAGGCAGTACTGTACTGTCTTGCGATGGGGCCGGCAATGGTAGTCACCGCTCTGATATATCACGTTCAACGCTAAGTGGGGCTATTAAATAGATGACGGCTGCAGGCGATTTTCAAAGCATTCGTGCTGCAACAATCGTATATCGCTCTGGCACGCGGAGGCCATCCACGTGTTCTCCGGAGTGCTATTCGGTGGAACGCTGTTGAAGACTCCTCTGCTGATCAATTCCGGAGTTTTCACATGGGCTCGCACGGTAAATATGTCTCGTCCTAGTTGAATGCTGCTGATTTCTCCCAGGAAGTCGAAAGCCAGGTCTTTCCTTGGCGTACTTGCAATGACGAGGTTTTTGATGCGCTGCACTAGAATGCGAACATCGTCGTAAAATTTCTCCTGTGTGATTTTACTTGCTCTTCAGATAGCGTTAGTAATTTCTGCAAGGGACCGTTTCGAAAGTTGAAGGCCAGCTTGTGGGCGATAAATAATTTTCGTGTCATTTACTGGCAATGGTGGCACCCAGGAACGTTTACGGTGCGCCGTCTCCGGGGCTGAGTGCTAGGAGGTTGGTTGTGCGTCTGGAGCGGCTCCTTGAGTGGCGGCGGTCTTGTTTCGTTCCTTTCGGTCACTTTGTATTTATTTCGTAAATCGATTGTTCTGCCGCTGTTTTCATCGTATCCCCACTCCGCTGGCAAGCCGCTTTCTTCGCTGGAGCAGGTGTGCATAGCGCTGTCCTCCTCGCTCGGTTCCTTTCTTTGCGAGTGCATCGCCGCCTCGGGTCCTTGGATCATTGTGGAGTAGTGGGAGCTTGCGTCGGCGATGAGCAGCTGCAGCTGGACCGGCTCATGAAGCTCTTGGAAACCCAAGCTTGCCGATGAGAGCTCGCGCTGCTGCTCATGCGCGAGGTGCGTGCATGTGCCACAGGCTCCTCGAGGCGCTCTCTTTCGGCGGCCTTGGAACGTTCCTCTCGTGAGGCCTAGCCTGATGCGATGTTTACACAGCCTGAAATCTTGGCGTAAAATGCACTCACTGCGGCAAACGTGGCCACGGAATACTTCTTGAGACTTGTCGGTGTTTTTGACGCACAACTGATAAAGTTTAATGGCCTTTTTCCGCATGAAAAGCCGCAAAAGCGAGAGCGCACTTGGAGTAGGTTATGACTCCATAGCCCCCTAGCGGGCATCCCTGTCTCGTCACAAAACACAAACATAAAGAAAGCAGTTCCTGTTTGCGCAGCGCTATCGGCGTCAATCGGCTATATTAAATTATAGTTCCTAGAGTGGATGTTGTTTTTGCGACGCCGATACACACCCGGAGTATGCGCGCTTGCGTGCTTTCCAAAGCCTTGAGGTTTCCCGCTGAGAGGGGGAAACAAAGCAGCAAGGCTGTAGCGTAACATACATTCGCAGAGAGCGTCGTAGAGACGAAGAAGCGAGTAAACTGTGCAGCCACCAGTGTTGCTGGAAAGCAATCGGAAAATGTTGAAAAATGAAGAGAACTCTTCTTTTAAACTGCGAATAAGGGGTGTCCATGTCAACAATCTGTCGAATGTGACGTCGAGAAATTTCTGATTTGCGACACAAGGTATTGGTGTACGCATTGCCGAGAGCTCGTACGGTGTGACGTCTCGTAGCCAATATTTCGAGTCCACGCACTGCGAGGAATTCTGAGATCGAACCTATTCTCCATTGAAGCCTCGCACGAAGCACACGTTTGTTGCGGCTGGAGCACCATAGGCAAATATCATTAGGATATAAGGAAATCGCCATAGATCATGGCAAACATTGTTCACTGTCGATGAGAAAAATATTAAAAAGCGCCGGGCCGAGTACTCCTCCGTGTGGAACGCCACTAGTTACGCTGGGCTTCGATGTGTCACCATCAGAGGTGGTCATAAAGATCCTACTGTCGCAAGGATAATTCGACAGCCAATCTTAGATCCGACCACCAATACCGAATGAGTGCATTTGAAAGCGGATAGCGTCATGCGTGACAGAGTCACACGCAGCCTTGATGTCCAAAAATATCGCTATAACGGTGTTACGGAAAGATAGCTTAGCAGGCTGTAAGTTTGGGCAAATTGATAATCCATGGTGTGCTTCAATGACGCACAAAAGTAACGAAGACAGGAGAGAGACGGCACGAGACAGAGAAGCACCATTTTTCCCATCAGCTTGCCTACGCAGCTCAAACGGGCGATTGAAAGTCTCAATACGATTGAAAGTCTGCGGGATCTTTCCCTGCAGGATGGGTTGAAAATGTCCACGAGAAATCTCTTTCCCGCTTCTCCCAGATGGGTCAGAGCTGTATAAGGTATGCCGTCTGGACCAGCGGGTGTGGAATTGTTAACTGCGGATAAAGCCATGACGAGTTCCGTTATTGTATTGTATACGGGACATCCGTAGGGGGCGTGGGATGTGATAGGCGTCCGTTAACTGAAAACGGAAGTGATGGAGGTGACGTTGATGTGGCTGCAATTTTTTCACAGAACATCTCGAAGACGTCTAATAACGTGGAATTGGTACGTATGAAATTGAATGAAATGGTTGAAGACACGTCGGTGATGTGCGAATACTTCTGACGAGGCTCCATATTCTAGTGAGCGGTTTCCTGGGGCCCAAGTTTGAACAGAAAGACGTCCATTCACGCTTAGCCAATTTTTTCATTTGCCGTTGAATGCGCTTCTGCACTCGTCTGGATTTTCCAATGTGTTCAAGTGACAGTGTTTTACGCGCTCTTCTTTCTGCTCGCCGGCTTATGGCACGAAGCCGTTCAAACTCTACGTCGGCGACAGAAAATAACTTGGGTAATATAAAAGTATTCGTACTCGTTTTGCGCGCACTGGCCATCGTGCTTAGAAAGTCATCGTAGGACAACACTGAACTCAGGCCCTCTTGTACTGTTGTGGTAAATACCTCCCAGTTTGTGAATCGATGTCATGTTTTCTATAACTACTCGGAACACCGTCCAGCGTTATGCAGGTGAGGAGGTTGTTGCTGCCATGGGATTCATGTCCACACACAACAGACCACAGACCAGCTTAATCTGCAAAGCAGCGTGGAGGAAACAACGGCGACGTCAAGAGCGCTTGAAACGCCTTTGCGGAAAAAAGTTGTTTCCCTGGTATTAAGTTGATTGGTTCCCTGGTAGTAACGAGGCCAGTAATGTACGTATGGTCTGTGTAATAAAGATAATTAAGGACACAGTCATACTCCACTGATAAGCAATGTCTAGTAAGTGCTACGCCTTAATTGTTGTTCTGCGGCTCCCCCATGGCAAATGATGCTCACTGAAATCACCAGTGAGTATATGCGGAGGTGGCGTAGCACGAATGACACTCTCCAAACGGTCGCTATCTAACGCCTTTCAGTGTGGTATATAGGCGGCAATGACACTGAAAGTCCATCCTTCGATTTGCACAGTGGCTGCTACGTATTCGTTCTCTGCACCTGGCGTCAAATCACGGTGTATAACGGTGAGGTCATTTCTGAGAGTAAAAGTATTCTTGTGGAAGGTACAGCAGTTTTGCAACGCATTAATGTGTATCCTCAAAGGCGTACGTCTTCAGGTAGACGTGATTCCGAGATTGCGATCACAGGAAAACGGTGTTTGTTAACAAATTTCCGGATATCTGGTAGTCGACAGTGCAGTCCACCCGCATTCAACTGAAAAATTGTGGCTGCATTGCGAATTTGTTGCATTGTAGGGGTACTCGCTGGAGACATAACCTTTACAGCCACTGAGTGAGGAAGCGAGCCGCAGAGCCGATGAGTGTGATGAGAGCTTCAGCTTCTGGTGAGGAAAACGAGGCCAGTAATGTACGCATGGTCTGTGTTATAGAGAGAATTAGGGAGCTGAGTTTGCCCATGCTTTGTTGACTGGAGGTTTCTGGCTGACGTCCTCTAACGCATGCACGATGTGGAGATTTTGCAAGACCGGTATTACGAGTCTCTCTGGAAGTAGGAAATGCAGTTTGTTTTGCTTTAGGCGATGTTAGAGCTGCGGCAGGGGATGCAACCGAGGGCACAACTGGCGATATATGCACAGGTAAATCTGGCGGCGCTGCTATACAGGCGGCTTCGAGAGGAGGCTGAGGTGGTGTAGATTTCGTGTGGAGTTTTACCGACTGCCTCCACTCACGCAAAGGTAAAGGTGAAAAATACTTGTCGACATTGACGGACGTGTACCCATCGGGCGTTTTGATATTCCTCTTCGGCGTATCTTTTGTTGTCGTGCCGCAGTGCTTTTGCGATGTCACCTTGGCTGACTTATAATTAGTCTTCTTAGTCGACCTGACGTCTGTGATAGCATTCTCCTTACGGCGTACTGGGCAGTTAAGGGGTGTCAAATCGTGCTGTTTAGTACAGTTTGCACAGCGAGAATTCTTAACACCACAAGCAGAACGATTATGGTTATCTGCACATCTGGCGCAGCGCAAGGAAAATGTACATGTCACAGCCACGTGGCTGAAAGCTTGACATTTCGTGCACTGTATTGGTGTTTCATTGTATTCGAACACAAGGTACCATGTGTAGCCTATAATGGAGTGTTCCGGCATAGTTTCAGTCGCGAACACAATCAGGACGCTTTGTGATTTTGTCCAAATCTTCGGATCAAGCGAATAGCCACCCTCTCACGCAAAGCGTCAGCGATTTCCGAGCCTGAAAGGTCCGCGAACACACCTCTAATTACATCCATCTCGCAATTTTTGTGGTGGGGCTCACAAGCGTGCACTTAGATCTTTGCACTGCTACAAATCTTTAGCAGACTATCCGTGAAATTTCTTCCACGTATCAACTGCTAGTACGTTTAATCTGTAATTTCGTCGCACCTGGAGCACCCCACCAGGAGCCATGGACTCCAATGCGCTTTTCACAGCAAGAAGATTGAAACGGGAGATGACTTTTGAAGGGTCTGTTGCTTTTATAGTCAAAACAAAGAGTCTGTTGCTTTTATAATCACAACGAGACCACATTTTAGAGGATATGAAGCGACGTTTCTGTCGGCAACTTGCTGACATTGTGAAAAGTTACGAGGGCGCTTTTGCGGTAGGGGGAAAATTTGTCAAATTCCTCAGAGTCCGTGATGGTTTCGCCCTGTACTGGGGGGAAAGCGGAGCTTGATTCTTTTTGTAGGTGCGGTTTTGAATTAAGTGACATGTGATTCTAAGATAAAAAGGCCATTCCTGAGCTTACTTGACAAGGAGGTAATGGTGGCCCACTTTACTCGGAAATTCGGCTCGTAGGAGCGGAGGCATGCGGTTGCACTGGAACACCATGTGGAAGTAAAGCGGTAGATATTACGGGCTGTGGATCATGTCCTGTAGCTGATGAATGAATGTGAAGCAGTCTATGCAGCGCGAATGCTGCCCACACGCCTCCCGCGAATTGCATATGCGATTCTCACAGTATTGTAACAGCAGGATTACATCTTGAAAATTAGCGTTGAGTCAAAAATATCACAGCCGACAAAAGAGGCTGACGCGTCTCCTCTTCTTCGTCTTCCCTAACAAGAAACAAGTACGAAAGATGCTGATAAATGAGCTTACAGTAAGAGGGAAAGTTGCAGAATTCAGGATCGCGCTGCAGAACAGCTATTCAGCTCTAACTGAGGAAGCAGAGTTTACGAGACATAAAGCGAGCGACAATCTTATACGCCTTATCCAGGAATGCACAGTAGAGTCGGAGGTAGAATTTCCAGATAGGGTACTGGTAAAGGTGCCCTTGAGACGAAATATTTAATTAAGAAAGAGCAAAGCAGGACAATATACACCCTGCCTGACAGACTAGAAGTAGTGGAGGTTTCGAAATTAATCAATACGCTTAAGAGAGCTGACGTACGAAAGTATCATAAGTAGAGGATTGAGCATGCTGTAGAAAACTGAGGCAGCCTGAAAGCAGTGAACCGACGTCTATGGTTGGGAACAATCTGATGTAACCCGCCACTGTGGCTCAGTGGCTAAGGCGTTGCGCTGCTGAGCACGAGATCGCGGGTTCGATTTCCGGTGCGGCGGCCGCTTTTCAGATGGAAGCGAAAAGCAAAACTCCCATGTGTACGAGATTCCGGCGCAAGTTAAAGATCCCCAGCTGGTCAAAATTAATCCGGAGCCCTCCACTACGACGCGCCTCATCGCGGTCTTTGCATCGGCGCGTTAAGCATTGCAATCAATCAAATCTGATGTATGAACTTAAAGACCAGCAAGGCAATGTCATCACAAATAGAGATAAAATAGTTAAAGTAGCCGAGGAGGTCTATAGAAACCCTAAATGGAGAACATTATATTCAGGAACTATCTTAGACATATAGCACCTCTACACTCATGGAGATGCACCACCTTAGAGTTCTTATATCGGTTTTTGAAGTGATTACTTTAGCTACTCATACTTCATGTTTCATTGGATGCGTATACCAAATTGGGAGGTCAATGATCTGATACAATTGGCTATGTGTTATCAAGAGAGCCTAAATAAATTCAAAATATTTCATCACAGGATAGAGTGTAGCAATATTATCATTCAGACAGTTACGCCGGTGGTGATGTAACAATAGGCTGAAGCCAACATATCTTTACAAAATCTGGGTCTCATGAAATACGCACAAGATTGCAACTTGCGGAAAGTTTTTCGTCATACGTTAAGATAGCCTCCCAGTAATTGTCGTGTTTTTTTTTCGAATTCCATTGCGAGCAATTTTTTACTGGTGAGAATAAAACAACATATTGATACAGGGGGCCATTTTTTTTTCACATATGCCTACACTAGTAACATCTTTTTCTTTGTTTTCTGAGTGTTCATGCCCCACTTTCTTGAACGTTCAAATTAAGCATTGATGATGCATCTTCCATAGTTACTTTTGCTATTTTCTTGTATTGTTGCGTTATTTGTACTTCTTAGTCATCGGTGCTCAGGTAATGTAAAGTTTGGCATCATTCTCTCATAGCTTGCTTTGTTAACGTTAAGAGCGAGCATGCAATAGCTTGTCGTTTGTGCCGGCTATAAGGTGACGGTGTGCATCGGTTTTTCCCTGCCTTTTAAACGATCGGTTTGGTCTACCAGTACACTTTTGATTGAGGATTCGCACTTCCAACGCGTACAGCCCGGGAAGGTGACTACGGAGCTTCCTTGCGGATTTTTGAAAAGTTCCGCATTGCATTGTCTACAGGTTTTTTCTGTTTTGTTTTTTCATGGTACGTCTGAACATTCTGGCTATATTTTGAGCATTCCTTACCCCTCTACCCACCTGAAATGGTGTTTGTCGGGTGTACTGCTTCCATTCAGTTTACAGAGCAACTTCAAATCAGCTCTGGCCTTCACTTGTCGATCTATCCACGGTCACGAATGCAAGGGCTGCAATAGCGACTGTTTTTGTTTCGGCTTCAGAGCTACACACCACACCTAGAAGTACTGGGCTCATCATTTTAAAGGTTACATTGTTGTGCCAACATTATTCGTTAGCGGTATGACAAAAAGTGAGGCTGCATTCGCCGAGGCGGTTTTAAGCCGGTAACTACGTGATCTAAATAGATCGTGATGATCACCGCTTAAAAAGCTTGATGTATTGTTATAAACAAAATTGCGTGATCTTCTGGGCCAGTGACACAACTTTCATGTAAGGTGTCACGAAGAATGAAACTCCTGTAATTTCCTAAAATATTTTTATGCTCGATAACCAAAGAAACCAACCACATTAGAACTAACACACGATACACCATATTATTTTCTGCATGCTCGTCTACTTCAGACGTGCGACTGCATGTCAATGTGAAAAAGACTGAGGATTTGCTGCCTGCACTGCCCTGAATGCGAAGCTTTTTCGGAAGCTCGCTACAGCCTGCTCTCCAGATTCCTGTAATATGGCATTCGTTTTCCTTCCACATGTTTTATTGAGCAAATTTACCGATTATTTATTGTCAGGTTTACGACTTCTTCAGTTCGGCCGCAGGAAATATCTAAAACCACAGAAATTACTCCTGACGTAGAGTTTTTACTTATTTTTAAAAGAAGGTGTGCCAGCTGTGCGCAGAAAGCAGGCATTGGCTCCTGTTTCCTTCGGAATGCTTATTTTCCGATTAACATATTGTACGTGGTTGTGTGTAGTGCTCAGTATGCTCACTTCTGTTGTCTTAATTTTTTCAAACTTGAATTTGTCGCGTCACAAATGTACTTACCATTAATTTGTTTGGACTTCATGAGGTTATAGCGGCGATTATACCAGTAGTATTCCATAAGATACATGGCTCGGGCCCTGTACAAAGAAAGGTTTGTTCTTTTTACACATATGGTTTCATTTATGCACCCTCGTAAAGACTGCGCTAAATTATTGTCAAACTAACAGCACCACCTAGTGGTTATAAGCATGAGCGTTTGCATTTTTTCTACAAAATAATTTTTTAGATAGCAAAATGCCTGACGTTTCCACATGCTTAATTTTGATATTTGAACTACAGCCAAAAGAGACAACAGAAAAAATGGTGGGAGAAGATCGGCGCTATAACAATACCTGTAGCCTCTTTGTTATTGGTTATGTGAACTGGAAGCAAAAATTATGTAATTTTAATAAGTACGCTGTTGACCAACATGGAAAGCCCGGAAATAGTATGCATGTTCTTAAAATGCGACAAAGGAGTGAAAGAACCGCAGAAAACCGAGAATAGCAGATGAAACAGAGAGATTCACTAGGTTAACCACCAGTACCTTTACGCTCAGGGTTAATGAGTGTGGTGGTCGTTCTCGGTTACCTGGTTTTGTCCGTTTGCAGATCTTTTTCACTGACTTTTATGTATATATTCTAAGGCGAGGGAAGTCCCCACAGAAGTCGGCAGCAGTACCAAAAGTCTGGGTTTTAATCCGCCCGTCGGTGACTCAACAGAACAAGCCACTCGTGACGATGATTATCTACAGATGATGATTATAATGGGTATGCACAGATGAGAGATTGGCCCTACCAACTGCGGCGATTGGCCACAGCATATATAACGGTCCTACAGCGAAGAAAGTGCTCATTAACGTTGAATGCACTCACCCACGCCCGCACTATTTGTCCCCTCGACTGGAAGCGACCTTCTGGTCGCAGTGAGTTAGGGCGTACGCTGTTTGTATCGTTTCATGCGGGAGACGTTAACTATTTCAGTTCCTCGCCTTCGGCGGTCAGTGGGGGAAGCTGCCGGAGAGACCCGATAATTCACAGGAAATGTCTGCTCAAGCACAATGTACGGACCAAAATATCGATGCAAAACGTTTTCGCCTAGGCCGGGGGAGCCTACGGGTGTCCAAAGTAATACTTCTTCCCCAGGGCGGAAGTGAACGGATTGGTGAGTTGAATCGTACTGAGATTTCCGTTCTTGCTGGGCGGCTTCAGTGTGAAGGCGAGCCAGATGGCTACAGTGGCTGAGGCGAGAGACAAACACGTCAGAAAATGGTCCGGCAGGAGAGTCCGGTGCGGCAAAGAAATTGGTATCAATGATGAAGGATGGGGACCGTCCAAACACCAGGAAGAAAGGGGTGTAGCCTGTGGTGCGCTGGATGGCCGTATTGTAGGCGAACGTTACAAAAGGAAGAATTTGATCCCAGTTGCTGTGATCCGGTTTGATATACATGGACAGCATGTCGGACAGAGTTCGATGAAAACGTTCGGTGATGCCGTTGGTTTGAGGATTGTACCCAGTGGTAGTTTTATGCACAGTATTGGCAGTGAGATCTTCAGTGAGATCTTTATCTAACTCATATTCATTCACACGGTTATTTGTGGGACAGAAAGTTAGACTAAGCGAGTTTTTTTGGATAAGCAGGACCAACCTCACATTAACGAATGCACCCTCCACCGTCCTAGCACTTGGATTCCAGATGTAGATCAATCTCCAGAACTAGATCTGTACTTAAAATCAGTATCAAGAGAAATATTGGCAACAACCAAGCGATCAAAGAAGCGCAAGAACCTAAGTCCGTCGGATGAAGTTACCCTGAATTTCCCATCAGCCAGAACCGACATAGTCATAAAGCCAGCCGAGAAAGGTGGTAGTGTAGTTGTTTTACCTATGGGAAAATACAAAGATGAAGCTTATAGGAAGCTCAATAATTCTTTCCACTACAAGCTTTTAGATAACAATCCGAGCCAGGAATACAGCCTAAAAATCCTTCAGAGCCTCACAGATCTGCGATCTAGAGAATTAATAACGACCACTGACTTAAATTTTATGAAACCGAATAATAAGCATGCAGGCCGTTTTCACCTTCTCCCAAAAGTCCACAAAGTCCCCGTACAATTATTTTTCACTGCCGAGATTCCTGGCAGACCCATAGTTTCGAATAACAATACCCCAACAGAAGCATTATCTCTGTTTCTCAATCATTACCTATCTGACATTCCGACTCTTCTTCCTTCAATCGTTCAGGACACAACCCCACTTCCTCCGCATAATAGGAGAGATAAATATGGGTGGGTGCCTACCCAGTGGAACCCTCCTTGTTACTCTTGACGTTGCCGCATTGTATACAAACATCCCTTTCGTCGAAGGAATTGAAGCTATTTCAATAGCTCTATCAGAGAACCCGCACCAACATGCGCCATAAGTGTACGTAACTTTGTTAACACTAGTTTTACTTCAATTATTTTGAATTCGACCCTTCTTACTTTTTGCAAGTTCTTGGAACCAGCATGGGTACTCCATTCGCGCCGACCTATGCCAACATTTTCGTGGGGCAACTTGAAGCAAATCTATTAAGCTCTTTTCCGCATAAACCTCAGGTTTACCTCCGCTACATAGACGACATCTTCATGATTTGGGAACACGGTCGCGCGACTCTAGAAACGTTTATATCTCATCTCAATTCTTCCCATCCGACTAATAAATTCTCCTGCCAGTATTCTGAAAAAGAACTGCACTTTCTAGATACTACCGTCATTTTAGACAATGGTAAACTTAAAACCACGCTTTTTAAAAAAACCAACTGACAGGCAGCAGTACCTAGACTATAAAAGCCATCACCCGAGACACTGCAAGCAAGGGATCTTTGTAGGACAAGCCACCAGGTTTAAAAGAGTATGCAGTGATGACAGTGACTACGTAAAGCACCTAGATGAACTCAAGTCCTCCCTTATTAACAGGAACCACCCCAAAAGCTCGCTCGATCAGGCGTACCAACGTGCATCTAATCTGAAAAGGGATGACGTGCTCAACAAACAGCGACAAAACGAAAGCGCCAGGCCGCCGGCCCCAATAACTAAATTTTCAAACGCCCTCGCAAACGTAAACAATATACTGCGCAAGTACTACCCCATTTTAGCCAGTAACGACCGACTTAGAAAGACTTTCCCGGAAGCCCCAATGGTCACCTACCGGAGAAACAGGAATGTAAAAGATATTTTAGTGCATGCTAAAACAGGGCCTTCAAAGCAACCAGTCATAGCCAGCTGCTCCCACCCCAGATTCAACACTTGCAGGCACCTGCAGACAGACTGCATTGTAATAAGCACAGCCAGTAATTATGTCCACAAGATTAATTCAGGTTTTACGTGCACTTCATCCAACATTGTGTATATGTTGGAATGCTCAATGTGCCACACACAGTATATAGGCGAAATGAGTCAACCTATGAGCCTACGTCTTAATGGTCACCGGGCAGATACTCTTAGCAAATCCTACATAGCTGTAGCGCAGCATTTCAACCAACCTGGCCACAATTTTGATCACCTTAAGTTGTATATTTCAGTAGAACTTCAGGTCTCCTAGGGACGGGAAATACCGAGAATCCTATTTAATTCACAAGTTCAACTCCATGGAACCTGCTTGAATTATTGCGTCTAGGGGCAACTTGGAATCCTTGCGATATTCACCGGGGATACAGAAATAGGCACTGTCTTGCATATACCTTATCCAAAGACTATTACCCCTCCCTCGGGTCTCCCTGACGAAAGCAAGTCTTTTTGCTGAAACGTTGGTAACAATCGTGCTTTTACATTGTTTAAAGTTTTCTTCCCTTATATATATATACTAGCGGTAGTACCCGGGGGTGCCTGGGTGGGCCATTATATTAAGGACAGCAATTGGTATTTGTTAGTCGCCATATTAGGCTACTTCATTGGGAAGTGGTACACACTCGGGAGTGCCTGCCTGCTGTCAGTACATAGGCTTTTACATAGGTGGTAATGTGAAACGACTGGTACTCGTGTTTTACTCAAACTCTCGCTAAACAAATTGCACAAAGATGGCGCGTTTGAGCGAATGAGTCAGTGAGTGAAAAAGGTTTTATTGAACCGGCGAAGTGGGAGTGGTTCCAAATTTCAGAAAGCCATGTGATAAGTGGGCAGCCTTCGCTCTGGAGGAAGTATTGTCTGGACATCCAGATAGCTCTTAGTCACCAGGTTCACCCACACCTCAAGGTTTGGAAAAGTGGATGAAAGAAGGAGCAGCTTAGTTTGCTTGCACTCCTAATATGATATGAGGAAGAGTGCCAGGTTGCAAACACAACTTGAATTCGGCAGGACATCGTGCTGGGAACACATGATGGAGGCAGGCTGGGTGAGAGGTTTCTTCCTCGTAGGAAGTGCTATCTCAGAAGATATAAACGATGCTCCTCGGTACAGTTTTATTATAAGTAACATGGGCTCCCTACGGGAGGCGAGAGGTTGCAGGAAGTCCCAGCAGATGCCGAGGGCTAACCTTTCCGCTTTTTACTGGTACATATTATCTTTTACATTTATGATGTATGACACTTGCTCCTGCGGGAGACGCGTAGTTGCCAAAGGTGTCAACAGATGACGACCGCTAAGCGAACGCGGGAAACCTCAACTGCATTTGACGTCCAAAGGAATGCAGAAGAAAATCTCGCTGGCCTTTTTATCCGCTTGTTAGGACAAAATCCCGAAAGTCGTTTTTGGACAATTAAATGGGCAGCATTTTCACAAAAAACGAATTGGAGATATCAATTGGCTGGGTGGTTATTTACGAAAGTGTAAAAACACAGTGTTATCCCGAAATCCTGCTTGCCTCTATTGGGAGGGAGTCATTGAAAAATTTTGTATAACAGTGTTGAGATGCGTGAGTAAGTTGCCTATCTCAACAAAAACTAGTTAGATATCTCAGATTGCGGGCGGTAAAAAAGTAATATCTGAATATTTTACCGCTTTTCACTCTCTTCATGGTGGAATATTTAAAAATTTAAGAAATATTGACCTACAACACTGGGATCAGAATGTGCCCTTGCAATCTGTAGCCGTTTGAAAGAGCAGTTTGGCTAGACGTGTACATAACCTGTCATGCCTTTTTGGCTCATCAGCCGTGTCATTTGTAAAAAACACTTTGACCCTTTTAGCAGCGTCGCAGAGCGAAATCCTTAAAAACGGTTCTGCGCATTTGTACGAGTAACATATTCTATCAAAAATCAGTTGGATTACTGAATCGGTGAAAGATTGATTTGAGAATCTTCAGGAACACCGTTTTCGTTGCGGAATGCGGAATCACCTCGCTGGTGTAGGTTAGGTCGACATCTAAAAACTACTTTTTAGGTATTCTTAAGGGCTACTTATATCAGCAAAAAGCGCTTCGATATGCGAATGTGTGACCGAGAAAATCACGAATACGCGAAATCACAATCTCGCCCTTTTCTTCGGTTTGGAGGTGAATTTCTGAAAAACGCCTTAGTGAGCACCTACTCAATGACGCAAATAAAATCATGAAATTTGAAGTTTCTAGGTCTAACAGAGGCTTAGCGTTGATGAGTCAGTTGGTCAGTCAGCCAGTCGGGCACTTCTTTATATAGGTATAGATGACACCTGCTCCTACGGGAGACGCGTAGTTGCCAAAGGTGCCAACAGATGGCGACCGCTAAGCAAACGCGGGAAACCTCAACTGGATAAAAGAATGCAGATTAAAAAATCTCGCTGGCCTTCTTATCCGCATGTTAGGAAAAAGTCTAGAAAGTGGTTTTTGGGTAAATAAATGAGCAGCATTTTCACGAAAAAACGAATGGGAGATAACAACTGGCTGGGTGGTTATTTACGAAAGTTTAAATACACAGTGTTTTTCCGAAATCCTGCTTGCCTTTATTGGGAGGGTGTCATTGAAAAATCTTGTATAACAGTGTTGGGATAAGTGAGTAAGTTGCCTATCTCAACAAAAACCAGTTCGATATCTCAGATTGCGGGCGGTAAAAAAATAATGTCTGAAAAACTATTTTACCGCTTTTCACTCTTTTCATGGTGGAATATTTAAAAATTTAGAAACACTGACCTCCAACACTGTGATCAGAATGTGCCCTTGCAATCTGTAGCCGTTTAAAAGAGCAGTTTGGCTAGACGTGTACATACCCTGTCATGCCTTTTTGGCTCTTCAGCCGTGTAATTTGTAAAAAACAATCTGACCCTTTTAGCGGCGTCTCAGAGTGAAATCCTTAAAAATGGTTCTGTGCATTTGTATGAGTAACATATTCTAGCAAAAAATCAGTTGAATTACTGAATCGGTGAAAGATTGATTTGAGAATCTTGAGGAACGCCGTTTTAGTTCCGGAATGCGGAATCGCCTCGCTGGTGTAGGTTATGGCAAATCGAAAAACAACTTTTTAGGTATTCTTAAGGGCTACTTATATCAACAAAAAGCACTTCGATATGCGAATGTGTGACCGAGAAAATCATAAATTCGCGAAACCACAATTTCGCCCTTTTCTTCGGTTAGGAGGGCAATTTCTGAAAACCCCGCCTGAGTGAGCACCTACTCAATGACGCAAATAAAATGATGAAATTTCAAGTCTCTAGGTTTAACAGTTTTGGATGGGCGTTGATGAGTCAGTCAGTCCGTCGGGCACTTCTTTATATATATATATATATATATTGTAGAAAACCAAGGGGAAGAAGCGAAGAAGAAGAAGTGAAGAAGTCTCCACATGCACGTTCCTGTTTATAGTCATCATTGTGCTTTTCTAGTATAAATATGTGTTCGTCGCAACGTCCCCACCGCCTCTGCGATTCCTTCGTCTCAGTGGTGCCGTGACCAGGATACGGGGAAGACTACGTCATCGACGCTGCCAGCCTCCTCAGCGTCAACGGGCTGGCCGGAATTTAACGTTGATCGGACAAGCGTCGCTGGAAGAATCAAGGCCGTGGAGCAGCATCGCAGAATCACGAGAACAGGCGAGTCCTCAGTGCGGTATTCCGTAGAAAGATGAACAGAGACATACTCGTCAAGAAGCGCAAAGCGCTGCGAGGGCAGGCTACCACCCTTGTTAATGAGGTTGATCAGAAGCTTGTGACACAGGTTGATCGGAGCGCGTTGGTAACGCTACGTAACCAAGTGATCATAATCTTGGAGGCTCTAAGGCAAGTGGACAGCCAAATAGAGCACGTTTTGACAGTAGAAAATGCAGAAGCCGAGTTTGAAAGAGTGCTCGAATATGAAATGAAGATAGTACAGACTTTATCCAAGATTGACTTGAAACTCGAGGAATACGAGCTGAGTTCTCGCACAGCCCATCGTGCTCAAGAAATAATGCCAATATTGACATGCAAGGTACTAACCGCACGGAACCAAGTGACATAGTGAAGCTGCCAAGGCTCGAAATGATCAAATTTGACGGAACGAGGAAGCTATGGCCCTGGTTTTGCAATCAATTCGAAACGACAATACACGACAGAGAGACCATGCCAAAGACGCAAAAATTCAATTACTTGCTGGCATCGCTAACAGGGGAAGCTGCGTCACTAGTTGAAGGATTGCAGTTCTCAGAAGAAAACTATGACCACGCCGTAGAACTGCTGCGGGAAGCCTTCGGCAAAGAGGAGAATCTGCGTGAGGTTTATATGAAGGAGCTTACAAGTCTCGAAGCTGTCAAGAGCAAGAAAGACTTAACGGGAGCCAAGCTGCTTTATAACAAGGTACAGCTTAACAAATGAGGACTCGAATCATTGCGAGTAAAACTGGAAAGCTACGCGCCAATGCTACTGACATTGATAAAGAAAGCTTTGCCTTCCGATATGATGGTGGACTTGAAGATGAACGAAGCCACCAAGAAACAAACAACATACGGGATCATCGCTATCTGCATCGGACGCCAGTGTTCAAACAATCCAGAGACTGTTAGATTTTCTGCGAATTCACATCAGCAGCAGGGGAGAATTGGACGACCGAAGCAACAACCAACCGGAGGACCATCGCGCACCCAGGACGAACGTCAGACCTACGCGCAGAACGTCAAGTTTCCAGAGCATCGCAAGCAAAAAGTGCGTATTCTGTGGACAACAAGGACATTATGCAGAAGACTGCCGACGGACCATTACACTTAACGAAAAGAAGGCTGTGCTTCAACGGGAAAAACCGATGCTTCCATGCACCAGACCAAATCATACGGCGCGAATTTGCCGAGCCCAACGTTCGCTGCAAGACCTGCAAAGGAAGACACGCCACTTCAATGTGCTGTCCCAGAAAACGCGACCACGATAGGAGCGATGCAGAAACGATGCCTAAGGGCCAGGAAGAGTAAAGCGAAGCTACATCCAGCCGGTCGGGCAATATGCACACTCAACAGACAAACATCTCTTCGTGCATCTTGCTACAAACTGCTCTCTCTTGGACGGAAGGGCAGAAATCTGGCAGCTACGCAAGAATAATGCTTGACACCGGGAGCCAACGATCCTTCATTCTTCAAGCTTGTCACAAAACTAGGATGCAAGGAGAAAAGAATTGAGAGGCTAACCGTTGGGTCGTTCGGTGGCGGCGAGAAAGAAATGGAAATGAGGGTTGTGGAGGTGAAAATTAAGAGGCATCTGTACGAAGAAGAGATTCTAATTGATGCACTGGAAATAGACATGATCTCTAAAGACACGTTGCCATCACCACCGAAGACAGTAGTTCAGGAAGTGAAAGCTCTAGGACTGACATTGGCAGATCACCTGACGCAGTATCCCAATACAAGGGCCCCATTAACAACGTCATTGCTCGTCGGAGCGGATTATTATTGGGCGATCGTTACGGGACAAACAAAACGGCTTCAAGACAAAGTAGTGGCCGCGGCGGAAACGATTTTAGGGTGGACGTTACATGGGCCAACACAATTTCGAGCCCAATGAATGAATTCGTCAACAGTGATGGCACTGAAGGTAACCACTACGAATGAAGACATAAACGAAGAAGTAAAAAGGTTTTTAGAGCTACAATCAATGGGCATCAGCGACAACATAGCTCACATCAAGACAAAAGACAACGGTGGAGTACATACGTACAGCAAAGACACCATGGCTTTCCAGGACGGACGTTACGAAGTCATGCCTCCTTGGAAGGAACACGTCACGTTGGACTAGAACAAGTCGGTCGCCAAAAAAAAAGACTTTTACAAGTAACCAAAAAACTACTTAAGGACCCAAAAAATCTTCAAGCATACGATGAAGCAATGCGAGAGTATATTGAATCAGGCATAGCTGTGAAAGTGAGCACGGAAGAATACAAAAAAAAGAAAAACTTCGTCTACTACATTCCACATCAGGCTGTGATTAAAGAGGACAGAGCGACAACCAAGATTCGAATCGTGTTTGATGCATCTGCGAGTCGCACGGCAGGTCGGTCTTTGAATGACAACTTAGAGACTGGACCAAACCTTAACCCTGACATCGCATCCCTATTGATGAATTTCAGGCAACACAAAATAGTGATGGCTGCAGACGTGGAGAAACATTTTCTTCAAATAGCCATCCACGAAGACGACCGGGACGCACTTCGTTTCTTGTGGTGGAAGGAACTACCGAACAAAGACTCAGAGCTCCCGACAGTTGAGACCTGGAGGAGGAAGAGAGTTACATTCGGCACAAAGCCTAGTAGTTTTCTGTTAGCTGCAACGATTCATCATCATCTAGATGCAGTAAGAGAAAAGTTCCCAAACACAGTGGGTGAACTAAAGAAAGAAATTCACGTTGATGATGTGTTGTTAAGTGCTGAAGATATGTCAACAGCAGGAACCAGGTACAACGGGCCACGAAGTATATTTGCTGCAGCCGGAATGAATTTAAGGAAGTGGACAGCTAGCGATACAAGCCTTCAAAGTGTCTTTGACAAGGAAGAGGAAGACCTAGACCGGCGACTGAGACAAGAAGGGAAAACTAAAGTGCTGGTGATGAAGTGGAATTTCATAGAGGACCAAATTACCTTTCCTAGCACGGCCTGGCGTTCGGAGATGGATGTCGCAGAGATAACAAAGCGTCAACTTTTACAAGCCACTGCCAGATTGTACGATCCCCTAGGACTATTGACACCCTTTTCCGTGCTAGCAAAGCTGCAATTACAGAATGTTTGGAAAGAGTCATTCAGCTGGGATGATCCTTTACCCGATGGATATCGAACAGCTTATATGGAGTGGGTTTCAGAGCTGGAGGTGCTGGACGGGTTTTCGTTACCAAGATGCTCACACTCCTTTGGAAAAGCGGAAGAGTTATCGACTCTGCACGTATTTTCTGATGCAAGCCCAAGAGCATACGGAGCAGCGGCATATATTGTGACCACATACACTGATGGAAGCAAGAACACCCAGCTTCTAATGAGTAAAGGAACAGTTGCACCACTTAAGGACGTAACACTCGCCAGAGCAGAGGTTCTGGCAGCCACGGTCGCAGCACGGTTAGCCAAGTACATCGGGGACAACTTTGTCGGAAAAATCAAAGACGTCAAGTTCTCACAGACTCACAAATAGTGCTTTGCTGGGTCAAATCAAGCAAAATCGACGACATTTTCGTTCAAAATCGAGTAAATGAAATCAAGAGGTAATCAAGTGCAAACCAATGGGGCTACGGAAAAAGTGAGGAAAACCCTGCCGACCTGATGTCGAGAGGGATAAAAATGAAACAACTGCTTGCCTCAGAAGCCTGGTGGAAAGGTCCAGTTTGGCTAATAGGATCTTGTGAGAAACTGGCATATGAAGCACAGATAAACAATATGGAAGAAAAGGACGTCGCGAACATGGAGCATTGTATGCTTACGTCGTGCGATATTCAAGAAAAAGTTATTGACGTGAGCAGGTTCAGATCTTGTACTAAGGCACTAAAGATCGCCGCATGGGTGCTACGTTATGCTGGGAAGTTACGAAAAGAATAAAACATCAGGTCCTATCACAGCAGAAGAACTCAACAAAGCGGAATTATTTCTCATCAGGTAAGAGCAAAAAGAACTCATGCGTCCAGGCGAGACGGTCAGGAACGTCGCGATGGAAAGGAAAGGCGCATCCCAATTACATGGCATCGGAATTTTCACGGACACTGAAGGTGTAATAAGTGTGAAAGGACGGCTGGAGAGAAGCGACATGAGTTTCGACGAAAAACACCCAATCGTACTGCCAAAAAACAGTAAGCTTTCTGAGCTTTTGGTACGACATGTGCATCATCAGACAATGCACGGTGGCGTCTGTGTAACGTTGACCAGATTACGAACAAAGTTTTGGGTAGTTCAAGGCCGACAGTTAGTCCGAATGATCATTAGGAGATGCATTCCATGCAGGAGATTCAACGCTCGACCGATGAGTCAGGAAATGGCGCCATTGCCAGCTGACAGAATCACCTAATCCAGTCATTTTGAAGTCATAGGAGTCGATTTCACTGGACCACTGTACGCTAGAGAGGAAAAAGGACACACTGAGCAAAAGATGTACATTGTCATTTTCACGTGTGCGGTGACGCGAGCGGTACACCTTGAGCTGATGAAGAGGACATCCTCTGAGTGCTTTATACACGCTTTGAGGATATTCGTGGCCAGAAGGGGCATGTGCAAGATCATCTACAGTGATAATGCCAGATCATTCCAAAGGTCGGAAATAGAAATCAATAAAATACTGAGGATGGAGGACGATAAAGTGCGTCTATTCACAACGAATCTTCAGATCAAGTGGAAGTACATAGCCGAGTTACCACCCTCGTGGGGCGGGTTTTATGAAAGACTGATCAGAAGTTTTAAGTCAGCCATCAGAAAGACCATTGGAAGACGGCCTATGACAGAAGAACAACTCCGGACAATCGTTGTGGAAGCTGAAGGGATACTCAACAACAGACCGCTCACGTATGTATACGACGACCCAAACAAACCACTGCCGATTACCCCGGCCGACGTCATAGGCGCTAGACAGAGACTTCATCAAGACCCCATAGCCGCCGAAACATGCCTAGGAGCTTTTCGGAAGAACTCCCGCGAAAGAACAGCAGCGTGGTGGGAAAGATGGCAGCATGAATACCTAGCAAAATTAAGAAGTGCGAGCTTCAATTCGTCAACAAACATAACGATTAAGGAAGGGGACATAGTTTTACTAGGGGACAAGACACACCGAGCCCATTGGAAGCTGTGCAAAGTTGAGAAGATATTTCCAAGCAGAGACGGCCTAGTCAGGGTATGTTTGCTGAAGACACCTGACCGGCAGTTAATCAGGAGACCGGTACAGCTTTTGTACTCCATGGAGGGATACTACAATTGAATCTCGCTGGCGGGAAGATGTAGAAAACCAAGGAGAAGAAGTGAAGAAGCAGAAGTGAAGAAGAAGAAGTCACCACATGCACGTTCCTGTTCTAGTCATCATCATGCTTTTGTAGTATAAATATGTGTTCGTCGCAACGTCCGCACGGCCTCTGCGATTCCTTCGTCTGATATATATATCAGAACCTAACCGCAATTTAGGGCGCATGTGCGGAGGAATCAAACAACGTATAGGCACAAACTTTTGAAAGCGTAAAGAGGTGAAAACCCTCTACTTGCCTCTGCTGCTGTGGTGCCTACTACAGCGGAATGTGTCTTGAAAGTTACCTTCCACGTGGCAGCTACGTATTTGTAACGCTGGTTGCGCTCCATTGGCTGGAGGTATGCTATATTCGTTGTTGCTAGTAAAGGAACCACTATTTTTCCAGAGCGCGTGGTATTAGCTCCCAGAATCGCCAACTACATTTGGGTCTTATCTTTCTGTTCTAAAGAGCTATTGGTGATATATGTGTATTTGATTTGCAATTTACAATGTAGTATCCTAGCTGTATAGGAGAATAATACTGTTCTTACGGAGGTAGCTTGTTGTCCTAATTTCGTGCAAAATTTCCGCTCTTTCTTAATCTCGGGTGTTTTGTGCCAGGCGTTCAAATAAGCAAACACTTCTCGACAGTTAACAAGGCGACATTAGGGTAGTATCCTTGCACTACTGTATTTATTCAGCAATTTTATTGCCAACTATCTGATTTACTTCTTCTCAAGTGAGCCCTGACTGCTTTATTTTAAATTCCGCAATATCACTCGAAAAGTTAATTTTGCCGATTTTTGACTGGTTCGATTGTTTTAATGAGACTGCAACAACCTACTGCAACTTTGCGAGTATAACGTAATTACCAGTTCAACGTTGACTGAATTAGGTGATATCTATTATTTGAACGAAAACAATGCTGCGTAAAATTCCTAAGTAACGCATGCTTAGTGAAAAGCCAACATTATTTCGGGGCACACCGGTTTTGCGTAACGTTTTCGTGATCCATGTAAGACAGACAACACCGAGGTAAGCAAAAACAACACGTTTGGACTCTAGCGGACGCGTCAACTTTGTAATAATTTTAAAACTTGGCTTCATCGCTTAGCCTGTGATAGATGCTCTCATCACTACAATTGTTTTTCTAGACGCAGCTTCCGCCGATTGCTTCCCTTTCTTCGTCTCGCGTTTTTTCAGTGTTGCGCATTCTGAATGTTTCAAAGTGCCTATCTCTGTCCTCACAGCTGCGGACACCCTTTCCTTTTGGGGGGATATAAAAACCCTATAATCGTGCATCTGAAAAATATACGCTAGCTTTAGGTGAAGAGCCCAGAGGCACATCCGGTAGTGGCCGCACAATTTGAAATCGGGCGCTTTTACCTTGTTCGGCACCCGCCGCTGTGGCTCAATGGCTAAGGCGTAGCGCTGCTAAGCACGAGGTCGCGGGTTCGATTCCCGGCTACGGCGGCCGCTTTTTTGATGGAGGCGGGAAGCAAAAACGGCCGTGTGTACAATAGTCCTACGCACTTTAAAGATGCCCAGGTGGTCAAGACTAATCCGGAGCCCTCCAGTACGGCGTGCCTCATTGCCTGCGGTGCGTCCGGGCGTTAAACTTTACAATCAATCAATTCCGTTTTTTGGCCACCTTATTGATCCAGCGGCATTGAATCACGTATACAATAATTTGGCGCTGACAAGGTAATAAAAACAGAGGCTATATTTTTGTTTACTGTCCGCATGAATTGCGCGCGAACACCACGTGCCTTTATTAGCAAAGCCTTACCGGCTCGATTATGTGCCTTACACTGGGGTACCAGGCGAACCCGGAGATTTTTCGATACGATAGTACTTCTTGCGCTGGTTAAACCCGGATATTTTGGTATGTCTGTATGTTTATATGTCTGCCTGTAACTCGATTTTGCAAACCAGCCTAACTGGAACCAACTCTGTGCAATAGTCGTAAATACTTACAGCGAAATCTAAACGTCTGAGTGCGCAGTAAATGTTTAAAGTTGTCAACATTGATGATGATGGTTCGTGTTTGATGGCGCAAGGCCGAAGACGCCAAAGAGCGCAAAAACGGTGGTTAGGTATGAAGGATGCAAAGGTAAACTCTAAAATCGTTCAACAAAAACAAAAGTAAAATCAGTAAAAGACAGTGAGGATGGCTGGTGTAGAAGGCCAGGTTGTGTTGGTGCGTGGTCTGAAATAGGGTTTGAAAAAAAAAACTACGCATGATAGGAAATGAGGTGTAAAAACTTTATGCCACTAAGAAACAAAAGGTGTGTTGTACAGGAATCATGGGATCATCTGCTAAGAAAAATGCTGGGTGTAGTGGAATGTGTTGTCTGTAGAGGTCGGCGAATTGTTTGTGTCGTGTTGTGTTGAGTGGTTTGCATTTAATCAGCACATGGATCACGGATAGGCCGTCTCCGCACCTGCTACACAGGGGTCTTCGATATCCCGTGAGCAGCTAGGATTGTGCTGCTTACGTGTGGCCTATCCGTAATCAAGCCAGAATAACTTCATTGCGTCTGTTGTGTGTGTCTGTGGTGTCTGCTTCCAAGAGTGGTTTTATAACGTGCAGTTTGTTGTCTGTCTGTTCATTACAGTGTGCTTGCCATGTATTGCAAAGGTGCTGTCCGATGTGGGACTTAAGGTCAGGGAGGTTGGGCCTTTCCCATGACCGTGGAGGTTGGGTCTTTCCCCTCCTTCGGGAAAGCAACTACTATGGCCCCCCTCCAAAATTGTGGAATGTTCCCCCAAAGCCATATTTTGTTGTACAGTTGTAGAAGTGTTTAAAGTGTGTCTTTATGTAAGTGTTGTAACATTGTGTATGTAATGTTCATGATTTACCAGCGATGTGGTGTGAAACACCAGTCACAGTTTGTTGAATGCAAAACCAAAGTTGTGTACTGCATTACCTCTTGACTAAGTGCTGCGGTGAACGCTGTGGCTATATCGGTTATGATGACTGATGGGGTGCCGTGACGGAGCACAATGTTATGGACTTAAAATCAGGCAAATTCAGCCGACGTTCCTTTGGGCAATGCTTTGGTTTCGCAAAACGGGTAAGATAATCAGTAGCGACTACAATTCACCGATTCCCAGCTGATGACGTAGGGAACGGCCCCAGTGAATTCATGCCGACTTGCTTAAATGGCCTGCTTGGTGGATCAACAGACTGAAGGAAACCAAGTGGTTTAGAGGGTGGTGTCTTTCGCCGCTGACATTCACGGCATGTTTTGACGTAGCGCTTGACTGTCGGAGCCAACTTCGGCCAGTAGTACTTCTGACGAAGCCTTGCGAGTGTGGGGGTGTAGCCCAGATGCCCCGACGAAGGGTCGTCGTGGGAGTCGTGGGGATGTCGTCACGTAGCGGTGCTGGAACAAGAAGAAGGTGGGTGGCTCCTGTAGGGTCAAATCCTTTTTTGTATAGGACTCCGTTGTGCAGCAAAAATGATGAGAGCGAGCGCTGGAAGAGCCGTGGAGGACGCGAGCTGTGACCTTCGAGGTACTCAATGAGCGGCAGAAGTTTTGGGTCCTTCTGTTCTTCGGCGAGGACTGATGGTCCCAACACTCCGAGAAAGGCTGTATCATCTTCCTGGTCAGCAGTAACTCGCTCCAGGAGGGCTCGTGATAGGCAATCAGCGTCGGTGTGGCGTCTTCCGGACTTATATACGACCGTCATCAAACACTTGGAGCCGCAGGCTCCACCTGGCGAGACGTCCTAACGAATCTTTTAGGTTGGCAAGCCAACACAGACAGTGGTGGTCGCTGTCCACTCGAAACGCCCTGCTGTATAAGAACAGGCGGAATTTCGTTACTGCCCATATCACGGCCAAGCATTTCTTCTCGGTCGTGGAGTAGTTTGCCTCAGCGCGTGATAACGTGCGACTTCCGTAAGCAATGACGCGTTCAGCACCATCCTACCACTGGACTAGGACTGCACCAAGACCGACGTTACTCGCGTCGGTGTGAAGTTCGGTGTCGGCGTCTTCGTCAAAATGTCCTAAAATAGGGGTACTTTGCAGGCGCGCCTTGAGCTCATCGAAAGCATTGGTCTGCTCAGGTCCCCAAACAAATGGCACGTCGTCCTTTGTCAGACTAAGAGGGGCTCGGCTATCTTGGAGAAATTGGCCACGAAGGCCCAAAAATTGGCGCACGGCGCGCTTGTCAGCGGCCGTCGGGAATGCGCTCACCGCCGCCCTCTTGTCATAGTCGGGGCTGACACCCTCAGGACTAACCACGGGGCCGAGGAACTTGAGCAGTTGAAATGCGAAGTGACATTTTTCCGGTTTGAGCGACAGTCCCGCTGAACGGATCGCGTTCAACACGGCATGCAGGCGATCGAGATGTTCGTCGAAGTTCCGGGAAAAAATGACATCATCATCCAGGTAAACTAGGCAGGACTGGCATTTTAGATCCGACAGCACACTGTCTGTTATTGTTTGGAAAGTCGCAGGGGCAGAGCAGAGACCGAACGCGAGCACCTTGAACTCGTATAACCCATCTGCGGTGATAAAGGCATTATTTTCGCGGTCGCGCTCATCCACTTCGATCTGCCAATACCCGCTGTGTAAGTCGATGGAGGAGAAGTACCTGGCATGGCGTAGTCGGTCTAAGAAGTCGTAAATCCGAGCGAGAGGGTAAACGTCTTTCTTCGTAATTTTGTTCAAACTCCTATAATCTACGCAAAATCGAAGAGTGCCGTCTTTTTTTGCCACCAGAACCACGGGTGACGCCCATTGACTCGTCGACGGTTGTATAACGTCGTATTGCAACATTTCTTTGACTTGGTGACGTATTGCATCTGGCTCTTTTGGGGAGACCCTGTACGGATGTATGTTGACAAACCGGTCTTTCCCCTTCCTCTGTCACTATGCGGTGCTTAGTGAGCGCTGTCTGTCGGACCTTGGACAAAGGAGGAAAACAGTCAGCAAAAGAAGACATGACGCTGTGGAGTCGGCGCTTTTTGGTCTGCCGATAGGTCCGGGTTAACCTCAACATTAATGCCTAAGTTGGAAACGGCCTGAGGGGTTGCCGTTGTCGAGGTGTGCTGCTGAACGTTTTCCTCCATCGCAAAGAACGCAGGTTGTCCGGTACAGTCATACTCTTCGTCCAGGTGGGCTACGGCAGTCTTCTTCACTAGGCGTTTGTGTGCGTTACCGAAGTTGGTTATCAGAACTTCGGTCCGGTGGTCGCGGAGCTGCAGAAGTCCTCGAACTACGCAAACTTGCCGGTCTAGTAAGAGGGACACGTTGCCTTCAGCAATCCCGCAGGTGGCGTCGCTTTCACATTCTACCGTGACGAACAGGCTAGCTCGGGGCGGTACTGTTACGTACTCTTTGCAATTGCGTAACACCGCCTTGGGTAGTGCCCTTTCGTTTCGGACAGCTCCCTGTGTCAAGAACGTCACGAGTAGCTCTCGAAGGTCAATAATCACACCCTGCTCATGGAGGAAGTCTAATCCCAAAATTAGCTGCTTGGAACATTCCCGCAGCACTAGGAAGCAGCCAGGGAAATGTACGCCACGTATCTGGATCCTGGCGGTACATACACCGATCGGCGTTACCAGATGACCACCAGCCGTACGGATCTGTGGACCATTTCATGGTGTTGCTATCTCCTTCAGTTTGGTGGCTAGCTCGCTACTCATCACGGAAAAATCGGCGCCGGTATCCACCAAAGCCGTCACATGATGACTATCGACCATAACTGCAATATCGGCGGAAACTATTTTGCTGTCGTGATGGCGCGCCGATGGAGCTGGTGCGCTCAAGTCGTCGGTGGGGACCGCTGCGGTCGAGTCGGGTTCTGAACAGGCTCCGGTGAAGTCGTCGGTATGGATCGTTGGTATCGAGTCGGGTGAGCGGGTTCGTGGGATACGCGTAGGATGTTGACCTTTCTGATCGGCGGCGGTCCCACCTCCGCAGGACGCCATCTTTAGTTTCCCCGGTTAGGACTGGGGGTCCGGCCGCTGGTCGTCCCCGAAGAGAATGGACGTCTTGGTGACGTGAAACGTCTGGCCGAGGGCGACCAGGTACTCTTGGATGTCATGGGGACGTTCACCATAGCGCGGTCATGGAGCATCTGGCGAGAACCCCCGTAGGCCCATCTCGCGATATGGGCAATGGCGAAGAACACGTGCGGCTTCTCCGGAGGGATAAAATAGAGGCCTGTTGTGCGCCGTGCGCCAAATGGTAGCCTTCCTTGCGTAATGGCCTGGTTCAGTTCGCGGAGCACCGTCGGAATACCGCTGAAATAGTGGCCTAGGCTGGGGTTGTATGTGCCGGACCGTGGGGGCAGTTCATCGTGGCATGTCCCTGTACGCTATGACGGGAGGGGCTGCTTCATAATACGGAGCAGGGGTGCTCTGCGATGAAATAGAGGTTTGCATCGCCTGCCGAATTTCGTCGCGGACAACGTCGGAAATGGCGTCGACGTTTGGCTGGTGACCGGCGACGTGGAGCTTCTCCAGGTCCTCCCGCATGATGCTTCTGATAATCTCTCGGAGATCTGCTGTGCCGCAATTACCCGTGGACAGCGAATGGCAGTTCGAAGTTGCCGGGTTAGTCTGCCGAACGTATTGGCGAAAGTGCTGCACCAGTGCGTGCTCCATCGTGGTCGCTTCCCGGGTGAAGTCAGCTACGGTGGCCGGGGGATCACGCACAAGCCCTGCAAACAGCTGTTCCTTTACGCGGCGCATTAAATGACGCACCTTCCTTTCTTCGGGCATGTTACTATCGGCTCGCCTAAATAGCCAACACATGTCCTCAACGAACATGGCAACCGACTCATTCGGCTTCTGCACCCTCACCTGGAGAGCGAGCTCAGCCTTCTCCTTCCGCTCACTGTAACCGTAGGTGGCGAGCAGCTTCCGCCGAAATTCTGGCGACGTTTTTATAGAAGCTTCATTCTTTTCGAACCACGTCCTGGCGTTCTCTTCGAGAGCGTAATACACATGCTTGAGCTTCCGCACCTCGTCCCACTCGTTGAACGCCGCCCCACGTTGGAAGCTGTTCAGCCAATCTTCGGCGTTCTCAAACCTCTCACAGTAGAATGGTCTCGGAGTGTGCGGGGTATGGAGCTCCAGTGGGGGGGCTTGCATACTTGTCTGGCTCGCTGTTGAAACCATCGAGACCCTGCTCGGAGTGGCCCTGGTTGGCGTAGCGAGACGGCCGAACTCAGGCTGAAGGCCACGCAGGCGCCGGCTGGTATTGTGGACGGGTGTTGTGTCCACCGAGGCCGAACCGGTAGTGAAGCAATCGTCCGGATCAAAGAGCATGCACAGCTACCCAGCAGCTCGACCAAAATGTCACGTCACAAAGCCGAGTCCAGATGGAAGGGGATTTTAATGATTAAAGAGCGGGGATCAGAACAGCCAGCAGCCGCAGGCCAGAAGAGAGAAGAAGAAGAAGAACACAGAGCAACCAGGCCGATCCCCTCACTCATAAAGCCGTGCAGCCGCTTGGCGGCAGCAGCAGCTTGCTAAAAGCGTGAGCTCCCGTATACCATGTCACCGTGGCAATATTATATTTAGCTGTCCTTGCGTTGCACTTCCTTCGTCTTTGACTTTACGCTGGTTTTATCCAAGAGTGTCTTTCCAACTAGCCAAGCTTGCAACCCTCCTGATGTCCAGTAGACGGCTATTCGTCTGAAATTGGAAAAGTTAATTCTGGCGTGCCTCAGTGCAATGTTCATGTTCCGTTACTGTTTTTGATGTTTATTAATGATACACCAGATATTATTGATGTAAAGATCCGGTTATTCGGAGATGCCTGGATTCTTTAACCGAAAATTAGAAAAAGATAACATCAGCTAAACATCAACTACGTGACAAATCAAGGGGTTAATGGTAAAGCGACTGGTAAGCGCGAAAAAACATTGAAAAAACCTTTTCTATTACCATGACCCGAAGTAAGATGAAGTTAATAGAGTGAAATGAATATTTTTTCTAGCAAATAAAATGCTTGGTTCGTAAAGAATTGATAAATAGAAGTATTTGGCAGTTATAATTTCGTTTAATGTTAGCTGCCTGCATATGCGAGTATGTCACATCTAAAGCCCACAACAAGCTTTTCTTTTAGATGCAGCGCATCTCATGCTCGCCCCTCTGTCCTTCCTGCGTCTGTCCGGCGTTGTTCGCACAGCTGCGCCTCTCCTCCTCTCCTCTCTCCGATAGCGAACACTCTCTCCCGAACAGCTGCGGGTTGGCGCAGCGCGCTCTCACTCCGTTGCTAGGCGCCGGTGAGTGGCGCTGCGCTCGGCGCTGCGCGCGCTGCTCATGTGCAGTACTTTCTCTCTCCGTGCTGTGCTCTCCTTCGGGCGCTGTGAATATAAAGCGGCATGCCACGCTCCGACGGTCTCAATCGACGCTCGTCCGCATTACGCTTGCACTCTCTCGCAGTACTGGACGATTGCTTGATGCAATTATCGAGCCCCCAACTGTGCACTTTACGGACCACAAGGCACTCATTCTCGTCTGCAATAAAGACCGTACCAGAGCATACGTGTACTGCATGTGCATTGCATGATGAAAATGGAAAATTACGCCCACCTCACCTTCGCGTGAGAATCCCTGCTATAAGCGTAATCAATACGATCGAAAACGCCAATGGAACCCCCCATGAGATGCGTTGCATCACACCAGGGTTCCCGCGAGGGGAGGTGGGCATAATTTTTACAAGCGTACTTTGAAAGCCGCCACGCGCGATACAAAGCTTCTCACTTATACCACTTTCATAAGGTCAGGTCTGCAGTACGCAAGCCCTGCCTGGTTCCCAACTTCAAAGGCAAACATTCCTGTATTTGTAATCGTGCAACGTTAGGCCGTGTACTTTATCTTTAACCGGTACAGCCAAAGTGAGTCTCTAACTGAAATGTTACAGCATGCAAACATTGGTAAACTGGAACAGCTGTGTCACAGCGTGTCACAGCTGTTGTATTTATAATATTGCGTTGAAGATAACCTCCGCAACTTACATTCGAACCAATACACTAAACCTCCTACGTGATCTAAACACAGGCAAACTTGGAAAATATGTTTGTAATAAGGACACGTTCTACTTTTAAGGACACGTTCGCCATCAGAGTTTGGAATTTCTTAGATACACTTGTCAGAAACTGCATGCCAGGCGCTCCATTTTTCATACTCCTACGGCCGGCATGACGGCCTCCCGGACGGGGGTCGGCCATTTTGCGGTGCGCTGAGGAATCCGGGGGTACCCTCGGCTTCATGCTCACGCCCTTAGTTTCGCCCTGCCTGCTACGAGGACAAAAGCGGCTGCGGCATTCCAGCGTGCAGGTGCAGGAGGTGACGTCACGATCGCTAGCTCGGATGCGCTCGTGCGATTATGGCGAGTTGCCGAGGGCCCCGGGAGGGGGGAACAGAAGAACAATGGGGAAGACGTCGGAGCGGGTCTACGGGACGGCCGGCGGATGTTACTTAAGCGAGCGCAAGCGGTCGCTGGGGGCAGTCGGCTGGAGATTCTTGAACGTGCTACGCGGGAAAGGGTCCGAGGGTGACGCGCTTTAGCGGAAGTGCCTCGGTAGGTTCGCGGTGGAGCGATGAACGCCTAGGCTTAGCGCTCGAGTTCGCCCGTCGTCACGAGTCCCATGGCAGACCAGCGTCCGCACCTCGGAGCCCCGAAACACGTAAGAGGCTGCCCGGCGAGGACGGCTCCACCTCGTCGTGACTTTCCGCCGTTGAACCGGCGGGTTCTCCTTTCCTCGTAAAGACTTTCTTTTGCCACCCCTCCCGTCATATTTTGTTTGTTGCCTGGGATTAGGATATCCGCGTCCTTTAGGTTTTTTCTGGCATCGCTTGTAGTAACGTGTTGAGAGTTTTTTTTTCTTTTTGTGTCTTGTTTGTAGTGCTTGTGTTGGTGGGGGTATTGTTGTTTGAGGGCATTTCGAGTGTCGAGTACAGCTTGCAGAGCTGCTAGATTTTTCTTATAGTAAGTGCTGGTGTCGGGGGTTAACGACGCTTTTCCCCTAGAGTGTTTTCCGTGTTGCGTACTTGTTAGTATCTTTCTGTAGTTGCGTTGTCGAGGTTTAAACAAGTGTTTGGCTCTAGGGTGTTTCGCGTGTCGCGTACAGCTGTCTGAGTTGTTTTAGAGGCCAAAGGTTAAGGAGTAGGCCACGGTGGATCGAGTGCCTCCGTAGTGGCCACCTTTTGTATTTGGTTGTCCTTTGTTGTGTTACTATCTAGTTAGCACCGGGCGCTAGCCTCCCGGCAGATTAGTGCCTGCGCGCACAAGGCCCATGGCAGTGTGAAGGTTTCTTTTTTTTTTTCGTGTGTCGGGCGTTGCCCTGTAAACTCTTGTTCCGGTAGTAAACCGATATAGTTGATAACGTAGTCGAGCATCTCCGTTGTGATTTCATTCACCCCAGCAATCTCGGCACACGTGAAAACTCACGGGCCGGCCACCCTGCTAAAATATAAATAACTGTTGCCTCGTGCCCTTTTTTATTGGTTTTTGCTAGGGGACGCAATTATCCAGGGGAGGGGTTTTTGTGACAATAAGTGGCGTCCACGGCAGGACCGGTTGGCCGCGTGTTGGGGTTGCTGGAATCGGAAAAGCTCACTTGCAGTAACGCTAGCCGCTGCCTCGCGCGTTTGTTCTTTAAGGTAATTGTAGCCTGCATCTTGAGGAAATAATGGCGGAGACTGCAAAAGTGATTGAACTGGGACGGGCCCTCGGCCTTCAGGTAAAGAACCTTCCGGAGTATGTGATGGAGGAGATGGCACGGCGTAGAGAAGAGCGTAATAAAGAGCTGCTAAGAAAGAGGGAGGCGGCGGAAGCCGAACAGCAACGAAGGAAGGAGGAGGCGGAAGCCGAATGGCAAGCAAAGAGGGATGCGGCGGAAGCCGAAAGGCAGAGCGAGAGGGAAAGGTTTGAACGAGAGATAGATAACCATATAGTGGAGATATACCTAGTTGGCCAGTGCAGTAGCTTGGAAGAGGTGGAACGAAAGAGGCAGTGGAGGAAGGAATAGAGAAACAAGACTGAGGCTCAGTTAACGAGCCGTGGAAAGTCTGAGCAAGAGGGCGAGATAAATAAGACTGAGGCACAGTTAACGATCGGTGGAGTCTTAGCCAGAGGGTGAGAGAAACCAGACTGAGGCGCAGCTAACGAGCCGTCGAAAGTCTGAGGCAGAGGGCAAAATAGAGCCAGAAACGTCGTCGAGGAGAGTGGGCTGAGGCCCCGAGTTTCCGCCGGTGTGGCGAGCAGCTGATTATGTTCAGCTATGTTCCGGCGTCAGGAGGATGTGACTACCAGTTGGTACATGCGCCTAAGAGAGCGATGCTCGCTCGCCGCGAGGGACGTGGAGTCCAGCGCTCGCGAAGCTGAGAATCCCGTGGGAGCGAGAGATATAGAAGCCTATGGCTGTCTGGCATGCTGCCCACACCGTCGCACGTGGGGTTCAGGAGTAATCTGGCTATTGTCGTATTGTGCCCCTCGGGGGCCTTCTCAGGCACACTGTTTGCCGATAAGTGCAATCTGACTGAGTATGCTGACTTAGCTAGGTATGGGTTGAGTGTCTGGATAGTCGAGCACATTTTGCATGTGTGGTTATGCTGCAGTCTTTTTCTTGTAAGCGGGGTACTGCTTGTGTCTCCGAAGCACGCGAATAGAGTTTCGGCGTAGGGTGAATTTTTGTATGGGTGTCTGTACGGGGATGACTTTTTGAGTGTGGTGCGCGTCCATTCTTTTCGTAAGTAGTGGAGCGCACGCGTGTCTTGTAAGCTCGTGAAAGGTGTTTTAGCGGACGATGTGTTTGTTTTGTGGATTTTCCCTAGAAAAAAAGTGTGCGATGTTTCTCGTTTTGCGTGTTTTCGCGTATGTGGACCTAGAGTGTGTCAGTGACGAGCGTCCACGGTGCGCGGAAAACTAGAACAGTTGTGTGCGCGTTGTGGTCGCGCGTGAACTTTCGCAGTTCAGTCGGCCGAATGTATTCTGCAGGTGGGAGCGCGCACAGATTCGTGAGTGCGTGTTTCAACGATTCATCGGAGCTGTGCGACCAAAAGAGACACTGACTCACCAGAAACTTTTAAGTGCGAATGCACTTCTTAAGCGAGCCTGAAGCGTCCGCCGCCGTCCGCATAGCAACAGCTGCGGGTGCGCGCGCTCCTCGTCTTCCTTGGCAACGGGGGAAGATGGGCGCGCGCTGCCTGGCCGCTGACATGGCACATACCCACGTGGGGGATTGGCCAGGAATCTCCTCGTCTTCCTTGGCAACGGGGAAAGATGGGCGCGCGCTGCCTGGCCGCTGACATGGCACATGCCCACGTGGGGGATTGGCCGGGAATCTCCTCGTCTTCCTTGGCAACGGGGGGAGATGGGCGCGCGCTGCCTGGCCGCTGACATGGCACATACCCACGTGGGGGATTGGCCAGGAATCGGGCGTGAGAAGGGCTAATGCACCCGCTTAAAGGAGTACTGACACGAAATTTCAAAGCTGAGATCCGCTCTAGCAATCAAGTACAACGACAACACAAATAGGTGTCTGTGAATAAATGCATCTTCTTTCTTTGTAGTTGTGTGTGTGTGTGATCTCTCTTTCGCGAACATTACCGGACCACGCAAATTCAACTCGTGCATTCGCACTTTCACATTCTTCCCCTCGGGGAAATGCGGGGAATTTTTTTTGTTGCTTTTCTTTATTGTCTGTCTAGAGCAGTGTGCATGTGTGGAGGCCGATTGTTTTTGTAGATTAGAATATTCTGGGAGAATATTTTTTAGGAGAGAGCAATTGTCACAAACTACAGGCCAGGCCCTCCATTCTTTATATTCGGGCGGCCGACATGACGGCCTCCCGGACGGGGGTCGCCCATTTTGCGGCGCGCTTAGGAATCCGGGGGTCCCCTCGGCTTGGTGCTCACGGCCTTTGTTTCGCCCTGCTTGCTCCGAGGACAAAGTGAGCTACCGCGTTCCAGCGTGCAGGTGCAGGGATGACGTCATGATCGCTAGCTCGGACGCGCACGTGCTATCGTGGTGAGTTACCGAGGGCCCCGGGAGGGGGGAACACAGGAACAATGGGGAAGACGTCGCAGTGGGTCTACGGGACGGCGGGCGGGGGTTACTTAGGCTGGTGCAAGCGGTCGCTGGGGGCAATCGGCTGGAGATTCTTGAACGTGCTACGCGCGAAAGGGTCCGGAGTTGACGCGCTGTAGCGAAAGTGCCTCGGTAGGCTCGCGACAGAGCGACCACCGCCTCGGCTTAGCGGTCGAGTTCACCCGTCCTCGCGAGTCCCATGGCCGACCAGCTTACGCACCCCGGAGCCCCGAAACACGAAAGCGGCTGCCCGGCGAGGCCGGCTCCACCTTGTGGTGACTTTCCGCCGTTCAACCGGCGGGTTCTCCTTGCGTCGTAGACTTTTTTTGGCCGCTGCTCCCGTCGTATTTTTTAAATGTGGAGCATTTCTTAGGCTCGCCAACTCCTCCGTCCATAGGCGTCCGCAGCTCATGATGTCACGTCGAGGCGCACGTGCGCGCCTCTCCCCCGTACCCTCCTCGCTCTCAACAACAGCTGCGGCGGTGCGGCAGGAGCGCGTCTGCGTGCGCATGCGCCGTAGCTGCCCCGTGCGCCCCGTCGCTCTCAACAACAGCTGCGGCGGTGCGGTGGGAACAACGCGTCTTCGCGCGCATGCGCAGTAGTTACCCCGTGCGCTCCGTCGCGCTCAGCAGCAACAGTGGCAGGTGTACACGTGATAGCGGTGTGCTAGCGGCGGGACAGCTGTGTGACAACAGCGTGGTGGGGGGCGTGGAAAGGTCGCGCGCTTGTGTACGGAAGTGCGTGCATGCGCGTCTCTCCCCCATACTCCTCTCCCTCGACAGCGCGAGCAGTGTATATAAGCGGCGGAGCGCGCGTTCGAACTTCAGTCAAGTGCGTCTTTGCTTGCTTTTCGTTTCGCTCCAGATGAAGTATAAGCGATGGAAGCAATAGTACCGTCAACAAGTAGTGCGACACAATGCAACAGCAGCGTCACTCTACTCGTTGAAATTAAGCATTCCAAACCCTCCCCACATCCAAATAGTAACCACAAACTACCCAACTACGCAACTTTCACCCGCCGCGGTGGCTCAGTGGCTAAGGCGTTGTGCTGCTGAGCACAGGGTCGCGGGTTCCATTCCCGGCCGCGGCGGCCGCTTTTCTGATGGAGGCGAAAAGCAAAAACGCCCGTGTGTCGACTTTCGGCGCACGTTAAAGATCCCCAGGTGGTCAAAATTAATCCGGAGCCCTCCACTACGGCGCGCCTCATCGCCTGCTTTGCGTCGGCGCGTTAAACCCCCACAATCATCAACTACGCAACTTTCACGCAATACAACCACCCCTAAGTGACGCATTTACTCGGGTTCCCCCGTGGGAAGATGCGGGCAAGCGACTTTTTTTGTTGCCTCGGATCAAGATATCCGCCTCCTCTGGGTTTTTTCTGGCGCGCTTGTAGTAACGTGTTGAGAGTTTTTTAGATGCGACGCATCTCTTGCTCTGGGGTATGTCCCTCCTGCGGCGTCGTCATCGCGCCGTCCGTCCGGATGCTTCCTCCAATCTTCACTCTGACCGCTCCGACAGCTGTGTGCAACACCCTCACTCCGGCTCATTATCATAACAACAGCTGCTGCGCTTGTTTTTGCGCGCGCTTCACTGCGTTAACAACTGCTCCGGCGCGCGCGGTGTGCGCAAGTGCGCGCAAGCGCGACTCTCCTCCGTTGTCTCCTCTCCTTCAAGCGCTGGGAATATAAAGCGGGTATCGCGCTTCGGCGGTTCAGTCAAGGGCTCGTTCTCGTTCGACTCCGCGTGACTTTGTGCTTGATGACTTCGTGCTTGAATTACGCCCACCTTCCGCGTATAGAATACCCGCATGTGATGGAAATGCATCATATACGTTCACAATACGTTTCACGCGATTTAGAGAATCAACCCAATGGAAACACCAATTGAACCCCCGGATGTGTCACATAACACCAGGGTTCCCTCGCGTGAGATGGGCGTAATTTTTCTTTTCGTGTCTTGTTTGTAGTGTTTGTTTTGGTGAGGGTAATGTTATTTGAGGGCATTTCGAGGGTCGAGTACAGCTTGCCGAGCTGCTAGATTTTTCTTATAGTAAGTGCTGGTGTCGCGGGTTAACGACTCTTGTCCCCTAGAGTGTTTTGCGTGTTGCGTACTTGTTAGTATCTTTCTGTAGTTGCGTTTGCGAGGTTGAAACAAGTGTTTGCCTCTACAGTGTTTCCCGTGTTGTGTACAGCTGTCTGAGTTATGTTTTCGAGGCCGAAGGTTAGGGCGTAGGCCAAGGTGGATCGAGTGCCTCTGTAGTGGCCACCTTGTGTGTTTGGTTGTCCTTTGTTGTGTTAATATTTAGTTAGCACCGTGCGCTAGCCTCCCAGCGCGCGCGGGCAATTAGTGTACGGCAGATTGTTGCCTGCGTGCACAAGGCCGATGGCAGTGTGAAGGTTTCTTTTTTTTCGTGTGTCGGGCGTTGCCCTGTAATCTCTTGTTCCGGTAGTAAACCGATATAGTTGAAAACGTAGTCGAGCATACCCGTTGTGATTTCAATCACCCCAGCAATCTCGGCACATGTGAAAACTCATCGGTCGGGCACCCTGCTAAAATATAAATACCTGTTGCCTGGCGCCCTTCTTCATTGGGTTTTGCTAGCGGACGCAATTATCCAGGGGAGGGGGTTTGTGACAACACTTTATTACTGAACAAACACCAGTAGACAAATTCACTGTGCTGGCTGAAATCGCAGTCCTCTCTGATAACAAGATTACCATGTTACTCTTTTTACGTTCGTGGATGTGTGTGATTTGGGTACAATTTTGAGTCAGAGCTATCTTTGCTTTGCCCTTTATTGCATTGTATAATTTCTTTGTTGCTGCACATTCTGTACATCGTCTCAACCTTCGTTATGCTTCCTTGTTAACTGTTGCGGAGAAAAAGCTTGCTGACCTGTGTTTTTTAACAGTGCCTGCTCCTGTAAAAATCCAAGTTTGGAGTGACAATATAAATAAATTAATAAATAAACAAATACCGACCTCCTCCCTTCACAGCGGGTCTTTATTTGTTAGCACAATTTGTAGTATTTATAGCACTTCCGTTTTATTTCCCGTTTTCTGCCTCTTTCTTATGTTTTTACGTCACGTCATTACCAGAACTGCTCGCAAGAATTTGGCACATTATGTGATTGCACTGGACATTCACAAAGCTTTCGATAATGCTAGTCAATCGGGCATATTGCAGGAATTGGCTAGTGCGTTCTCCAGTCGAAGCGCTCAAAATTGGGTACGAAATTTCCTTCAGCATAGACCGATTCGACTAAATGCTTCCATACACCCGCCGACCACTTTCTATTTAGATCGCGGTGTTCCACAAGGCTTCATCTTAGCTCCAATTTTATTTAACCTAGCCATGAATCGGGTGGCATGAACACTTGAACAAGACACTGCTGCTCGGTTTGCCTTTGATGCGGACGACGTAGTGGTCTGGACAGAAGCTAAAGACTATCCCTCTAAAGATCCCATGCAAACGGAACTGCAGGCTGCCGTATTGAGCCTTGAACGCTCCCTTTCCCAGTTTCAACTACGGCTATCACCCACTAAAACAGAGCTACACAGCGTTGACGGCAAAAATGGCACAAATTCAGATCAAATCATTTCCATCCAGATCGGGGCTACGCAGCTGGATTCTCATAACGACACCATTCGTCTCCTCGGCCTTCCCATTAGCAGTTGCAATATCCCCCGTATATGGATACTTAATCTGAAAGCCACTTGGCGCAACACCTTGCACGCCATCCTCCGCCTCTCCAATAAGTTTGGTGGTGCCCGTCAACAGGCTTGTACAATGCTTGGCCGTGCAATAGCACACGGGCGGCTCACTTACGGCCGTCCAGTATATAATCTTCGCCCAGCTCACGAAAAAGATCTTCATATATTAAATCGGCACATTTTCCGTACAATTAGTGGTCTTCCTCAATTCACCCCCGTAGAGATTCTTCACAAAAATGTATCCCTTCCCAACCATGATACCCTCATCGAAGAGACCAATCTACGTCTTAAGGAACATCTTGAGCAGTCCCCGCATGACAAGGCTATCGGCTCATGGGACTACATGAACAGTAAATTCGACCCCACTTGTTACCCATTGTTCCTCCCGCCCTGGGAGCGCCCTGCGATTGGCATCCCTCGGCGTCACCCTATACCTCGGCGGCAGGTGAGAGCACGCGAGTTATACGTTCGCACTATCCAGAACGACAAGATGGAGAACAAATTCGACATCTTCACGGACGCCGCCGTGTGCGGCAATGAGGCTGCGATTGCATGGACATCTTCGGATGCCCCCTTGCTAAATGGTTCCCGGAAGATCTCCAATACATATGGCCTAGCTGAAGAAGCTGAACTTATGGGTGTCCTGGGGGCTGTTCATTCCATCCGAAATTGTGATTTACTCTCATCACGGAAATTTTGCATCATTACGGATTCTCACGTCGCCCTTAAAAAATTGAACCAAACATGTTCACCTAATTGTACGGCCATGAATATACTACATGACATCCGAGACTTTTTACTGGAAGGCATCGCCATCCGCATCGTCTGGTCACCGGGACACACGCCTGGGGCACATGGCAACCACGCGGCTCACACCACCGCCCGGGAGAGACTTGACACACCTCCAGTGGTTTGCAGTGCCCCATTGCAGCACCTACCACCACCAGACTGGCAACTTCACCTGCGGAAATTCAAGGCAGAGAGTCGCAAGAGGCTTCAAGATACCACCCCGGTGGGGTGTACTGGGCCCGCTCAAAACGCTCAAACCTCGGGGAGGTGGTAGCTAATAAGATTTACGCTAACACGGCCCTAACCCCTCATGTACTACATAAATGGACCCACGGAGCCAGCTCGCACATCCAACGCTGCCCGTATGGGGACGAGAAGTGTATCCCTAACCTGACATTTATATGGCACTGTGGGATTCAAGACCATCGCGAGCCACTATTGGACCTCGGTTCCCCACCAGGACATGAAGAAGCGCACCTGCAACGCGTTTGAGAGGACCCCTCAGTGCTTGAGAAAGTTATTGAATACGCACTAACCAGTGATCTTTACAAGCTGGTGTAATAACTTTTACCGACACCTATGAAAATCGTCGCACCTATCTCTTCACGGTTTTTGCGAACTATATGTTAACGGACTTTAAAATGCTATCCACGATTTCAGGTGATTGAACTTGAACATTGTTCTTTTTTCGACTATTCCCTCCCTTCCTTCATATCCCTTTCCTTCCCCAACAGGGCATTCTGCCCCCTCTTATAATAAAGGCATTCCTCCTCCTCCTTATTTTTCCTGTTGCGCAAAGTTTGTCTCCTCACAATTTTTGGTCGTTCAATGCGCATGTTTCGCATGTGGAACGGCTATAACGAATACACTTTGCCTTGTCATCTCTGTGATCCGGAGCATATAACGGCATCGTAACGTATAAGCTAGAATGCTGTTGTAGAATGCGCACATGCTTTATACTTCGCTTTTGCGTCGGATATTATACTAATTATTTTATCTTGTCCCTTGTACATAAACAAGGCCGTTGGCATTTCTTGGTCCAATGTTAAAGCTCCAAATGGAAAGCTAACAGAAGTATCCTCGAATTTTCTGCGTATTTAATTCTTTATCCAGATAACTAAGAGAGTTGCCAAGCTTTGTCCCACTCTTCTCAACGCCTTGCGTAGCAAAACTAAAAAAAATGGTTAAAAAGTTACTTACTCTAAAGCAGGCTGCTTACTTTGATACCTATCCTCTTCTTTGCACTACAGCATCAATTTTTTACCTTATTTTTGGCTCCGGACACCTGCACGTTTTTAGTGAAATCTCAAATTATGGTGTTGTTGCTGTGGTCCACATGGCCAGAGCTGCGCTTCCCAACAGGGCTGGCTCCACCAGTCCTGTTGTTGTGAACCTGTTTCCGCTAATTTGCTCATGATTCAAGTTATTCTAATCATTCAGTGTGTTTTGGTATTGGAGGAACTAAAACTATTCCAGATGAACCGCACCAGAGCGCTGTCTGGATAACGAGTTCTCCCAAAACGCTACGTTTATTCACGGAGTATTTTTTGTGCGAAAATTCGGTATGGATGGGGAAGCAGCGGCAGAACACAATTAATCCTCTTGGCTTCACCACATCTTTCCGGCCCTAATACAGCACTAATTGTTTGAAAGTTATTCTCCAAAAGGAAAAAAAAACTCGACCACATTATGAACGAAGGAATCGCTTGCAAACCACGTGATTAACGTGATTAACAGATTGGAAGGGGGGAACAAGACTCCGGATCAAGTGATGGTGAAAGGTGGCGCAAAGTATATATTTGACATTGCCAATCAAAATTGGCTTCGAGGGCATATCTTGGCTCCGCGTACGGGGCGTGTCACTTAGAAGACGCCGGGTTATGTTGTCGTCTACAAGAACACATCCTTTGTGCGTATATGACCCGTGTTTTTTGTCGTTGTTGTTCTTGTACTCACCGTGTGCCCCGTCGTCGTGGTTGTGATGCGAATTGCACAAAAAATGGTACACAGACAGAATAATTCAGGGAAGCAATCAGCGACTCTCTTGTTACCGGCAACACTGCCGCTTGTAGCTAGTTGCTATCATCGCGAACCACGGCTCTTACGCATCCTACTGACGAGAATTACGTTGCAACTTATGGCGAAAAGAACGCTGTAATTCTGTATAGAACACTTGCGACTAGGCATGCACCAGACTGTATGCGCAACAAAAACTAAATCTGGCAACCGCGGCGAACACGTGCCACTCAGATGTGACCTCATCGCGTGTACTACGTGCGTTTCCTGATGAATGAATGACTACGCGAGAACGGCGAGCGGATATTTTCGTGGCAAAGTTCTGATGAGATCTGCAGTTTGGCTCAAGCAGTGCCTATTTTCCCTCAAATACTTTTTACTGCGAAGCAGTGTATGGCTATCTCCCCACCCCCCAGCTTTGGTTCCGGTGAAGCCGATTTACACGGCGCTCCTCTGGGGCTCCTCCTCGCAACCATCGATACCACTTTCACAATGGTTATACCCCTCGCAACCGCCAGTGCCTCTTTCCAAAGCTACGCAATCGGGAGTTAGCACCCTTATCAGTGTTTAACAGATTACGCCGACGTGAGTCCCTAATTCTCCTACAGTGTTAAAGGCTCGACATTTTCGCCCGTGTTCTTCATGCCTAAGCACGTGCCCATCATCGGTTTCTAATTTATGCGTGCACTGGTTGGGGGTGGAAGCAGCGGGCGTGCAGGTTCCGCTAGTTTTCATGCCACTGCCGATAACGTGCGCGTTGTGCTGGCGTCAAATATAAACCTGGAAGTCTCGCGGCTTAATTTGACCTGTCAGCTGTACTCAATGGTCGAAAAATTTGGGTTTGAGCTGGCTTGTTACATTGACAGTGAGATGCCTACGATGCCATGACGGAGAGGGACAGTCATATGTTTGTTCATTTGTTGTTGTTGTTGTTCCAGGTGATTTGGCACATACCCACATGGGGGATTGGCCAGGAATCGGGCGTGAGAAGGGCTAAAGCGCCGGCTTAAAACACCGAAAAATTATAGTCCTAGCGATCTATACCTAGAAAGAGAGAAAATAGAATTGGTTGAAAGTTGTAAGTAGAGTTTGGGATAGAACAAGTGAGATTTTTGGACCAGAAGAAGTACATGCAAGAATCAAAGCTAATAGGGCTGGCGCCTGGTCTTGGAAACGTATGCATGAATGGCTGCAGCCACACCTTGGTGACAATATCCCTGTGATGTGGCCCCAAAAGATAGTGTTACGGGCATGGAAATAGGCAGACCAATTCATCGCAATGGCGTGGCAAGATGACGTCGCCTCATTATTGAAAAACCGCGGCTATGCAATAGGAAGTACTCTAAAGTCTCCTGATCACCGTAGACAGCACATGAGAAGAAGGAGGTTAGATCAGCCCGGTGCATATAAAAGTTGAGTTGGGGGACTCGACATCTGAAGGTCGTTAATGTGACCTCGCATTGACGAGATTCACAAACACGTGTATTCCAATTATGTCTTGAATGGACAAAATCTTCAAAATTAGTGATGATCCCTTCCTGCACTCTTGCTATGACTTGGTAGGTACGAAACCTTGCTCCTGCCACAATAAAGGGACTAGGGCATAGGTCAACTACAGGGTCATCTAATGATGATTGCGCCGAGGAATCAGCCTGTTGATTAAGCGGCAACCCTTTGTGACCTGGAACCCAAGTGAGGCAGATATCCCGCAAATGGGAAGGCCCAAGGAAGTTGAATGTACGAATAAGAGCGGAATTTTCGGATGGAGACTGAGCAGAACAAACCGATAACGAGTCAGTTTTTAAATACTGCAATAAAGTGCTGCGGAGGTACTTATTTAGGGCAGAACTACCGATAGGAATTCGGCTTAAAGTAATGGTGTGAAATGCGGTAAACGCAGCGAGACTGACCAGTTAAGGTGTGGACTAAAAATTGCCACACCTCGCTCCTCGCGCTGGGATGCATCTGTTGCCACTTTTCCATATTCCTTTTAAAGCTTGCAAAATGGTCGTTCAGTATTCCTGTTAAAAATCACGATGTAAGTATTTTAGCGTTACTGGGAAAAATATTATGGAAAGTTAAAGGTGCAGGAGAAACATCACAGGTCATTGTTAGTACTGTGGGAATATTGATATTCAATGGTGAGAGTAACCTCTGGGCGTAAACACACTGTGGACGAATGTACCTAGGCCACCAAGAGCTGAAAAAGAGTGCCGGATGAGCAACCGTCAATGAAAAATATCTACTCTGTGGAGTCTCAAAACTCCTCATAACCGTCAGAGCTGTTAGTAGCCGAAACCGAGAGTCCAGGCACGGCATGCGGGTCTCCAAACACAAGATGTTTTTCACCACGCTTCTTGGGAGGCCGAAGTACAATCTCAGTGCACGATGATCCAACATAATAAGCATTTTGAATTTGTAATCTGGTGAACCGGAAAAAAGGGCGCAGCCAAACTCTAAAATGGGACGCATGTACCCCTGGTAAATGAAAAGAAAAGTGTCTCTTCTCATTCGAAAACTCCTATTGCTGAGTCTCCGCAACAGTCCAAGTTCCCGTTCACCTTTGGTCGCGATACCGTTTATATGAGCACGCCAATCCATTGCAATATCATATATTACACCGTCACAATTAGCAAAGGAAGGGGAAGAGAAAGAAACAAAAAGGACAGAGAGAAATAAAGAACTGCGGAACGCACTTCAGCACGCCCACGATTTTCATCTTCGTTTCTCCCTAACATCCCTTTGTCCCGTTACGTCGGAATCTCCTGTCATTCATTTAATAATTTGAAGGTAACAATATTTGCATCCAATTTCCACAGCAACCATGCGCGCGAAGGTTTCGAATAATATCTCACATTTGCGAATCATACCTTACATTCAAAACCGCTACCTCAGGGGTGAACGAAAGCATGGGCGCGCAGACATATTGGCCATCATAATTAGTCTCCTTTCTTAAGTTCCCTTCATTCGTGACGAATTCTCTTTTTAATCTTGCTAGGTCCAGCTTTGTCCTTCCGGGTTCATTCACTTAGCCCCTTCTAGGTAACTGTACTTGAATCCAGTCTTGCCAGGAACCATTACCGCGTACTTCGTGAATTATACTTCACATCTAATTTCCAAACTGCGCCCTCCGTGCTGCGGAAGGACATTGGTGCTCACGGGTTTACGGGACAAGACATTTTCTATTTAATTTTTAAAAAGTATAACTACTCACGTGCCTAATCGCTAATCGCGCCCCTGTACGCTTCCCTTGTTCGGCTCCCTTTTTGTCTGGAAGGGTTTCGGGGAATGCTAGACTGGCGCAGTCGCACGCGGGCGCGACGCAAGATCCCTGTTTGGCAATAGGTGGCGGCCGGTGAAGGGGTGATTTGTTTTTCCCGCCACTGCGTGCCGCTGCGTGGCAAAATCCTAGAGGTGCTGAAGTGTCTTCTCAGTTCATTATTTCTTTCTGTCATCTTTATTTCTTTCTTCCTTCTTCTTTTGTTAATTGAAGAAAGGCAGCATTCATTCACTAGCCCGTGAAGAAATGCTGGCTTGTGTAGGCTCGAATATTCAGCTTAATCTGACCGAAAGCGCAACCGTTGTAGAAAAGTCCCAAAGAATTTCAAAGCAGGTATACCAACCACGCGTTTTATGTCCAAAGAAAGAAAGTTTTCATCATCATGAAACCATGGAAGAAATATCGGCCTCCTTTTGTTCACTCTCTTCGATATGAACTGAAGGAAGAACTTCCCTGGTTTGGAGACGACTATTTCCGGAACGTAGTGAGCACATCGCAAAGCGGCATCTAGCGCCGACACCAGGATGTCAATGTTAGCTTCAGGTATGTGTGGTGATAAGTATCGGTGCTGTACGCGCTTGTTTTGTTATGCCCGCCATATTTCCCCCAAGAAGTACCAGTGTTCTCTCGTCTTAGCAATACATGTTTGCCAACTGCATGAACCGCTTTCGCCTGTTTGGCGATAACACTTTCGATCCACGAACGGTTATCAAAAGATAGTGGTGTTTATTTTACGCAGTGAATGTGCGTACTTACGATGTTTCAGATTGAATCGTCTCGTGGATTTGAAATTTTTATATGCCTAACAATAGGTTTTGTTGTTCTGAAGTGCAAGCTACCCCCCCAGTATGTGATTTTGCTTTCTTCTTTCTCAAGTAACCTGGCGTCCGCGCGTTCTGGAATTTCTGTAATGCTCCCCTTTCCTGTCACCATCATCGAGGGAAAGGCCCGTGAAATATTTAGATATAGTATTTTGCCCCATGTGGCTTGGCAGCATTTGTAGAGGAGTATTCATCTTGTAGCAATGTGAGTATGTGATATGTTCATCCCTTGTAGGAGATTGCACTGATTTTTCCAAAATAATATAGGGAACTAAGCTCAATAAGGCATCTTACATTATTGTAAAAACTTACGGCTCGCACAACTAGACCATGGCTCTACAACAGCCATATTTTTAATTCCTTTCATAGACGTTTTGGCTATCATATTCAAAAACTGAGTTGCTGTTGTAAAATTTGTCCTATTGTCCACGTCCTCTCTTACAAGACAAGGATTATATATTTTCCACAAGAGGACCTAAATGAGTTTCCAAACCAGCCATCATCCCCTCGGGAATGCGCGCTATTTTATGTGTCGCTGTAGTTGCAGCAACCAGAAGCATAATATTTCGATGAGGTTGCTCAGACGCTAAATATCTGACCGTAATGATACGTGGGCTGAATAAATATGTTGAAAAACCTAATGCACAGCAAATATATTTCTCTTACTGTTTACGAAGAAACTGACTTCATTTCTTTCTACAGAAAGGATGTTCCGCTGCAGTTTCTTGGGCGCTATGATACGCGACCGAAGCGGAGTTATGTCATATATATGGTCGATGTATTATTAGCCGCTGACCATTTGTATTTCCTGACACCATACACATTTTGGATGTAGTCGTCCGGCTTGACGAAGGATAGATTTCTAAAGAACATGGAGTGACGGCTGTCCGTTGTAGCCGTAGTACGATCCACATGTCAACTCATTCAAAAGTGGAAAATAAACGTACCGGGAAGAGTTGAATATGTTTTGGAACAAAATATCGAGTGTAAATAAGTGAAAGTTTGTAAAAGCTCGAAAGTGGAGAGCGTGTTTACAACTATAAAGTGGATGTTTTGTATAAAAAATTATAATCTCACACTCAACGGTTTATCGGTTTTTTTGTTGTATTTCTTAAAAACCTCTACAGTAACGGGAGAGCATCATCAACACAACAATTTACAAAGACGACGCTGAGGTTCGCCTAAAACACCGTTAAAAGGGGACGTGTCACTCACGTTGCAGCTACAGTGTCACTTCCCCTACACGACAATGCCTGGTTTTAACAAATATTGCGAAGATGGCAGCATTTGCTATTCTTATAAAACCTCTCGCCAAGGTGCAGCGCCACTAAAACTAACTTTGGTGAATTGTGCAGTCCCTCTGTGTGCATAAACAATTGCGACCCCTCTGTGATGATGGCCTTACAAATGCTATTGGCTTTCACTCTTTCCACTACTTATTGAAAAATTAATGCCTTCATCGCGGAACGTCGGAAATATTCGCACACAATATGAGCTAATTAAAGTTCTGAGTCCATCAGCGGTGTCCCCACATTCTCCATTGTAATTTCCCACCAGTCTGCTAAAAAGACCTTACACAAGGCAATGCGGCACTCTACTGAAATGAACTTAATTAGAATGGTTCTCACTACACGTGGCAGCTCTGCATGCTTCGGTAATATTTAGCACTCATTGTGTTTGGAATCACTGTCGAACGTATAAATATTGCAACAGCTTTTCCAGTTATATAACACAAATTTTCAAATACCACGTTTGTTTTCACAGATAATGGCTACCACACTTGCGATTCACTTAATTTAAAAACAACCTAAAGGCCACTCCGATACCGCGCAAACATCCAGATTACGTGCGTTGACAAAAGGCATGCGTAAACGTCCTCACCCCTTTTTATTACTAACATATAACTAGTTTACACAGCGGTGCGCTAAGGGTGTGTGCAGTGTATTCTGAAACTCATTACTGGTTACTAGCAAGCAATACATTCAACGTCATTAATTTGCGTATCAATAATGGTATACAAATTGATAATGATGAGTAACCTCACATGAAAGATTAAGATACCGTTCTTGTAGCTCTTAAACAAAAAATATTTGACATTTGATTTTTTCCTCCAGTGGTTGCACTGCCACTGTGATTGTGGTGAATTCGTTGGCCTTATTTGGTGGAAACTGAACTTGAGACTGAGATTGTCTTTGCCTAGTGTACTGTTTCGTGACGTCACACGAAAAGTTTTTGAAAAAACATTTTCTTGTGAGTTTGAAAATTGCCCTTTGTGCACACATATACCAGGAACAGTTTTTTTGTTTTTATTCTTTGCGTTCACTAGTGAAACCAGCACTCAAGAATGTAAACAGAAATAAATATTTTATCCCGTTACATTACTCGTCGTAAGCTACAAGGACGTGTGAGCGGTTTATAAACTGTGATTTTCAGCAATAGATTACCGCAATCATTCCGCAAACCTCAACACTCCTGCCCATCCTTAACTCCGTTAACATGCGAAAAATACTGAATACATCGGAACACAAAAACGCCTTTGCATGCTAAGCTTGAAAAGAGTATTGATAGGAAACGCTCACCTTTTTGGCACATAGAATGTTTGACCATCTGTTGTACCTGTTTGTCGTAAATTCAGGTTCGTGAGAAAAAAATAACGCACCACTACGTGGTGTTTGTCATCTCTTGAATAGAACGTTGTCAGTTCACATCTCAATCTCTCCAGGCCTTCACTAGGGTTGTAGGTCCTTGCCCACAATTTCATGGTTAAATTACGGCGGAAAAACTGAAACAAAATGTCATCATTCAAATAGCTGCGGAAAAGTTTGAGCGAGCGCAATTTGCTTTCACTAGCTCCTTATATTATGTCTACGCTGCCAGGGCTTGTTAATTTGGGGCTCGCCGCTAATATTTGTTATGTACTGCACGTGAATTGCGCCTATAAATCTGGAAATAAATTCTCTGGCAGCGTACGGGAAAAAAGAAGCGCTTTCGAAATACAGGATTTGGGTGCGGGTCAACATGTCCAGTGAATCAAATTTGTCGTTAGTGTCATCTGCACTGAATGTTACAGCGATGGCGGTCACTGTGTTAAGATTTGGCGGGTGAAGCCAAACTTACCGGCTTTATCTCGCGTCTGATTATTAAGATGACGATGATCATGATCATCAGCATGTATAGCTTCACCACACGAGAAACACCTGTCCCATTGGCTTGCATCCGCTTCGATGCTGCGCTATCCCGGGTGATACCTCGGCTCCAATTATTTATTTAGTTTCACCATCTACAAAACACCTGGTGTTCCTCTAAACCGCTCTCTCAGTAGCCGCCCCGTTACCATACGTTTCCACAGGTTGTCAGTTTGCCTGAGTACAGTGCACTTGTTTGATGTTTGATATTTGTTCGAATATTTGTTCGAACTATGATATTTAATGCCCGAGTTTGTTCTCGGATCCCTGAGCCTTACTTCTGAGCTGCATATTTGCTGTGGAAACGCGACTTAATCCCGATCCTGCAACGTGGGAGCCGCCTAGATGTGACCCGGCGCGCTACACGAAAGAATTATGGCGGCACGTGCCCATGTAGGGGAGCTCAAAAAATACGGCAACAATATATACGGTGGTAGCGTATTTGAAAACTGCTACGAAGGGGCCGATGGAGGGGTCGCAAGCCCGTCAAGAAAAAATCGGTATGCCCAGTTTACAAGGCAAACCCCAGAAGGAGTTACGTTTCCCAAATAGTTGCAAGTGGCGCAATAGAATCGGCGTTTTGAACGTTCTAGCATCATGAGTGGCATCGCCTCGAAAGGCTCGGTGGGACAAGGGTACGCATTGCTTTACTTTATGGGCGACAAGCCCGAAGGCATTGCTGCGTCTTTTACGTAACAGAAAATATAAAGAACAGCAAAACAACGTTTGCAACCTTTAGAAACCAGTTCGTAGACATATTTTTGTTGTTCAGAAGAGATGAATGGGAGGCAAGGGTGTTATAAATTTTGTCACCGAGCCACGCCCACTGGTCAAGATATACAGTTTCAGAGAATTACATGTGAGATGATCCGGGACCGGATATTATGGGAATCGGGGAAGTCAAAGCAGCTGGACCTGGAGCTGCCACTCCAAAAGACCACCACATTTGCGAGACAGTCTGAAGTGTGCAAAAGAACAAGCCGCTACGCTCCACGGCCACAAGAAATGTAAACTGGATGCGGTCGGGCAGGCTCGTAAAACAACTGTACCTCCACGAAATTAAAAGAACCCTAGAACACAACAAAAAGATCTGCCTGAATCCGAAGCAAAGCAGTGTATGTTTTATGGCTACTCGCAACACACCAGGTGGAAGTGCTCAACAGAAAAGGTGACGTTCAATAAGTGCGGCCAAAAGGAACATTTTGCCATGTCTGCAAAATAAAAGCATCAGTCTGCGAAATCGTGGTACCAACGACACATCACTCGTAACCCTCCCATCTAACTGCGATCGCAAGTAGATGGCTTCAGTGGACATCACAGGGTAGCCAGTCACCTTCAAATTAGACATCGGAGCTAATGGTAATGTGATTCCTGTCCAAGTGTACCGGAGGTATTTATGGGACCTGCATCACCACAAGCCAGAAAAGGTTTTGAAAGGTATCCAATGAGGGAGAATTTGCTATTTCCGGCATGATAGCAGCAGACATATCGTACAGTAACACGTCGTTGAAAGGAAACATCCACGCCACGGATGGTTTTCAGATGCGTCTCCTGTTAAGGAAATCTCGCTAAAAACTAGGTATTATAAAACCTCATCAAACTATCAGTTAGCAAAACGAAGCTGTTAACCCAGAGGATGAGCTCCCCAAATTCTTCTCTGGTCTTTGTAAAATTAAGATCCCATGCTAGATCAGTTTTAAAGAAAATGGTGCACCATTACGTTGACTACTCCTTGAACGTCCCCATACTAATAATGTCGAAAGCCAAGGCAAACTTCAGGAGATGGTTGAGGTTAACGTTTTCGAGCCACGTGAGTAGCCAACACAATGTGGTTTTGCAATGGTCAATTGGTCGCTGTAAAATATCAGCATCATGAACACTGAAGACGAAGAGCAAGAAGATCTGCTCCCCGTGGCGCGAAAGCGCGATCGGAATTCTGGCAGCCATTAAAGAAAGAGTGCAGATGGTTCTCCGGCCTCTCGTGTTTACAGTCAGAAATCTGGCAGAGCTTTGCGCATATACGTAGAACCGACTGGTTCGGAAGACGTTTCTAGAGCTTGAAGCAAACCCTCTGCCGGTCAGTGAACATATCCTTGGGCAACTTTCCGGACCTCAATACTTGTTTAAAGCCGATTCCAATCTTGAGTTTTCGCAATTCGATGTTGCGGAAGAGTCTGAAGTATGATCACGTTCATAATGCCATTCGACAGATGCCGGTTGAAAAGGCTGCCTTTTGCAATCAGTTCCTCGAACGAATTCTCCCAAAGGACAATGTCACATTTTTTGTAAACCTGAAAGGCGTCGTGTGTGTGTAGCATGGAAATACACTGATCCACAGCAGCACGCAAGCAAAGGACGGCACCCGTCTGCGAGCATTCCTGGAAACGGTCCAGAAATGTGGCGTCACGCTGAACCATAAACGTGCAAGTTCAATGTAAAAACTGTAACGTTTTTGGGACCCATCGTTGATAACAAAGCTCTTCGTGCTGGCCCTTCAATAGTGCAAGCTATTTGAGGTAAGACCACCGTCAAACACTCAGGGGAGAAGGAATGAAAAACGGCCTGATGAAGTTTTTTCCCGAATAGTCAGAAATAGCCCACCTTATGAATGCTCTTACAAACGCGAAAAGAGAGAAGGTATGGACCTCAGTACAACAAGAATTTGAACTGTTAACTAAACCTGTATCAAAGACCTGTTATAACAGTATTCGATCCAGAAAACATGACAGTAGTTTCAGCAGATGCCTCATCGTTCGGGTTGGGCCCGATTCTGCCACAGAAGAAGAAAGATAGGGTCTATTGACCTGTGGCGTACGGATCCCATAGCCTGTCAGAAAGAAAAAGTACGCCACATTGAGAAACAAGTCCTTGCTGTAAGATAGACATGTGAGAAGTTTCAGGAGTATGTCCCTGACTTACAGCTAACTATTGAAGTTGACTAGAAGCCGCCAGTTTCAATATTCATGTCAAAACATTTGCGGGATATTACGCCCAGGCTAAAAAGGCTCAAAATACTGATGATATGTTTTTCTTAGAGAATGACACATGTGTCAGGCAAGGAATTAAGATAGCACTGACTTGAAGAACTTGCGTTAGTACAGTAGAAGTGCAATCGACAATCTTTCATCAACTGACAAATCTCTTGCAGACATCCGACGACAACCAGCGGAAGGTCCCATTTGCACCAAGCAGTGTCGCTACAGCATTGATGAATGGTCGCACGGCGCAAAATGCTTTCCTTTGAAAGTAAAAGTTATTGGTAGCACATTTGCGATGTGGCTGTTGAGGATGGCCTTCTGTGAGTGCATAGAGGATTGCAATTTCCGCACCTCTGCCCCCCAAAATACTCGCAAAGATTCACCAGGAACATCCAGTAACTAAGTGTCAAGAAAGAGCGCTGTAGTCGGCATACTGGCGCGGTGTGTAAACGGAAACAAAACAGCTTCCTCACCGTTGCGCAGAGCTCATGAAGAACAGAGATACCTACATGAGCCATTGATTCCGTCTGATTTTCGTGATCAAACATTGAAGGAAGTGTCGTTGGAGCTGTGTCACTGCGGAGGGAAAACCTACCTGCGTGTGACCGATTTTTATTCAAGGTATCTCGCCATCGCTGTCCTGACGGGTATGGTAGTGCAAGAAATCATCAAGAATGGACAGTTTATGATAGCACGGCAATGCGGGCATGAAACACACTTAAGCGATGAGCCCCAGAAGAAAAAATCTGCAGAAATGATGAAGATGAATAACTGGATAAATAAAAGTTAGTTAAGAAGTACTAATATTTCTTGCCAGAAATACGAATTGGGACTCGTTCTATTGCGTCCGCAACGGCGCATCATCCTTTCGCGCAAGAAAAGCACTCATACCTCCTATAGCATTCCTTTAAATTACTTAAATTTCCCTTTATACCATGTATAAGGGTTATAGTGATTTGACGAAAAGTGCTCTGCGAAAAACGTAGTCACATACTAAGTTTATTACTTCATGGTGGCCACTCGACATTGCAGTAACCAACGTACAAAATCGGCCACCAAGTCAGTCAGGAATGGTTCTAACTAATTTTAGGGGGCCTTTTTCATTAACTATAACATGCACGCAAACCTTTACGACTAAAAATTATGTCAACTGAGGAGGCACCACATAAATAGCACGGCAGTTTGCAATTCGGGAACACCAATGTTTGTCTATATTTGTCTATTGCTCTTTATTCTGTTCTTCCGCTTTATTGAACGCACAATGTGTGCAGTGTCATGAATGTAACACTAGCCCCAAATAGGCCACCTGTTGGCTCTTAGCATTAGATGCAGCGGCCAGAGCGCCTAGAGGGGTTTGCTGTTCGAGGCGCGGGCGGCAGGGCGCCACGTTCTTCCCGAAGTCAGCGCAATCGCAATAAGGAGACCCAAATTATTTAAGGGATAGTTTTGCCTTTGTCTTCGTCACTGACACCATACAACGGAGGTAAGGAGTGCGCCATTCTCCGGAATTAGCGTCATACCGGACACCGTAGAGGCTCAAACAGATTGGTTTAACCATGGTGGTAAAATACTTGGATACGCAAATATCACTCCGTCACCAAAAAAGGATCTGGCAACCCTGGTGTAGTAGATGGCAGCCACCTCATCATTTGTCAAAGATGGTTCCGGCCGTCAGTTGCCAACAGCTGTAGCGCTCCTGACCACGACGAAGGTCAGGTCTGAGCTACAGCAGAGCGTGCTAAGAATCTGCGGGTCCGGGCAGGCCACCTTTCCAACATGATCTTAGAAACGCTTACTCACAAACCTGGTCTAGCGAGGGAAGCATACCTCTACTTTTAAAGCAGCTCACGAAAACTTGGTCGGATGTCTTAGGGTAATTGAAGTTAGAACAGGAAAATGCTTCGTGAAGCTTCCTACAGATACATGTTCCGCTAGAGGGTACACTATGAGAAGAAAGAACACGGAGTGGGGTTCCTAATCCATCAAGAATTAGCAGATAACGTGGAATTATTCCGCAGTATTACCAAAAGATTCGCAGCGGTTGTGACCAAGCTAAAAAAGCGTTACAGGATAAAGAGAGAAGAGCCCTATGCGTGCGCCAACAGCTAGCTGCGAAGATGAAAGCGTAGGCATTTTCTACTAGGTTGTGGAATCAGCAACGAAGAAAGAAACAACATTCCCGGTCGGAATCGGTGACTAAAGCCAACGTCGGTAAGAAGCAAATATAAGAAATATCAGTGGGACACTTTCGAATACACAGTCGCAATAGTGGAGGCAATACACTGGTGGTATGTGCGGAGATAAACAATCAGCGGTTGATGAACACGTCGTTATACAAATTAAAGAATTATACAAATTAAAGAAAGAAAGAACAAATTAAAGAATAGTAGCCTGCCCACAAAAGGTACACGTGGGTGCCGATGTGAGGGAAGTGGCGCCGTTAAACCATTTTCATATGATCATGTAAATGACCTGAGGGCACAAGAAAAAACCAAACTGACTACATCTTACCTGACAGCCCAGGTATTGTGCAGGGCGTAGATGTTCAGAGTGAGTGTTGAAGCAGCAATCATTGGTTGCTAGATGCAAGGTAATCTTGAATCTCAAAATAGGAGCAATTACACTAATGAAAAGTACAAAAACAGCATTGAGTCAGTCAGAGCCGAAACTGAGGAGTGTAAAATATCTCTCGGAATGAACTTTGCGCTTCTAAACGACGAGAACGAGGATAGTGTACAATGGGCTGAATGACAACGTAACAACGGCAATCAGACAATCTGCACCAGATATGGGAGAAGCAGCCTGTAGGAAAGAAACCGAGAAACTGGCTAACAAGACGAAAGAAGTAATTGAGAACGTAAGAACATGAAAGTTTCAACTTCACTGGATCAAATTGGGTTAGCAGAGCTGTCTACATTGATTCACAAAAGTGAAACAAACGGCATTGGTGCATATAACATGCAAGTCATAGACAAAATGCTGCAAATACGAGGAAGTTTGAAAGCAACCAAAAGGAAACTTCCCATCGGCAAAAACAGACTGTACGCACTCAGGAACGAGCAGGATGACACATACGTAAAACATGGACGAGCTAATAAAAGTAGCCGATTTATTCTACTTCAGATGGTATGCAAGCAATAGTCTATTACGGGAAACTGCCTAAAGTACAAGCTTAAGGGCACAGCGTAAGGCGCTATTTAAAAAAATCTCTTTTTCTTGGCAATTACGGAAGTTCTATTGCTTGTGCACATTATTCATATTCACAATTTTCTAAGAAAGTCTTAGTTCTCACTCAAAGACAGTTTATCCGTAAGCATGTAGTAAGCGCGCACATGCTCTTTAAGAATGTTCTCCGTGTTTATTGCCATTTTTTTCATCAAGAAACTTCCAGTTCCATTTTAAAAGGGTTTTCTGGAACCAGCTGTATTAAAACATTCCTGACCAACAATGGTATAGCTGATTTTTTAGTGAAGGCCAAAACAGTATTGAGGGTTTTTTCAACATTTTTTGTTCGGAGCCCCGCCCGAAAAAAACGTCCTTTTTGGGCTTCACACTCTCAATTTGGACGCTGCACTCCCAACATTGGATGCTGCTTTTCATTCAGTGATGATGACAACGCATGAGCGAGCATTATGAAATTATTCGGACCAAAACCTGCCCGCAATATCACCATCAGTTGGCGGAAAGCGGTTGACCACAAGCAAAAATACCTTGCGAAGAGGGCTGTACGATTGTCCACAAAAGAGGCAAGGAGGGGCTGACGACAGGCTGAAAAGCATAAAAAAAGACTTCGACGGTGATTACGAAGCTGGTGCTTTGTAAATAATAGGCTGCAGAGTGTTTTTGCCAAAAAAGTGTTTTTCCATCTTTTTGTACATTAAAGTCAATTATCTCGAAACAATCTTTTTTTATTAAATAGGTACTGTAATAGACCTCGAGGTCCTCCGGCTGCCCAGCCGTCGAGAGATAACGGATAGCGCACGTCTGATGATAATGAGGGCTTTAATCGAACTTGTTGCGCGTGGCGCGCGAGCACGTGCCAGCGCTCGGTCGGTGTGGGACAATATGTTACACCCGCACGTGTAGCGTAGTGAAGAGAATAAAGCTCTCCCGCCCCGCGCCTCGCGCCATGCCCTTGACGTCATGCGCCTGGTGCCGGGCAGGCATTCCTTCCAACATGGTGTCAGAAGCCGGATTTGCTGACCGCTGCTCTCCGCCTGAACGACACGTCAGCACACCCAACCAACCCTCGTTCTGAAGCCGCTTCTGCCTCGTCTACGGGCCTTCCCTCAACTACAGACCTGCCTGCGACCTTCGCGAGCAACTCATCTTAGATGGCCAACAAGAACGGCAGCGCTGCCTCATTCCAGATCACGGCACCTGACCCGTTCACCGTCTCACCGTCACACTGGCCGAATAAAAGAGACGTTTCCTCCGCTACCGGGCTGCTTCAGGGCTCAGCGATCGACCCAAAGAATGCCGGGTGGATGCACTGGTCTACCTCATGGGACTCCAGGCTGAGGACATCTTTAATACCTTCAGGCTGACCACTGACGAGCAGAAGAACTTCGACGCAGTGCTTAAGGGCTTTGAGGACTACTTCATACCTCGGCGAAACATCATCTACGAGCGGGCGAAATTCAACACCCATGTGTCCAGCTTGATGGTTAGTCAGTCGAAGATTTCGCAACATCCCTACACGCACTAGCAGATTCTTGCAACTACGGGGAGCTCCGCGAAGAGTTAATTCGTGACAGATTAATCGTGGACCTCAAGAACCATAAACTGTCGCAAACTCTGCAGCTTGACCCCAGCCTAGGCCTAATGAAGGCGTTAACCATCGCTCGTCAGAGTGAAGCAGTGCAGCAGCAGCAGGCAGAACTCTTATCGGGCACGCCAAAGGAAGCAGTCAACCTCGACGCTCTGAAAGTATGGCGGAGTAGACCCGCTAAATACCCAGTTCCAACGCCACCCCCAACCACACACCACCCGAGGTGCTTCAAGAAATGCAGGTGGTGTGGCAAAGAGCGTCACGCGAGGGCCATCTGTCCTGCCAAAGACTGCGTATGCCACAAGTGCGGGAAAAAGGGCCATTTCCAAACCGTCTACCGCTCAACAAATGCTCCTCGGAACATAGAGCAGGAGCCAGGTTTCCTGAGCCTTATGGCGACGACGGCTTCATCCAAGTGGGAAGTCTCTCCCCTCGTCGAGCCACAGACCCTGGTCTTCAAAATCGACACGGGTGCGGACGAGACTGTTATCCCGGAACGACAATTCCGACGGCTCTTCAAGCACGTTGTTCTGACTTCCCCCGCCCGGAGGTTTCAGGGTCCAGCTGGAAAAACTCTGCGCATCTCGGGACTGTCAAGGCTTCATTTCAAGCTCAATGGCCGAGAAAGCGAGGAAAACGTCTACATCTTACCTGGCCTGCGCAAACCCTACTTGGCAAACCAGCCATCACCAAGCTTGGGTGTTTCCCGTCTGTGACCACTGTTTTGGATTTACACGTCGAAAGGGATTTTCCCGACGTCTTCCAAGGGTTCGGAAAGCTGCAACAGGAGCACAACATCGTGCTCCAAACTGACGCAACTCCGTTCGCCCTGACATCTCCACGACGGGTACCACTTCCCCTCTACGAAAAAACCAGGGCAGAGCTACAATGAATAAAGGAAGTTGGTGTAATTACTCCTGTCACGCAGCCGACAGCATGGTGCGCGCCAATGGTCGTCGTACTCAAGCCTTCGGGGGCACTCCAAATTTGTGTAGACTACACGGAACTAAACAAGTCTGTACTGCGCGAGTGGCATCCGATCCCAGCTGTTGAGCACACCCTTGGCATGCTTCTAGGAGCCGCTTGGTTCTCGAAAATCGACGCAACTTCGGGTTTTTGGCAGGTCCCGCAGACTGAGAGAAGCAGATTGATCACGACCTTTATAACGGCCTTTGGTCGTTTTTGCTTCAATCGTCTACCCTTCGGCACTTTCTCTGCTCCTGAACACTTCCAACTACGCATGAGTGACATTCTGCAAAGCGTCGATGGGGTCGCCTGTCACATGGACGACATTCTCATCTGGGGTTCGACCAAGCAGGAACACGATGAGCGACTCCGAAGTACTCTCGAGCGGATTCGACGCGCCGGTGTCACGCTAAATGTCAGTTTGGCGTCACGAAAATCTCGTACTTAGGGCACGTCATCGAGAGCAACCATGTTCGACCTGATGAGAGAAAACTCAAAGCCATCACAGAAATGCCTAGGCCAACTTCCAAGACTGAACTTCGACGGCTACTGGGCATGGCGACTTACCTCGGTCGTTTCATACCGAACATGGCCGAACTTCTCCAGCCCCTGTCCAGCATGCTGTCTTCAAAGCAGGAGTTCGTCTGGGGGGCCGCACAAGAGGATGTATTTGGCACATGGAAGAAACTTCTCTCATCAAGCCCAATTCTAGCCGTGTACAGCAACGACATGCCGACGAAGATCACAGAGCATGCGTCGTAGTACGGTCTCGGCGCCGTATTGCGCCAAAACAAGAGAACGGCCACTTCGCTGTTATCGCCTACGCCACTCGAGTACTTACGGAAACAGAACGTCGATACCCTCAGATTGAAAAGGAAGGTCTCCCTTTCGTCTGGGCATGCGAGAAGTTCCATGACTATGTCTTCGGGATGAAGTATTGCCTTGAGACCGACCACAAGCCCCTAGTTGCGCTTTTTCGCTCAAAACCCATCGACGACTTAACGCCTCGTCTATAGAGGATGCGGATGCGCTTAATGCGTTACGCATACGAGGTCGTTTACGTCCCCGGCAAAGAACTGACCGTAGCTGATGCCCTATCGAGGTCTCCCGTAAGCCACGGCGAGACAAATGAGCTCGAGAGAGAGATTGAAGGACATGTGGGTCAGCTGTTATCTCCGCTCCCAGTTTCACCACCTTCCTTAGACTAATTGAAACGGGAGCAACAACTACGACGAACTTGACCGCCAGTTCCGTGCATTCACGCAGAAGGTTGGTCGAGCCATCGCGACCTCCAACAAAACCCTAAGGAATTCTGGCCGCATAAGGACAGCATCACCGCAGTCGACGACATCCTGATGCATGGCTTTCGGATAGTCGTGCCCAAAAAGCTACAGGAGTCAGCTCTCTGTGTTCTGCACGAAGGCGATTTCGGCATCGACAAGTGCCGTGCGAGAGCAAGAAATGGTGTCTGGTGGCCTACGATTGACACCGTCATCGAGAATCTTGTCAATACCTGACGGACCTGCCGCCAGCACAGGCCTAACCGGAAGATGCCGCTGCAACCGACAGAATTTTCCGACAGGCCTTGGCAGCGAGTCGGCGTCGACCTCTTCTTCATTTGAGGAGCATGGTGGCTAATCGTCACCGACTACTACTCGAGGTATCCCGAGTTGGCCAAACTCACGAGCCTGACTGCGAGGGCAGTGACAACTCACTGCAAGTCAATTTTTGCAAGGCATGGAATCCCCGAAGTGGTCGTCAGTGACAACGGTCCACAATTTTCAAGGGGACCTGACTCACCGTTTGCAGCCTTAGCCAAAAATACGGTTTTAAACACGTGACATCGATTCCCTGGTACCATCAAAGCAACGCGCTCGCGGAAGCTTCCGTTAAAGTGATCAAGGGCTCCCACGAGAAGACGGGCGATGCCTACAAAACGCTTTCTGCGTACAGGACGAGACCGCTCAAGAACGGGTACTCTCCCGCTGAGCTCCTAGTGGGTAGGAGACTCCACACTACTTTGCCAGCTTCTGCGGACAGCCTAGTCCCCTGCCTCCCGGACAGATACAGGCTGAGGGCATACGAGGCTGAAAGCAGGAAAAAGCAACAGCGCCACTTCGACATCCGGCATGGGGCACGAGACCTTCCGGACTTGGACCCCGATACTGACGTGTGGATTGTGGACCTTAAAAAAATTTGCACGGTCAAAGAGCATGCGGAGGAGCCGAGGTCCTACTGGGTCGACAGGGATTATGGATCTGTTCGCCGCAACAGAACTCACCTGGTCGCAATGCCTCAGCATTCCAACGAGTTGCAGCAACAAGAGACAGTCTCGCAGAACCCATTATGCACAAGCAATGACCATACTCACAGCAAGAGTGGCCGGTGCATAATACCGCAGTCACGGTTGGAACCGTGACCTTTTTATAGAGGGGAGGATGTGGGACAATATGCTAAACCCGCACGTGTAGCGTAGTGAAGAGAATAAAGCTCTCCCGCCCCGCGCCTCACGCCATGCCTTTGACTTCATGCGCGTGGTGCCGGGCAGGCATTCCTTCCAACAGTCGGTGCTGATGAGACTGATAATAATGAGTGCCATCTGCTACAGCGAAGAAGAGAAAGAAGTTCCAACACTCTCCCCCGCCGACAGATGACATAAGTGGGCCAGAGTTGAACGGTCTTTGTAGAGGCGAGGCGTTTCTTGCACTAGGGGCTTTGAACCTAAATGTTCAGAAGGAGAGCTTCGCCGATTCTTTTTATTAACTAGTTGTCGGGTGCGTGACATTCGAAAATTGTGGTTAGCTTGGGCCAAGAAGTCTGGTACTCCTCCATGCCGAATCTCTTCATTGGCGTACTGGGTCACGATTGCTGCAAAGTCCGCGTTCTTCCGCAGAAGTTTGGGGAGCTGTGCGCCATTTTGTCGTTGCTGAACGCCTTTCCCTAATCTCGCAATAAATCGTCGCTGTCGACGAAGAGTCGCAACTTCTCGATTGGAGTATGCTAGAAAACATGCTTTTTACTAATACAGTTAGCCTCGACGTCAAACTGATGCTCTTCCACGAAAACGAGATAAGGCTCTACCCGTTGTACTTCGGTGGTTCTTTAATCCAGAGATGTTAGGATCGCTTCTTCATTATCCTTTGTGTGCGTGGCATCTTTGCTCCGATGATTTGTTGGGCTCGGGAGCCCCATCTTCGTAACGGCAACGTTATCCACCGGGTAAACCACTGCTTTGCACGGGAGCGCAATCTCATGTCGTTCGGCCATCTTCGGGAGTGTTTTTTGAAACCGTGTCAATAGCATTTCGGTGACAGAGCTTCGTTTGTCCTCGTAATTTATGACGGTGCTTTGAAACACTGAGTCACGGTTCAGAACTTTCAACTACTCGTCTTTTACCGTTGCTGTAAGCACGGTAGCGCTTGAACAGTGAGTCCTGTTGCGTCTTAGCGGCATTGGTCCTTGAACCATCCAGCCTAGCAATGTTTCCACTGGTTTTAGCGTTGTGGTTAGAGATTTTACATTGCCGGTTACTAGACTCCAGTAGTGGTCCGCACCAATAACAATCGATGTTTTCATTTTGCCGAGTCGGCGTCCGCGGAGGGCCCATGTGTCGAAGTGCATTTCTCTCGTCTCGTTGACTTGGTCGTTCGGTATACGAATATGCTTGTTGCAAATCACCTGAATTTCAAGTGCTTCAATATGCACTGGCCTTTCTGTATTTTCCACAAGGATGAGCAGGCCTACTATTCGAAAGGTTCGCATCAGTTTTTGTCCTCCTAAAACACCAACAATCAAGTTCTCCTTGTCTATAAATTCGCAGCATAATCTCTTGGACGCATCTACAGTTATGAAACTGCGTTGGATTCCGCCATCGAATAGAATTCGGTGGCGTCCCAAGGATGCGGTGCGCGCGACTGTTTCTGTCAAAGTTTGGAAGAGGACCGTGCGGCCAGTTTGCCGAGACACCAGGCTGACCGGTGTAGAGGTCACGGTGCTGCTTCTCAGGGCGTCTGCCGTGCACATGGTAGTTGCATGCTTTCGAGCACACTTGCCGTACCGCAGTCGACCTCGGCAGTCCTTGGCCAAGTGGCCTTTTTTCAGACACCGGAAGCATCGACCTTCCTTGGCGAGCAGCTGCTTCTTGCGGTTAGGGCTCTATTCTTCGCAGTCGCATGCCTCAGAACGGTTTTGTCGTCTAGCAGAACAAGCACCGTTGAGGGCTGCTCACTGAGCTCTGCAGAGCCGATACGGTGTGTGAGTTTCGGAGTCTCTGTTCTCTAGGTGGCTCTTGTGGTGTCACGGTGACATCCGGTGTTGTCACAGCTGTTTGGCGCTCCACGGCTTCTCGACACCGAGCTTGATGGTCGAAAAACTCGATTAGCTGCTGGAGTTCTTGTTCGGGTGGTGCCGTCTCGTTCTGTTGGCCAACTACGGCTGGAGTCGAGCTGGATGCCGTTCAAGTAGACGTTGGTCACTTGAAGAGGTCGTGGTACTTCAAGACCATGTCTTGCGGTAGCGTTATAAAGAGAACCTCCTGTAGCACCAAGCCGTAATTAGCGGGACTGGTGCCAAGGGCCTTCAGATTTCGTACATGCACCTGTATCTGATCGTAGGGACGTCGAAGTTGCTGTGTGTTGCTAGACGACGAAACCGGTTTTAGGTCCAGAAGGCTTCTGAGGTGATCTTGGACGATAATTCTTTCGTCTCCGAAGCGCTTCTTCAGGATGTCAACTGCGTCCTTGTAGCACTCCTCGCTGGCCTGAAGCCCAGAGATGGCTGACGCGGGTGCTCCAGTTATGATTGACAATCCAGCGCGCGAAAACACGGCACAAAAAGAACGAGAGTTAGACAGGACAGCGCTGCAAGAAGTTAGACAGCAGCGCTGTCCTGTCTAACTCTTTCTTTTTGTGCCGTGTTTTCGCGCGCTGGATTGTAAATCATGAACTTTCACCAACTCGCCCAAATCACAGTCCTCTTGAACTCCAGTTATGAGGGTGTTCAAATAGTTGAATTTGTCCGCAGTGCTCAGTTCGCTGTTGTTGTGCACATCCGATGAAAACTGCATCCAGAAACGCTGCCAGTTCTTCCGGTTCCCGTAAAACTTGATTAAGTCAAGCTGAGGCAGCTTAGACTTGCTGGTGGCCGGAGTCGGGCAGCTCATCAGTCGTGTGGGTAGTCTGGATGTAAGGGCGTTCTGAAGCTTGAAACGCAGGGTCGCTGTCGTGTTCACGACCTTATCGCCGTATTTCACACCGTCCGATGTCTCATTATCTAGCAGGTCGTCTGACGTCTCGTCAAAAATCTGGTCGTCGAGCTTCCTTATCTGCTGGTGGAGCGCTTCGATTTGTTCAAGCAGAACGCTCACCTCGGACGCCGAACGTCCAGGTTGCCCTCGCAACGCTACTTCCGCTTCGATTATTACTCCGTCCAGCTGAGAGCGGAGGCTCTGGCGACGTCGGAGTAGCTGTTCCATGGCGGTAAGCTAGCGGCCGGGGATTATGCGGCCAAGGTCGCCGGTGCCGCGTCGGTTCAAAGGGCTTGCGCTCCTCCGGGTGTCGATGAGGTAGGCCTTGTCGCGATATCCCGGGTTTCCGGTGCCATGTAATGGACCTGGAGGTCCTCCGGCTGCCAAGACATCCAGAGAAAGCGGAGAGCGCACGTCTGATGATAATGAGGGCTCTAATCGAACTATTGCGCGTGGAGCGCGAGCGCGTGCCACTGCTCGGTTCATGGAGGAAAGAATACTCAGGAGAGGCCCCTAGCACCCCAATGCATTGCGAAAAGTGTGGAGGGAGTCACGTGATTTTTTTTGAGCCCATACACAATGTTGCTTACTTGTATACAACTGCGGCGGCCAAATTTGGGCTAACAGAACGGACAAATTTTTAAGGCGCTTGGTATGTAGCTGCCTCGCGCGCTTGCAAACCAGCGCAGTCGCTACGACAAACGTTTTTACATTAGGCCAGTTTGAAAACTCCGCTGTCGGAGGCGGCCTTAACTCGTACCCCGGCCGCAGCGGCGCTTACGTCGCGTCGAGATTAGCGGAGCGAGCCGCTGCCGCCGCCGGCGACCTGATGGGAAAATCCCCTTCGCTCAGCGTTGGCAAGAGCCACAGTTCGTTCTTTGCTCACTTTGTGTTTCTTCGTTGTGACGTGAAGCGAAATTTATCGCTGCTGAGACGTAGCGCGAAAGACCGCAATGCTGTACGACCCCAAACAATGCTCCCGTCGTCTGCGTTCGCCATCCCGCAAGCCTGTTCCTATGACGACGACAAACGCTACTTGGCCAGGCTTAAGAGCTGAAAAAATTGTCATTCTGTCTCAAAAACGAAGGTCGTTTTTTCATTTAAACTTTGGGTGAGGGTTAGCATGGGCAAATTGAAAGCGAAATCATCGGCATAGAACATGACATCACACCGAGGAATTAGCGACGAAGCTGTTTTCGCTTCGAAGCGGGAAGGCAGGGCGACGCCGTCTTAGTCAAATCAAACCGGAGACAGCAAAGGATGATGGGAGAGAGTGCTGGGCTCAGTGGGCTCAAGTCATGGCGGGACTCGGCTTTACAAATGTGACGTCAGGGCCTCTCCTAACCTTTTCTTTCCTCCATGGCTCGGTCGGTGCTGATGAGTCTCATGATGATGAGTGCCATCTGCTACAGCGCAGAATAGAAAAAAGTTCCAACAGGTACCATTATTTCTTCCTACATCTACCGGGATAACGAGCTGAGTTTTTTCTGTGTCGTCTACATAACGTGTCACACCTACTGTACTGGAAATGAAAATATGCAGGCAAATGTTTTAGCGGCGAAGCTCCTAAAGCCATGGGTCTGTCCATCCCTTGTGTCTCGTGGTACGTGACCGCCGCATGCTTTCGGAGATGTCGCAAAGTGGGCCGCGTTGCACGCGCAAGAACCGGCTGCAACCGGCAGCGCAAACTCGGCACCGGGAGCGCGAGCTTGTCTGTGTTCGCCAACAGAGGCGCGAGCGCACGTGCACTGCGATGGGGAGATCACGCAAGAGATCACGCCACGAACGCAGGCAGTCGTTCTCGGAGATCGAGCGAGACGCATGGACCTTTGCTCGTTTCCTCTCGTCTTGTTCGGGCACAAGTTCGCCCTAAATAAAAGCTCTTTCTTTACCGTTGTGTCCCATCCTACGTGACAAATTGTGGTGGAGGTGCGGGTAGTCCTCGATGGCGCGGGGTCTTTCACCAGGTCTGGGCCTGGGAGCATTGACTCCGAAAATAAAAGTTGATTTGTACAATGTACGCACACAGTCTTACGTCTTTCTTAATGATGTAATGGGCGAACTTTCACGGGAGAGTTACGGTTACCGATGATCTCCCCCTCTCGAGCTTCGCCCCAATTATCATCATTCATTCCGTGGATATGGCACTGATTTTTTTTTGTTACACAACATTTATTACTAAAATAATGAAAAAATGTAGGTACTGACGAACCAAAATTTATAAACAATTGTATTTTATGAGTTTTTTTAATTATCTGCAGTTAAATGACATTTAAAAAAAATAATACATTTTAATACCTTTACTTGATGCCGAGAAAAATTTCCTTCAAGAAGGCCAAAAAAGCTCAGGAAAATACATACTTACCCTGTGCCCTTAACTCCTTATGCCACACTAGTCATTAAAGAGAAAGAAGGAAAGGCTCCCAAGCATATGAAAAGAGGAAAAGCAGCAGGTAACAACGGCATAACCGTGGATCTTTTGACGGAGGGATGAGATATTGTACTGGAAAAGCTTGCTGCAACATTTCCTGAATCTTAAACAACTCAAAAATTTCCCATAGCCTGGAAAAACACCAACATTACTCTTATTTATAAAAAGGAAGATAACAAGGACCAAAAGCATTACAGACCCGTCCGGCCACTCCCAGTTGTGTACAAGATGTTCACCAATGTTACAGTGAACCTCACTGGTGACAGCCTAGATTCCCAGCCACGCAAACAGCAGGCTGGGCAAAGGAAGGGGTACTCACATATGTATCATATCCTTCTTGTCAATCAAGTGGTAGAAAAATCTGCAGAATAAAATTAACCCCTATGCATGGCATATATAGACTATGAGAAAGTGTTTGGCTCAGTAAAAACAGCAGTTGTGCTAAAAGGAATATAAGGCCATGAATAAGAGAGGCCGACATCCGTCTTCTAGACGACATATCTAAGGGATGTACGGGCAGCATAATATTTCCCAAGCAAAGCGATAGCAAGACAGGAGCCACAATCTCACCAAAACTACTCGCAGCATATCTGGAAGGGGCATGTTGGAACTGTTTTCCCTGAGGAGTAAGAAGGGAAGTGCTGATGTTGCTCGAAGAGGACGAGGAAGAACGATGGCGGTGATGGGATGTGTTCTGCTTGTTATGTGTTGTAAATACAGTTCTTTTCCCCTTACCGAAGGCGTTGTAGTCGTGACAAGGTGGTGCTAAAATCCCGAGGGATCAACAAACGTTGGTATGTACCTCAATCGTTCCGACCAAAGCCTGAGAAGAACTGAAACCGCTATCATCATGACCGAGTCCCGAACGAAGCCTACTGGAGATCAGCTATACAGAAAACGAAGTGTCCAACGCTCTACTATAACGAGACGGACCTCCCAAGCGAAGGCTTCCATTTTTAAGACGGACACAACAGATGAAGAAATTTCCTCCATTACCGACGGCCTCGAATGTGAGTCCGGACAACTACGCAACACCGACCTCGATATCGAACCTTTCTGACTAACAAGTACGCTGAACAAGAGTTTATAAACACGTTTCAGTTTCGTGACATCACCGTGATATGGAAATCAATCTTAAGACAAGCGATGCAGTTCCCGCGAATTGACCTTTATGGTGCTTGTCTTAGGTATGGCGAAGTTGCGTCGCAGCTTGTTGCCCGCGCCAACACACAGAAATTCAATTGCCCAGGGGACGCGCCAGGAGGCAGAATACCTCTTTAATGCTCAAGCAGCTGACACCGGCCCGTATCGTATATTCTAGCAGCGACGCCGTGATACATGAAATGGCGCCGACAGCTACCGTTGAACTTGAACCGAAACCGCAAGGTATGCCTGCGGAAAAGGCCGCATATCTTTACGATTCGCTTGACCTTGCTGGAAGACCCTACGGTGTACTGATTTTGTCAATCAGTGGCAACAAAGTCATAACTGGAGATGTCACTTCTAACGACCACCTCAAGAAGATCGTATCGATCTGACAAGAAGGTTTGCTCATCAAAGGAGGACTTTACTGCGGTGACGCTGACTACACTGGCAGAAGAAAAGAAGCCAAGGCATGAGAATGGGAGTCACATGAAGCACAGGCGGTTTTTTCAATTTCGCTCAAACCTGGAAGACCAGCGCGAACGATACCTCTTCGTCGCACAACGCACAAGCCGTTCCTGGCGGACAACGGCGTCATCGCTGCCACGATGACAAACTCCAGTCTTGGATAAAAGATTATACAAACGACGACTCTGGGAGCAATGGTTTCCCTGCACTTCGTCATTTTTGGAAATACAAGCGCAAGAACCGTCAGCCAGGCTACCATTTGCCCGGAAGGACTCCAAAAGGACCATGCAGAAAACCACAGTTCTGGTGGAAGTACAGACGCAAGGACTAGTGGAAGGACTATCCACTACGCATTACTGTTTTTTGTAGCGGGGGGAGTTTGTTGGAACTTTTTTCCCTGAGGAGAAAGAAGGGAAGTGCGGGTGTTGGTAGAAGAGGACGAAAAAGAATTATGGCGGTGATGGAATGTGTTCTGCTTGTTATGTGATGTAAATACAGTCCTTTTCCCCTTACCAAAGGCGTTGTAGTCGCGACAGAGCATTCAGAAAGCGGGAGTGAGAAAACACAGGATTAAGGTTAAACGGGGAATACTTGAGTCATTAGTGATTTGCAGACGACATAGTATTGCTGAGTGAGACTGCAGAACACCGGCAAAAAATGGTTAAGGAACTGCTCTCAGAAAGCGTTGCCGGGTGGCTTAAAATAATTATCAAAAAATATAAAGTAACAAATATAAGTATGCTGTAGGTGCCCTCTTCAGCTAAAGAGCCGAACAGTAGAAGAAGTTCAAGATAATAGCTATCTCGGAAAGAAGGTTAGTGCTAACCCCAAACGCGAGGGAGAAATTCGGCGCCGAATAGGTATGGGCTGTGGAGGTCTCGGCAAGCACTCCTACATAATGAAATATCAGCTATCTTTCTCACTCAAAAGAAAAATATACAACCAGTGCATACTGCCGGTGATGACATGCGGAGGTAAACCTTGGTGCCTTAATAAAAAACTGAAAAACGAACTTCGATCGGCTGAACATGTCTAGCTAGTAACGAATAATGATAGGAGTAACATTCAGGGGGCAGGAAACGGCTTCTTGGATCAGGCAACAAGCTCGAGAAAATAACGTAATAGTTCCTGTAAATAAAAATAAATATACTTAGGCTGCCCTTGTAGTGAGATGAACAGGAAACCCGCCGACAACTAAGGTAACAGAGTGGATATTAAAAGGTCGGTCGAGAAGAAAAAGGCCAATAACACGATGGAGGTATGAAATGCGGATATTCGGTGGCCAAGAGTGGGCTCTAGCGGTGCACGCAGGAGTTGTTGGAAGTCGATGGGAGAAGCCTCCGCTCTGCAGTGGGTTTTTGTTGTTGATGATGATGATAGTTGCAAGATCTGAACGCTTGCCCACCATAAAATTTTGAATCTATTGTTAATGTGAAAGTGTACTTGCTCTGTAACCAGTCCAGTTCTTTGGGGGATAGCAGACGAGTTGAGATCCTATTTCTTTTACAGTATCTGCGGCGAAAAGGCAAATCAAAGTGAAAAGAATACTCCGGATCATCTTTGTCCGTACAGGGCAGCGTTACCTTCGTGTTAGAAATGCTGCACAATACGAGAAGCTTTTATACATTTTGAATTTTTGTTCTTCGAACAATGGGCCAATATGTCTCTGCCTCCAAACGTTTCTATAGAAAACCAAAATGACTTATTTTTTGAACCATCGTCGGTATGCTCGAGTTTGTTATGGCTGCAAAAACGACTATACGCAATACATCACACGACATTGATTACATTTCACACGTATTCACGTATTCAAAGTGAAAAAAAGACGCTGAGTAAAGCAATATTACCTGGGCTGTGTCTTCAAATGGTATGCGTTCCAGTTAACTGAAATACTCGATCTGCAGTTTGTCTAAAAGTTGCTTGAAGAACAGACATTTACACACTAGAAATAAGGAAGGTAAAAATCCCAATGATCTTTGTTCAGCGGCAGTTAAGCGGTATGATTGCAGAAAACTACTAACGCGTATAACCATTGTTTAGCGATAAGGAAGAAAAATTTAAGCCTTTGCCTAAATCTCTTATCAGCAGATGAACTGTTGACAGACAGCTCGCCAAATATGCTACAAGCCAAAAACGCAAATTCGATGTTTGGCACACCAATATCCTCACTGCGGACAAAAGTTCAGATATGAACGACATTATTGCCTAGTCAAGCTTAGACGTAGTGACACTAAATGGCAAAATATTAAAAGATCGAGCACAGTTGCAACCCGCTGTGGCCGCTGTTTTTCAGCAAATATATATAACAGGTAAGGGCTGATGGCCTAACGTTGCAAGTGCCAGTTTTACTCCGTAACACGCTTTGCCATTACCTGGACATCGAAGCCTATACTTAATTTCACGATTGCGAAGCCGATGTTCGTTTTTTCAATGAAACGTGATTTTACAGAACAATCCTACCTCGGCTGCAACAAAGGTTAACCCGGTTTTGTCATGTGTATGCGGACCGAACTGAAGGGGGCGGGTTAAAATTTTGACCGACGATACATTTTACAATCCTCTGTGTCTCTTTAATCCCTGCACAAAATATATACCGCGTGTGAAAAGAATTTACAAAAGTTTATTTTGCGGCTAGATTACCGCCCGCCTAAATTCCGTGTTGATAGTTTAGAAAATTGTCATGGCTGTCCACAGTATTACAATCTTTAATGAGGAAGATAATTCCAACTATCCTATTTTGACTACCTTGGCTGCCTGTATTCCAAGCACTTTGTTTACTGTCCGAGGAGCTCAGGATCTAATAAGAAACCTTAAACTATATACGTCCACAGTGCTAGATGAAAGACTCCAAAATTTTGAAATTGTTGACATGAGTTTCAAGTAAGCTTTTATTAGATATATTCATGCAGTCAAGTTTGGGTAATTCGACACGGACGGGAAAGTAGCTAAATCCTTGCCAATACCTACATATGAAAATACAAATGTTACCTACAACGAGTGTGAGACCGTGAGACTTCGGGGCCAACGGCTGGCTGAGGACGGGGGCCCTGTTCACTACGACAGGAATATTGGTTGTACGAGATGCTGAATTTGTCAAAGCCCACCTGTTACATTGGCTAATCAGTGATAACATAAACACATATATGTATCTATATATATAAAATTATATATATATATATATATATATATTGCCGCGAACCATACATTGCGTTTGTTTATTTGTGTTTTGCTTTTTACCGCCCGGCTGCGCCGGTCTGCGTTATCTCTGCGCCAAGGGAAGCGCGTGTTCCATTCTTTCTTTTTGTGCTGCATGTGTTATCTTTTGTGATAGGGAGAGCATTTCGATCTAACTTGAACAGCCCAGAATAATCTTCTTGGATCTACTATGTTCTCGATGCGAATCGACGTTTCGAGAACCACGCGCGCCGAAAGATAAAAAGCCTGCAGTGCGGACGCCGGGGCATTCGATTCGACGACACTCGCCTGTGCAAGTCACTTTGTTGACCGCTGCTTCGCCGCCTCTGTATTCTTTTGAGTTGTTAGGGGAGCACAAGTTCGCTCCAATAAACGTATTTCTCATTCAAGACAACTGCTTCGTCCTTGTCTTCGTGACTTCTGGTGGAGGTGCGGGGGTACGCACCCTTCATGCCCACTACAACCTCTGGAAGCCGCCAAGCCAGTCCAACAAGAGCCAGCCTCCGCGTGCAAGATTTACCACCTGAGTTCGGTCTACTACCAGAGAAGACGAAGAAGAAAGACGTCGCAACCAGCACCATGCTCAACCAAGCCAATCCTCCTGTCGTTCTGCAGCAGCCACGGGAACCGCCATCATTCCGAGGAGCCCCCGCAGAAGACCCGGAAGAATGGCTGGAGAAACTGGAGCGCGTCCGGAAATTCAACAGGTGGGACGACGCAGAAACGTTCCGGCACGTTTCTTTTACTTGGAAGATTCGGCTCGCACTTGGTTCGAGAACCACGAGAGCTCCTTGACAACTGGGCTCAGTTCAAAAGCGCGTTCACTAATGACCTTCACTACCGTGGTCAGAAAAGAACGCGCAGCGCTTTACTCGAAACTCGAACGCAGCACCCCAACGAAGGGGTAGTGATCTTTGTTGAGGAGATGAAGAGGTTGTTTCGACGTGCGGATCCGGAGATGACAGAAGAAAAGAAACTAAGGTTTCTCATGCGAGGGGTAAAGCAGGAGCTTTTTGCTTCCCTTGTCCGCAATCCTCCCAAGACGGTGGCCGAATTCGCGTCTGAAGCGGCCGCGATGGAGAAGACGCTAGAAATTCGAACGAGGCAGTACGACCGCCCTGTCAATGCGCTGTTCTCGGAGACCATCGGTGCCGCAAATGGAAGCTCCGATACATTGCGAGAGACCATCCGAGCAGTGGTCAGGGAGGAGCTTCGGAAGCTTTTTCCAACGACGCCGCAACCTCAAGTGGCTTCCCTGACCGACGTAATCCGAGAAGAAGTCCAAAACGCACTGGGAACTTCTACGCCATCGGAAGCACCCCGCGAACCACAAGCCATGACCTACTCCTCGGCTGTTCGTCAACCCCGCCCTGCTCCAACCCGTCGTCAAGAGGCCGAGCCATACCGCCGTCCAATGCCGCCCGCCCGACCCCTTGTAGACCAATACCAGACGCCAAGGAAGACAGACGTGTGGCGAACGCCCGATAATCGCCCGCTGTGCTACCAGTGCGGAGAGGCCGACCACATCTACCGTCGCTGTCCCTACAAGAGGCTCGGTTTGCGAGGGTTCTCCGTCGACGCCCCACGCCCCCGATACGGCCAGCGCCCTACTGAGATCGACGAATACCTGTCCAACACCAACCGAGGACCAGCCCGCCCACACCGATCGCCAATCGCCCTACCCATACCAGTCGCCTAACCGCCGTAGCAATGCTGATTTCGCACGTGGAAGGTCCCCCAGCCCACGCGGGGGAAACTAAAAGCAGCAACTTCTGGAGGTGAAGTTGCTCTACGGCGAAATACCTGGAAAACCCTCCAACGACGCAAGGACGCGCCGAAGACAGTGATTCACGACATGCCCTCATGCCGACGACCCGACCCAGCCCTGACGAGACTCCTGAACACGACGACAGCTACACGGCGCGACGCGTACCCGACCTGACCGAGACGTCTGTTGAGAAGACGATGACAACGACGATGCACAGTGCCCGACCGTCAACACGTACAAGCAGAGATACGACGCCCCGACGAACCCAGAACTCGAGGAAGACTGCATCTGACGTCAAGGTGTCCATCGACGGCTTTGACGTAGTCGCCCTCATAGACACGGGAGCTGACTATTCGGTAATGAGCGGACCATTTGCATCTAACTGAAGAAAGTTATGACCAGATGGGACGGTCCCGCATATACGCACAGCAGGAGGCCACCCTCGTGACGCCAAGTGGAACCTGCACATCGCGGGTCACCATAGACGGCACGACGTACCCTGCCGCGTTCGTCATCTTGCCTAACTGCTCCCGCGACGTAATTCTCGGAATGGACTTTTTGACGGACAACGGCGCAATAATCGATCTGCAGACCAAGTCAATACTTTTTTCCCCCAATCCACTCCATGACGCCGGAACCGAACCCAAAAACGACGTGCTGCTTAAGGATTGCCGATGATCATGTCACCATTGCCACCCCCGCGCAAGCTTGATGGTCGCAGTCTACAGTGAAGATGCTGCCCTGACGTCGACGCTATCGTAACACCGATCAAACGGTGCTTCTCAACCGTGGTGTGCGGTCGCAAGAGGCATTGCGCGCTTCAAGGAACACCAATCCCACATTTTGGTTACGAATTTCCACCGAGAGTACCAGCAGTTAAACAAGGGCGCGGCAATTGCATTCCTCGGAAAAGAAGCGCAAGAAGCAAGTGACGTGATCGCGGTCGCCGACTTTGAAACGGCACCCCGTAGAAAACCTTCAAGCTCCCGCAGCCCTTCGACTTGAATCCGGCGCTACCGCAAGAAACAACGGAACAAATTATCGGCTTTGCTGCGTCGCTATAGCGAATGTTTTTCGTCGAGCGCAAAACTACGTCAGACCCCTCTAGCGAAGCACCGAATAATAATAACCGAAGATGGAGCCCGACCTACCCGACAGTCACCGTACCGCGTCTCTTCACACGAACGGGAAGCCATCCGGACTCAAGCCGACGACATGCTCAGCGACGACATTATACAGCCATCGAAAAAGCCCTGGGCTGCGCCTGTCGTACTCGTAAAGAAAAAAGACGCACATTAAGGTTTTGTTGACTACCGGCGACTGAACAAAATCACGAAAAAGGACCTGTACCCCCTCCCCCGAATCGACGGACGCCCTCGACCACCTCTGCCACGCGAAGTACTTCTCATCGATGGACCTGAAGACCGGGTACTGGCAAATTGAAGTGGACGAGAGAGACCGAGAGAAGACTGCATTTATAACCCCAGACGGCCTATACGAGTTCAAGGTGATGCCGTTTGGGCTTTGCACAGCACCAGCGACGTTTCAAAGAGTCATGGACGCTGTGCTGGCTGGCCTTAAGTGGCACACCTGCCTGGTATACCTCGACGACGTAGTGGTATTTGCCCGGACTTTCGACGAACACCTTGAAAGGTTGGAGTCTGGTACTCGAGGCCATTCGTACGTCGGGGTTGACGCTGAAGCCTGAAAAGTGCCGTTTCGCATACGAGGAACTCAAGTTCTTGGGCCACGTCGTGAACGCCGAGGGAGTCCTACCTGACCCGGCAAAAACTTCAGCTATCGCGAACTTCCCTAGGCCGAAAGACAAGAAGGGCGGGCGAAGATTTCTCGGGCTGTGCGCATACTATCGGCGCTTCGTCAAAAACTTCGCACACATTGCACAGCCACTCACGCGCTTGACGAAAGACAGCACCCCTTTCAGCTGGGAAAACGACCAAGAAAAGCATTCTGCGAGCTGCAAAAAACGCCTGCAAAGCCCGCCCGTGCTCGCTCATTTCGACGAAAATGCCGAAACGGAAATGCACACGGACGCCAGTGATATAGGCTTGGGTGCCGTCCTTGTCCAAAAGCAAAGCGGCTGCGAAAGGGTAATCGCCTATGGCAGCCGTGGTCTGTCGAAGGAGGAGAAAAACTATTCTGCCTCGGAGAAAGAGTGCCTGGCTATTATATGGGCGATTTCAAAATTTCGCCCATACGTGTATGGAAGGCCATTCATAGGTGTAACAGACCCCCATACGCTCTGTTGCTCGCCAATTTGAAATACCCCTCTGGCCGTCTTGGGCGGTGGAGCTTGCGCCTGCAGGAGTTCGACGTTACAGTCGTTTATAATCCGGCAGGAAAACATCCCACGCCCGCGCCCCCGTCGACCCACCACCACAAGACTCTGATGAAGACAGCGCGTTCTTCGGGATCGTGACGGAGAGCGACCTAGCCGCCCAGCAGCGTGCCGACCCCGACTTATGCGTCATAATCGAGTACCTCGAGGGATGCAACGTTGCCGTTCCTAGGACCTTCAAACGCAGCTTACCAGCATTCAGCCTGAGAAACTCCGTCCTCGTGAAGAAGAATTCAGCCCCGGAACAAGAGCGAATTACCTTATCGTCATCCCCGCGGACCTTCGTGACGAAAGTTTGGAAGCGTGCCACGACGACCCGTCTTCCGGACATCTCGGCACAGCCCGCACTATTGGAAAAATCAAGGCGAGGTACTACTGGCCTGGCCTTACCTCTGAAGTCACACACTACGTCCGGAGCTGCCGTGACTGCCAGCGACGAAAAACGCCGCCGACAAGAACCCGCCGAACTTCTGCAACCGATCGCCGTCCCATCGAGACCATTTCAACAGATTGGAATGGACCTTTAGGCCCGTTCCCTACGTCACGATCACAGAACAAGTGGATTGTCGTAGCGACAGACTACATGACACGCTACGCAGAGACCGCCGCTCTTCCTAGGGGGACTGCAAAAGAAGGGGCAAAGTTCTTTATAAGCCAAGTTGTGCTGCGACATGGAGCCCCGGAAGTACTAATCACAGACCGCGGAACGGCATTTACTGCGGAGCTGATGCAAGGAGTATTACGCTACAGCAACGCGGATCACCGAAGAACGACGGCGTACCAACCCCCAACGAACGGACTCACAGAACGTCTGAACAAGACAATCGCAGATATGCTGTCAATGTAGCGTTGACGTTGAACATAAGACTTGGGACGAAGTTCTCCCGTATGTCACGTTTGCGTACAACCACAGGCTATCCAGGAGGCGACGCAGGTGACGCCGTTCGAGCTTGTCTACGGTAGAAGGCCGACTACGATGCTCGACGCCATGCTTCCTTACGTAGAAGACGACGACCTCAACGCCGACGTCCACGGATATCTTCAACGTGCGGAGGAGGCCCGCCAGCTCGATCGAGTTCGTATAACGGGACCAGCAGCTGGTAGATTCGGGCCGATACAACTCCGACGCCGAGACGCCGATACCAACCAGGGGATCGTTGTGGGTTTGGACTCCCATCCGACGACGCGGACTCAGTGAGAAGCTCTGCGACGCTATTTCGGACCCTACCAGATTCTACGACGTGTTGGCCAATTTACCTATGAAGTGATCCCTGATGGTGACTCCGGTCACATCACGACAACGCAGCGGCCTGAAGTCGGTCCACGTGGTTCGCTAAAAACCTTTCTACGGACGACTGACGAACTTTTATTTCATTTGTTCGGACTGTCGCTTATGTTAGCATCGGAACGATGCACTCTTAGAGGGGGGGTAATGCCGCGGACCATCATTGGGTTTGGTTTTATTTGTGTTTTGCTTTTACCGCCCGGCTGCGCCGGTCTGCGTTATCTCTGCGCCAAGGGAAGAGCGTGTTCCATTCTTTCTTTTTGTGCTGCATGTGTTATCTGTTGTGATAGGGAGAGCATTCCGATCTAACGTGAACAGCCCAGAATAATCTTCTTGGATCTACTATGTTCTCGATGCGAATCGACGTTTCGAGAACCACGTACGCCGAAAGATAAAAAGCCTGCAGTGCGGACGCCGGGGCATTCGATTCGACGACACTCGCCTGTGCAAGTCACTTTCTTGACCGCTGCTTCGCCGCCTCTGTATTCTTTTGAGTTGTTAGGGGAGCACAAGTTCGCTCCAATAAACGTATTTCTCATTCAAGACAACTGCTTCGTCTTCGGACGATTATTATTATTATTATTATATAAAATATATATATATTTATATATTTTTTTTATATATATATAATAATATATAAAATTAATATTATATTATATATATTATATATATATATATATATATATATAATAATTATATTTATATTATTGAAAGGGGGGATTATAGCTGGGGACCGGCAAGACGTTTGGGAAAAAGGGGCAGAGACCAGAGACGGGTAAGGCAGCGCAGACCGATGTCTCGGTGCGTTCTCTTAGAGCGAGCCACGCGATGCTGACCGTGCCTCTTCTTCTCTCGCGCAGCACCTTGCCCTGCCATCATCATGCGGCCCATAGTAGTCCTTCCCCCGGGTACATACCCCGTCGGTTGTACAGGGGAGATTGGCGCACACTAACCGCAAGGTATGTCGTCGTGTCGGAGACTACTATCTCCAGTACAATCACCCCCCGCCGAAAAGAGGAGCCATCCTGGCGACTTAAGGGGACGAAACCACGAGGGGATCGTAGTAGGGCTTCAAACGTTCAACGTGCACTATTTCACGACCTCGACGACGAAGGTCTGAGGTGGGAGTCACGGGCTCGACGAGGTAGTTCACGGGCGATGTTTGTTCGAGAATCCTATATGGGCCGTGGTATTTAGCAAGGAATTTCGCCGAAAGACCAGGATTGGGGCATTGCACACGAAGCCATGCAAGGGATCCAGGTTCAAACGTTGGTGCAGCGGCGGAGCTGTCATGTCGAGACTTCTGGCGTCCTTGGTCTTCTGATGTGAACTTGCGAGCGAGCTGTCGACATTCCTCCGCTACCTCGCCATCTCGGAAACAGGGGCACATTCAGAGGCGTCGGGGCGGTAGGGCAAAATAGTGTCGATCAGGCAAGACGGCTCACGTCCATATAGAAGAAAAAACGGTGAAAAGCTTGTGGTCGCTTGCGTGGCGGTGTTATATGCGTACGTGACGAAAGGTAGCACCATGTCCCAATTTGAATGGTCGGACGATATGTACATGGAGAGCATATCTCCAAGGGTGCGGTTGAACCTTTCAGTCAGGCCATTTGTCTGGGGGTGGTATGAAGTCGTGGTTCTGTGGACAATCTGACATTGCTTTAGCAGCGCCTCCACGACGTCAGAGAGAAATACGCGGCCTCGGTCGCTAAGCAGCTCTCGGGGCGCACCGTGGCGTAAGACGAAACGCCGGAGTGGGAAAAATGGCGACGTCGCGTGCCGTTGCGGTGGCCAGGGCGGCTGTTTCGGCGTATCGAGTCAGGTGATCCACCGCGACGATGATCCAACGGTTGCCTGATGGAGTGATTGGAAGGGGTCCGTAGATGTCAATCCCAATCCGATCGAAAGGCCGTTCCGGGCATGGTAGCGGCCTGCAGCTCTCCAGTGGGGTGTCGTGAAGGGGTCTTACGACGCTGGCAGTCAGTGCACGAGCGAATGTACTTCGCGACGAACGTGTACATGCCTTCGCCAGTTAGTAGCGTAGGCGTAGGCGCTGATATGTCTTTAGTTGTGCCAGCATGCCCACACTGGGCGTCAGAATGAAACAATGCGCATATCTGGGAGCGCAAGTGACGCGGTATTACTAGCAACCATTTGCGGCCTTCTGCGGAATAGTTACGCCGGTATAGGAGCTCCTCTCGAATGGCAAAATGCGCTGCTTGGCGCCGCAGTGTGCGAGATGCGGAAGGGCGTTGTAGGGTTTGCAAGGAAGTCCTAGTACCGAAGCTATCCAAGGGTCCTTTCCGCTGCTCGGTTGCCATGTCGTCAATTTGTAGCGACGACACACGTCGATAGTTCGACACCAGCGCTGACGTAGTAGGCTTCCGGTGGCAATGGCGAACGAGAAAGGGCGTCTGCGTCGGTGTGTCTTCTTGCCTGAGCGGTAAACAACACGAACGTCGTACTCCTGGAGTCCGAAGTGACCAGCGGGCCAGACGTCCGGACGGGTCCTTCAGCGATGCCAACCAGCATAAAGCATGGTGGTCCGTGACTACTTCGAAAGGGCGGCCATAGAGGTAGGGTCGAAATTTACTAATTGCCCAAACGATTGCAAGGCACTCTTTTTCTGTGACGGAGTAGTTGTACTTCGGCTTTTGTCAGAGCGCGACTTGCGTACGCCACGACATACTCGTCAACAACCAGCTTTGCGTTGAGCCAGGACAGCGCCGAGACCGGTACCACTGGCGTCCGTGTGAAGTTCAGTGGGGCGCGGTAGGATCAGAAATGGCGCAATATCGGCGGTGATGTCAGAAGCCTTCGTAAGGTCTCGAACGCTCTCTCGGAAGCCGTTGACCAGTTTACAAACTTCTTTGGCTGTCACCGATAAGCTGCGTCAATGGTGCGATGATAGACGCGAAGTTCCGGACAAATCGCCGAAAGTAGGAGCAAAGCCCAATAAAGCTTCGAAGCTCCTTCATTGTGGTCGGTTTAGGGAACTCGCGGAACCGCACGCAGCTTGGGCTGGAGTCTGGTAGGATGCCGTCTTTAGATACCACATGACCTAATATAGTAAGTCTGCGGGCAGCAAAAACTGCATTTCTGAAGGTTCATTTGCAGGCCAGCCGAAGTAAGGCACGTAAGGACTTGGTCAAGTCGCTGGAGGTGGGTCGTAAAGTCCGGTGAAAACACGACAATGTCGTCCAAGTAGCATAAACAGATACGCCACTTCAGCCCACGCAGAACATTGTCCATCATTCGTTCGAATGTCGCTGGGCGCAATTACACAGTCCAAAGGGCATGACGTTGAATTCGTAGAGCCCATCCGGTGTCACAAACGCTGTTTTCGGTCGGTCAGCCTCAGCCATGGGTACTTGCCAGTAACCCGAGCGCAGATCTAATGAAGAAAAGAACTCGGCACCTTGCAAGCAGTCCAGCGCGTCATCTATTCGAGGTAGCGGGTACACGTCCTTCCGTGTAATCTTGTTTAGACGTCTATAGTCCACGCAAAATCAATGGAACCATCCTTCTTGCTGACAAGCACGACTGGGGAAGCCCAGGGACTCTTTGGAGGGTCTAATAACGTCCCGGGACAGCATATCGCCTACATGCTCCTCAATAACGCGGCGTTCCTTGGGTGACACGCGGTATGGTCGCTGGCGCAGTGGTGCGTGGTTCCCGGTGTCAACCTGATGACAGACAGTTGACGTGCGCCCTAGGGTTGTTTGGTGGGAGTCGAAGGACGTGCGGAATCGTTGTAGAAGAACCAGGAGCTGGTCTGTTTGCTCCGCGGTGAGGCCAGTATCTATGGAAGGCAGAAAAACTGCCGGATCCGAAAGTGGTGTCGGGGCTTAGCGCGTCGAGATGGCCTGTGGCTGACTCGTTCGGGATGTCGACAAAGAGGTGTGTGGGCAACAACTTCGACGCTACCCAAGACATTCGCCGCGAAGCTCTCGAGACGGACAAGGGGACGGGTTAGAAATTGACATGATGCTCGAACCAGCATTGGATGTCCAGGACAGCGAACGGCAAGAGTAGGTTTGTGCGCGACGAAAACAGACTGGATGGCGTGAAGAGAACGGTGGCGGTCCGGAACATCAGGTGACGAGACAGGTGTACAAGAAACGGAAGAGGATGGGGGAATGGAAGCATCTTCGGCAGCAACCTAATTTTCACGCTTCTAGTCTTCCGCCTGCCACCATCATTAGGTGGAAAACAGTTCAACTTCTGCACGAGAAGCAGTCGAATGACAGCGCGGTTACGTGACAGAAAATCCCAGCCGAGGATGACGTCGTGAGAGCATGAGCGTAGACGACCAGTTTCAACGATGTGGGGAATGGCTTGAATGGTAACGCGAGCAGTGCACATGGCTAGCGGTTGAATGGGCTGTGCGTTGGCAGTACGAAGAGTAAATCCTGAAAGCGGCGTCATCACTTTGCGAATTTGCGGCAAAAACGTCTCATGAATCACAGATACGGCTTGCTCCAGTGTCAATAAGCGCGAGTGCCGGGGGTACCTATCACAATCACATCAATGACATTACAAGGCGAAATATGAGGGACTTAGCACGGTTCGACAGTTTCGCAGCTCGTGCCTCAGGAACTGCGGCTGCTAGTTTCCCTCGGCTGCAGGGTTCACACGGGGGCGCATCGGGGAAATGGAACGGCGGCGTGGGGAAGCAGAACGGCGGCCAGAAAAGGGAACCCGTCGGGTGAATACGAAGCAGCGTTGAGCCAGAAGGAACGGCCGCTGAGTGGGGCTGAGAGCCAAAGGCGGGCGCTCGAGGAACGTCACTCGTCTGAAGCGGTCGGCGTCGGCAGAAACGTGCGACATGTCCGGGAACAGTTACACGCGAAACATATGGGGCGATTATCGGGCGTGCGCCATGGGTTGGGGGCTTGAGCTGCCGCCGAGGATAGGGAGCACCCGCTGACTTGTGGCGTACTGCAAGCGGCTGAAATGTTGCGGGCGGTGGCTGCGCACAAATCGTAGCAGTACGTGTAAGGCCCTGCCACCGGGGTAGCGAAGGGTGCCGCCATGGTGGAAGGAATAGGTGCTGCCATAGCGAAAAGAGAGGCGCCGCCACAGGTGCGGGCTGCGGGCGCAGCCATGGGCGAGTCGAGGTGAGCAGTAACGGCCGGGACGAGGTGCGCACTCGAGGATGTAGGGTGGTGGTCTAACGGGAAGCGCTTCGGCGACTCGGTCTTGAATTACGCGGCGTACTGTCGTAGGTAACGGGCATGAGGGCGTGGATGCCAATGGCTGAAGGTTAAGTTGACGCGCAACCTCCTCGCGCACGAATTGTTCAATGTGTGGAAGAAGAGGCGCAAGATCAGATGACACTGCAAGTGCTGAAAGTGAGGCCCGATGCGGTTCGTCATTCGGGAAGCACTGGCGGGTAGAAATGCGCTTGCTTCCTGAGCTCGTCGTAGCTGAGACACCATTTGATTATGTCTGCAACCGACTGGGGGTCCTTGCTGAGCACATCTGGAACGCGCCGTCTTCGATGCCTTTCAAGACGTGCTTGATCTTCTCGGACTCGGGCATAGCAGGATTTACGCGCCTACAGAGGTCGACAACGTCCTCAATATAGCTCGTGTAAGTTTCGTCGGCAAGCTGCACGCGCCCACGTAAGCTCTGCTTCAGCCTTAAGCTTGCGGACGGCGGGGCGACCGAACACTTCTAAGAATCTCGTTTTGAAGGCAGACCAGGGTTGTCATGTCGGCATCGTTGTTGAGGAACCACCGTTCGGCTATTTGAGTAAGGCTATAGCCGACGTTAGCACGCTTCGTCGGGTCATCCCAGCGGTTTGTAGGCACTCACTCTTTCGAAAGATGACAGCCAGTCTTCTGCGTCATGATCGTCGGCGCCGGAGAACTTGGCAGGGTCGCGTCGAGGAAGAGATCCGGAGCACATGATGGGTTCATGCTGCGGAGGCGCCATTCACGATGGATTTCTTGTAATACTGGTCGAATTATGCGCTTGCTCCGTAGTTCCAGGCTGGTAAGGCAAAGGGGAACTGCACCTCCACCACACTGTAAGGGGATTATAGCTGGGGACCGGCAAGACGCTTGGAAAGAAGCAGAGACAGAGACGGGTAAGGCAGCGCAGACCGATGTCTCGGTGCGTTCTCTTAGAGCGAGCCACGCGATGCTGACCGTGCCTCTTCTTCTCTCGCGCAGCACCTTGCACCTGCCATCATCATGCGGCCCATAGTAGTCCTTCCTCCGGACATACCCCGTCGGTTGTACAGGGGAGATTGGCGCACACTAACCGCAAGGTATGTCGTCGTGTCGGAGACTACTATCTCCAGTACAATATATATATATATATAGAAATAATACTTTGGAGAAAATAGCAGCCTCAGACCTGAATTATTCACCACAACAGAACTAAACTTCATGAGACCGACGAACAAGCAAGCAGGACGTTTCTACCTCTTCCCACAAATCCATAAAGTCCCCACAGAAGCATTGTTCTCAGCTGACATTCCGGGGAAGGCCCATAGTTTCTAACAGCAACCCCCCCAACAGAAACATTGTCTGTCTTTCTGAATCACCAGTTGGCAGACATTCCGACTTCTCCTTCCTTCATTTGTTAAGGACACCCCACACTTCCTCCGCATAATAGAAACAATAAACGATGCTGGGCAAATACCCAATGACGCCCTTCTGGTCACGCTCGACATCTCCGCCCTCTATACGAACATTCCCATCACCGAAGGAATAGAAGCTACATCAAAGGCCTTAGCAGAAAACCGGCACGAACATGCGTTGGAAGTCTACATTACCTTACTAAAATTAGTTCTAACTATCAACTATTTCGAGTTCGACTCATCTTACTACTTGCAAGTTTTTGGAACCAGCATGGGCACTCCTTTCGCACCCACTTACGCCAATATTCTTATGGGACAACTTGAAGCTTCCCTCTTAGACTCTTTCCCCCTCAAGCCGAAGGTTTATCTTGGATACATAGATGACATCTTCATAATTTGGGAGCACGGCCGCACAGCCCTAGAAAGTTTCATTTCGCATCCTAATTCTTCGCATCCGACCATTAAGTTCTCATGCCAGTACTCGGATAAACAAGTAAACCTCCTAGACACCACTATTATTCTTGCTAATGGTAAACTGAAAACCACACTTTATAGGAAACCAACCGACAGGCAACAGTACCTAGTCTACACTAGTCATCACCCACGGCACTGCAAACAAGGTCTCTTTGTAGGACAGGCTACCAGACTAAGAAGAGTATGGAGTGATAACACACACTATATACAACACCTTAATGAACTAAAGTCCACCCTGGCAAGCAGGAAGCACCTGGTCAGCTCGCTCGATATGGCTTACCAAAGAGCATCCAAGCTAGAAAGGGACGAAGTGCTCAAGCAACAACGTCGAAACGAAAGCGCCCGACCACCAGCCTTAATAACCAAATTCTCAAACGCGCTCCCTAACATAAATAACATCCTGCGGAAATACTACCCCATTCCAGCCAGTAATGACCGACTTAAAAAGACGTTTCCGGAAGCCCCAAGAGTTACCTACAGAATAAACAAGAACCTTAAAGATATTTTAGTGCATGCCAAAATTAGCGCTTCCCAGGAACCAGTCATCAGCCCTTGCCTCCGCCCTAGATGCAAGACCTGCAAACATCTGCAGACGGATTGCATTGTCAATAGCACTGCCAGCCAATACGTTCACGAGATTAATTCCAGCTTCACTTGCAATTCTTCAAACATTGTGCATCTGCTAGAATGCTCATTCTGTCAAAAGCAGTACATTGGAGAAACGAGTCAACCTATGAACTTACGCCTGAATGGACATCGGGCCGACACTCATAACAGCGCCTCCATAGCAGTCGCGCAACACTTCAACCAGCCGAACCACAATTTCGATGATCTGAAGCTCCATATTCTGCAGTCAAACGTTAAGTCTCCAAGGGACCGGAAATACAGAGAATCGTACTTAATCCATAAATTCAACTGCCTGGAGCCGGCTGGAATCAATGCTTCGAAAAGCAGCTTAGAAACCTTACGGTATATGAATCGAACAGAAAAATAATGCTCTTACAAAAAGTGGGCATCTCAATGCGCAATATTCCTGCCTGCCCATCCCCAATGCTGATACTTGAATACAATTTCTGTGCTTTTCTTTCCCCCGCCCTTTTTTTTTCTTCTGTGTTGCTCCAAGCCGATTTCGGATTTCTTCAAACTATACGGGCTGTTGCTGTTTACGAGTTTTCTCTCTTGCACAGAGTTCAGTAACCTTGTAAATGCACCCCCAAGACGCCCTCTCGTCCCCGATCTTCCCGGAAGCCTCCTTTGAGGTCGCCCGGCCCCACCGTCACCCAGCTTAAGCCGTTGCCCCCCGTTTTCTCCGACTCTCGCGTAGTCTCCCCTCTTTCTCTACTGCAAGGTCCTGTCACAAGAACCACACCTCCCTTTCTCTCTCACTATTTCGCTCCATTCAACCGAGCGTTGACCCACTCTGCTGTCCTCCTTCCGGCCACGCTTTTAACGACCTCACCCTTTCTCTCCAACTCAATCTGTATCTATAAAACAGTGTGCCAGAGATGAACCCTAATGCCTTGAAAAAGACAGGTCTCCTTGTCGAAACGGGCAGAGGTCTGAGGCCGCTACCTTCTCCAAAGTATTATTTCTATCTGTTGACCATCTTCAAAGCCCTCTCGTTCCCTATATATATATATACATTTATATATACAGAAAGATAGGTCGGCAGTCTACAACGCCAAAGGAGGCATAGGGGCGTGGTTAGGGGTTTTTTTTACTACGGTTAGTGAAGTTAACATTTGTTTAATATACAGAAGAAAGAAAGAAAACCACGCGCCCAGAGTGGGGACCGGACCCACGCCTTTCGATTAGATCTCGAATGCCTTACCAATTCGGCTATCGGGGCGTCTGTGTTCTCCTTCACTTTGTGGGCTATTTATATTTACTAGAAGTGTATCTGGCGCTTGAGGGTGGTAGCCAGCGCCACTCTGACTTCACGGGGAGAAGGGGCCCTTCTTTTCAACCCCCGGGGAGTGACTCGAACGTCTACAGCCTGTCATGAGCGGGTTTCCGGCGGGAAGCCCTCTTATGCTACCAAGGCATCAAGTCTGCCAGAACCGAGACCCTCGCTAGGCTTTCGCCGAATAATATAGTAAGGAAATAAGGGGCTCGTTGAGGAAATACAGAAAGATAGATCGGCAGTCTACAACGCCAAAGGAGGCATAGGGGCGTGGTTAGCAGGTTTTTTTACTACGGTTGGTGAAGTTAACATTTTTTTTAATATAAGAATAAAGAAAGAAAAACACGCGCCCCAGAGTGGGGACCGAACCCACGCCTTTCGATTAGATCTCGAATGCCTTACCAATTCTGCTATCTGTGCGACTGTGTTCTCCTTCACTTTCTGGGGTATTTCTATTTATTAGAAATGTATCTGGCGCTTGAGGGTGGTTACCAGCGCCACTCTGACTTCACGGGGAGATGGGGGCTTCTTTTCAACCCCCGCGGCGTGACTCGAACGTCTACAGCCTGTCATGAGCGGGTAACTGGCGGGAAGCCCTCTTCATGTACCTAGGCATCAAGTCTGCCAGAACCGAGACCCTCGCTAGGCTTTCGTAGAATAATATAGTAAGGAAATGATGGGCTCGTTAAGGAAATACAGAAATATAGGTTAAAAAGAGAAAGAAAGAAAAAAAGAAACAAAGAGAGAAAGAAAAGAAAGAAGGACTTATAAAAAATGTTAACTTCACTAACCATAGTAAAAAAACCAGCTAACGACGCCCCTATGCCTTCTTTGGCGTAGTAGACTGCCGACCTATCTTTCTGTATTTCCTCAGGGAGCCCCTCATTTCCTTACTATATTATTCTGCGAAAGCCTAGACAGGGTCTCGGTTCTGGCAGACTTGATGCCTAGGTAGCATAAGAGGGCTTCCCGCCAGTTACCCGCTCATGACAGGCTGTAGACGTTCGAGTCACGCCCCGGGGGTAGAAAAGAAGGTCCCCTTCTCCCCGTGAAGTCAGAGTGGCGCTGGCTACCACCCTCAAGCGCTAGATACACTTCTGTGTAAATATAAATAGCCCAGAAAGTGAAGGAGAACACAGTCGCCCAGATAGCCGAATTGGTAAGGCATTCGAGATCTAATCGAAAGGCGTGCGTTCGGTCCCCACTCTGGGCGCGTGTTTTTCTTTCTTTCTTCCCTATATTAAAAAAATGTTAACTTCACTAACCGTAGTAAAAAACATCCAGCTAACCACGCCCCTATGCCTCCTTTGGCGTTGTAGACTGCCGACCTATCTTTCTGTATTTCCGTGACGAGCCCCTCATTTCCTTACTATATATATATAAAATATAATATATATAAGAGAAGAAAAACTTCGAACAAGGTAAAAGCACAATTGTGGCCTACGTTTCAGCAAAGAGAACTTGCTTTCCTCAGGGCAAGTTTTCTTTGCTGAAACGTAGGCCACAATCGTGCTTTTACCTTGTTCGAAGTTTTTCTTCTCTTGTGTTCTCTACCATCTTCAAAGTTCTACTACTCCCTATATATATATATATATATATATATATATTTATATATATACATATATATTTATATATATATTTATATATATACATTTGAAGAAGGCCACAATAAAAAAATTCTTCCCCGCATTTCCCCGGGGGGTAGAATGTGAAAGTGCGAATGCACGAGTTGAATTTGCGCGGTTCGGTAATGTTCGCGAAAGAGAGATCACACACAACTACAAAGAAAGAAAGATGCATTTATTCACAGACACCTATTTGTGTTGTCGTTGTACTTGATTGCTAGAGCGGATCTCAGCTTTGAAATTTCGTGTCAGTACTCCTTTAAGCGGGTGCATTAGCCCTTCTCACGCCCGATTCCTGGCCAATCCCCCACGTGGGAATGTGCCATGTCAGCGGCCAGGCAGCGCGCGCCCATCTCCCCCCGTTGCCAAGGAAGACGAGGAGATTCCCGGCCAATCCCCCACGTGGGCATGTGCCATGTCAGCGGCCAGGCAGCGCGCGCCCATCTTCCCCCGTTGCCAAGGAAGACGAGGAGATGCCTGGCCAATCTCCCACGTGGGTATGTCCCATGTCAGCGGCCAGGCAGCGCGCGCCCATCTCCCCCCCTTGCCAAGGAAGACGAGGAGCGCGCGCACCCGCAGCTGTTGCTATGCGGACGGCGGCGGACGCTTCAGGCTCGCTTAAGAAGTGCATTCGCACTTAAAACATGACAACTTTACTTCAAAGACATAACTTTACACTGACCTTTCGGACGGGGACCGTCCTTTATCAAGAGTAATATAATACAGAATGGAAGTGTTTCATACACAGTTGAAGCACTTGATGTTCTGGGAGCGGTGGGATACATTTAAAATGGAAAGCGACGAGGAAGAGGGAAAAGACCATTGAAACGTGAGAGAGAAAACCAGCAATAAGGAAGGACAAAATAAAAAAGCATAAATAAGTGAGAGAGGGTCATAGAAAAGGGCGAGTAAGGGAGAACTAAACTGAGACAGAAAGGCAGCGGTGAGAAAAACAAACTAAAAAGTTATAAAGAGCCGAGAGGATACGACCGACAGAAGCTGAGGAGCTAAAGGGGACACATAATTTCGTGGTTGACAGGGGTGGCGAGTTGTAAACGCCCGTGGTCAGCGCCGGCGAAGAATATGCAAGAGGTGTCATACGTGCGCGCGCTTTGAAGACTCCGCGTTCGGGGGTCGCGTGTTTTTGTCGGCCCTCAAAGACATTCCCCCATCCATCTGCCGTCTACCTTCATTCTTTAGCTCGCGCCGGCGTCAAAGCCGTAATGTGTCTAGGTGTCCGAGGAACCTAGCTGTGAAACTGCCAGGTTTCTCGGACATGTTACGTGGCGCAGGACATGAAGCATGAGGTGCGGACGATGTGTTTTACATGATTTAGAAGGCGCTATCGCAGATCTCGCACAGGTTGTACACCAGCCAGTCCCTCGTAGTCGTTGATAGTGGGAGATCGGTAATTGTCCACTTAATTGTTCCGTAACATCACCCCCGGTCAAAAGCGACCGCCCCGGTCGCGCTAAATCACCGTGAGTGGATGGGTGCGGTGAGGATGAGATGCCATGCGTATAAACAGTAAAATCGTTTCCACGGCGATTGACGATGGCGGTCTCCGATTACGACTGGTCCCCGAACATCGACGCCGACGAGGACACCAGGAACCGATGAGGGTGTTGGGAACCATGCCGGACGAAAAGGCTGGGGTCACGGTATGGGCGACACGTCTTGGTTGGTCACATGTCGTCGGGTCAGGGTTCTTGATCGGCTATTCACGGGCTCGGGACACGCGGCGGGGACCTCATCATGGGCTGGTCGCGGCAGAGATGGGGCTGCCAGACACGACCCTCGTACCTTCGATGTTTGCGCCGGTGCCGAGGCGCAGCTATACCGGGGCAAGGACGGGAAGAATTCCGCACACTCCACCAAACATGTTAGGTGGCGCAGGACATGAAGCATGAGGTTCAGACGATGTATTTTACACTATATACAACGCGGCAGTCACCGAGCTCGCACATGCTGCACACCAGCCGCTCGCTCGACGCCGTCGATGGTGGTGGGAGATAGGGAGTTGTCGGCTTTAATGTTCCGTAACAATATTATGAGGTCCGGAAACTACATTTTTGTGTTTACTTCTATAATTATTTAATGATTAATTATTGACGCACAAAAGATTTGTTTTATTCACCAGTGGTCCACAAATTATCATTTTATTGAAGTGCCGCGTCAGCACGCAGATATGAGAATTTTCTTCAGAACAAGAAATGTTGTAGTAAGCAATGCCACCTCAACGTATAAACGCACAAAAGTCAACCAAACGTATGCATAGTGGCAACTTTAAACATTAGGACGACGATACAAATAATATAAAATGACTGCCGTTTTGAAATCAGTGTTCGCGCTACACAAAATAAAGAAAAGCAATCATGTCGGTCTCAAACTTCATCGATCGTGACAAACATAGGACAGAGAATAACTTTAATTATGGTGTATATTCGCAACAAACAAGCGGATAAAAAAAACTACCTCTAAGCTAATAAACAGATGACTGCAACATTTCAAAGGCAATCTGGCAGTTTTCTGAAGTCGCACATTTAGATATTGCCTCACCAGGAATTCTCTCAGCTGGTCTCTCTCGATTTATGCCATAGCTAAAGAATCCTGCTAATTGCAATCTGCTATGAATGGATCGCACGCAGTATCTAATTTGGGACAGATTTAAAGAAGCGCTCAGTCTCGCGTTTTGGTACTGCAGTTGTTATGTATAAGCTAGAACCAACGGAATCGTTTGGAAAAACGCATACAGTAACGTTCTGATGTACAAATTTAGCAGATCTCTCCTGCGCCTCTCTTGGCAATGTAGTAAATGAATGTAGTAAATGTCCATGTAGTAAATTAACTGAAGCGCTTCAGCAGGGCAAGTCAAGTCGACATCACCCCAGTATGCTTTCTGTATTCTACTAGCTTGATTGAACATGTCTGCATCGCAATTACTTCCATGAAAAGAGCTATACAGTGGAAGTTCTGGCAGAAACTGCTTTTCTCACGTTTTCAAGCCAAATACAACACTGAGATAGAGTCAGCAGCAATTACATTCAACATTCTTGGGTTTAAACAGTTCAGAATTCTCTTGAAAAATTATGGACATATTTAAATGCCTTAATCTCTCTTTGTACCTGAACGTGTCGGCACGAAAAGGTTAGTTAACCTAAACTACAGGAGCCGAGCTTGTTGTTTTCGTACAACTGATGTTGTGGGTGTGCGCTCATCCCCACTGCCCAGAATAAGATTCCGTGCAAAGTATAGGTTCAAGCCCTGGCCGTGGAATTTCTATGGAACTTCCGCGGCATGCACGCTCAGCAATGAAGAGGCAGATACACCAACCAAGGGTGTTTATTCAAAGTGGTCCCAACGTTTCGGAGCCACCTCGGCTCCTTCATCAGGGGTGACTGTGTACGACAAGAAGCAGCGGTTATATGATTGGCGTTCTCAGGAGCATTCCCCGACAGCCCCAACAGAACTTAAACCCAGATGAAGCCGCAGCCATCCGTAGCCTACGAGATGATGATAATGTAGTCGTCCTCCCTGCTGACATGGGAATTGGTCTTGGGTAGGACGGGTAGGATGGGTAGGCTGACATGGGAAATGGGAAAATGTACCGTCGTGCTTGACCGCCAAGCCTACGAAAACAAAGTTCAAGACCTTTTCGATTGCTCAACGTACGAAAAACTGAAAAAGGACCCGACCCACAAGTTCAAAGGGAGCTGAACAAACTCCTGGCCAACATTTTCAAGAAGTACCGCGATTTTCGAAGCCTGTATCCTCGACTGATCTGGCGGAATGGCTCAGCGCCTGGTTTTTATGGGCTACGCAAAATTCAGTAAGCCGATGTGCCCCTCCGGCATTATGTGGACTTCACAACTTCACCACTTCGAGCCGTGTCCAACTGCCTTCATCAGGTTCTCTCCCCTCTCGTCGGCAAAACGTCAACCCACGTCAAGAACGCCATCCACTTCGTGGAATTTGTCTCCGAAGTGCCGATCGACCGTGGGGACAGACTCGTCTCTTTTGACGTCGTGTCACTTTTCACCAGCGTTCCTTATTCCCTGGCCGTCGCAACCGCCACAAGTGCCCTCTAGAACGACGACAGCCTGAGCTCCAGGACCTGCCTCAGTTTCGGCGAGATAACGCAACTTCTGCAGTTCTGCCTGCAAAGCACACATTTCTGCTACAAGCAGGAATATTTCAGGCAAGTAAGTGGAACTGCGATGGGGGCAGCTATTTCCGTGACCACAGCCAACCTTGCAATGGAAAAAATTGAAAGGACCGCTCTGGAAAATTTCCCCGATAAGCCCAAGGTGTTTCTCCGGTACGTGGACGACTGCTTTAGTGTCATCAAAGAAACCACACCAGACAACTTCCTGTGGTAGTTAAATTCTATTGAAACAGCCATCCAATTCACCATGCAAAAAAACGAACAGCACCTTACCATTCCTCGACGTTTTGATAAAAAGACAGCCAGACGGACTAAATTTCACAGTATAAGGAAACCCACCAATATCGCCGCTACGTGCAATTCGATTCCTGCCACCCAAATTACCACAAATTATCTGTGGGCTTAGCTCTCTTGCTTAGAGCCATAATTATATGCTCAAGAGAAGAGGACCGGAAGAAAGAAGAAAAAGCCGTAATCGCTGTCCTGAAGAAAAATGGATACACAAGCAACTTCATACGACGCGTCAAACGCCGTCTCCCTCAGCCGGGCTGCAACCAAGAAAATTCCTCTGCACTGATGCCGCCGGTCAACAACCCTTCTCCTCTTTCCGCCGTCTGCCCCCCCTTCCCCCTCCGCACGCCAACCCACCCGTATTTCCTTCGCTATGTTAAAGGAACGAGTACAACATTATCCCGCATTCTTCTCAAGGAAGGCATTGTCATCCCACAAGCCAGTGTCAACTCTTGGACGGCTCATACCTCAACCTAAAGAGCGGCCTCCAAAAGAAAAATCCGAAGGGGTCGTCTACAAAATTGCTTGCGCACAATGCCCCGCTAGTTACGCTGGGGAGATCATGAACTCCCCGGAACGCCTCCGCCAACATAAAAACGACGTTCGCGAGTCCGACACTCAGCGCAGTGCATTCGCCGACCACTCCGAAAAAGCTGACCACGCGATTAGCTCTCACGGCGCGCAGGTGATTGGCACCGAAACCAATTACTCACAAAGATTACTCCTTGAGTCCTGGCACATACAAGGGAACGGCAAGGCCTGAATAGATCCCTCGGAGCCTTACCACCATCTACGCCCACGGCCTCCGACGCGCAAGGGCAAGATTCCAGTAAGAAAAAGGAAAACGAAGACACCTATACAACCGCTGCTTCTTGTCGTACACAATCACCTCTGATGAAGGAGGCGAGTCGCCTACGAAACGTTGAGACCGCTTTAAATAAACGCCCTTGGTTTGGTGTATTTGCCTGTTTAAGTTTAACCCAACCAGACAAAGTTCCCTCGAAGATGTTCACATTCACGCTAAGCAATACATCAAGAAGGTCATAAGAGCAAATAAAACTTTATATTCGTTATTTATCAAGAGCGTGCGCCTTCGTAAGGCTCTTGAAGACAAAATGAAATGGACTCTAGAAGTGGACTCTAGTGGATGCAAACTCTAGAAGACGAAATGAAGTGGAAAACCCACAAATTTACCCCTCCTTTGCCAAAGGATGAATAGGAAAAAGCCAAGCAACACGGTTTCTCCATTGTGTGTTTCTGCCAAAAATAGTACTTTTAAACCCGATCAAAAAAAAAATTTTTAACGTGGCACGGTCCTTTCTAACACCACGGATGCAAAAGCCACGTGTGAACACCACACAGAATCGGGTGAAACAAGCCGAAAGATAGCAAACTAAAGATAGCCGCGTATCTGCTCCTTTCGTTGCAAATGTCGTCAAAAGGCAATTGTCTTTGTAGACATTTGCCAACGAAATGTCCCCCTTTGCTTTCCCGATCAGCTCTCATGCTCTTCCTGTACCGTAGCGCTCATCCCAAGGTAAACAGACTAAAGCTTTGCTCAAGGCGATTTGAAGTTACCGCGTTCCACTGCTACAGGCCGGGTTCCTCGATTTCCAGCGCTGCAGTACGGCGGAGACGGGCGTGGATCGAAGCGGCAGGCCTAAAGGTTTATAGAATGGCGTGGCAGTGCTCCATGTGCGTTGCAAACAGAACGTGGAACCTAGCTAGTGGAACCTTTTATTGCTTTTGCCGCGTGATTTTTAATATGCCACCAGGAGGGGGTGCAGGCAACAGCAGGCAGCGGTTTTCTGCAGTAGATGTAAAATATTATTTGCTATTCAAAACCAAGCATCCATGATTTTTTAATAAAGGAACACTGTAAATATCCCTTGTGTAATAATTTCCTGTCTTATATTTCCGTAATGTCTTGATCTTGTTTAACAAAGTTCAGAAGTATCAATATATAAACCGGGTTTAGACGTTTACATTTGCCTGTGAGTGTATAAGACTACTGCGCAATATCCATTTTACTATCTTTACCCGGTGGCGAATTGAGTCACAGATAACAGACAGACATACAGACATACAGACAGACGAAAATTTCTGTGCTTAAGTAGCTCAAGAAATACTATCTCGTTTAAAAACCACCCACAACAGAACGGGCACCAACGCACCTGCGATGTACAGTTAAAACTGGATGTAACTAACCTCAGTGTAACAAATTTCTGGATTTAACAAAGTTTTTCTATTCCCCTTTGACGACCCTGTTATGGAACGGGACGCAGACGCGAGGCCATGGCTAAGCCGGACCGAGGTTTATTAGCTTCCTCCTCCTCTAGCCCCTGATGGCCATGATAGTAGGCGGTCGCCCTCCTCGTCTTCCATAGTTCCGCAACATACTCCCACCCCCGACGGTGACACTAGTGGGTAAGTTCAGAACAGTTTAGTATACGTTTTCCGTAGATGGGTGGTCCAGTGTCATTCGTTCGAAGACGACAGGTGGCATGTTCGCCGGTTTTACCCTCCATCGATTGCTTCGAGGCTCGATGCCTTCTTCTGGATACTTTCTTGGGTAGGACGGGTCCCCAAGCTTTGCTTGGGTCGGGCTGTATTATAAATGATGCAGTAAAGTTAGTCCTCGAGTGACCATGGACAAATCGTGTTCGGAATGCAGCCTGAACCTTCTGGTCAGTGGTGCCCTTTTCTTTTCCTGTTCGCCTTCGACGTTCCTTTCTGCGTACTGGCTGAGTTTTAACCACTTGTATTTGTATCGTCGCAATAGATCTGCGTTTTCTGTTTTGAGGCGGTCGAGCGGACGCTTGTCTTTCACGTGCTTGAATTCGCTTCTTCAGAGACTTACTGCCGAGCCACTTGTTTTGTAACGCTGGCACACGGGTGAATGTCGTTTCATTGCACGAGGGCCACCTGTCATCCGTTGACTTCATCTGAGTTTTGCGTGTCCGCGATGGCCTTTTGGGCTTGGCCCCGAGAGCATGCGAGTCTGGGATGGTATTTTCCTCACTTGGGTGGAGTGGCACGGCGCCGGCTGCTTCGTTGAACTCGGTATTGCGGCAACGTCCCACCGCCTGGTTCACCGACGACGTTGCAGATGTAGGGGCGCTGTGCTGCTCCGTCCTCTCTTCCACTAAAAACGACGAACTCGCGGTTTCGAACGCAGCCCTTTTTGCGAAGGGGAGTGCTGTATTGGCCGCGTCCTTTTTCAGGGAGGTGCCCTCTCTGAAAGGCCCCTGCGTTTGTTGTGGTAGAGAAAAAGTCTTCGTCGGGGTGAATGACGTCCTCATAGTTGCCAAGAGAAATTCGTTCCTTTAACGAAACCTTAGCGCGACTGACCGTGTATGAGTGTTCGTCGGCCTCTTCTAAGTCCTTTACGAAGCTGTCAAAGTCCAGAAGGTTCTGTATCTCCCGTAAAGCTTTCGAAGTTCATCGTGTTTTTGTTCTATTTCACCGCACAAATCCATAAGCGTACTGATATTCGGTATTGTCGATTGCAAGGCACGAACAGTTGTACTGGCTAAGTCAGTTATGTCCGCCCGGAGGATGGACCGCGAACTGATAAGTTGGTCCACGACCTGCCTGTCATCTAAACCAAAGAGCGCAGCGAAGCAGGGGTCGGGACTGTCCGATTGGTGGGGTTCATCTCCTGGTTCTAGGTGGGAGGTTTGTGTGTAGCACGCAGCCATGGCAGGCACCGTTCAAGGGTGAGGCCTCCGAGATGAGAAATTTGACGTACCTGAGGCCACGCACTACCTGGAAGGCGCTGCGCTGTGAAGTCCGCTGGTCCTGTCGTTCCCGAGTTTCGGCACCAGAAATGTTATGGGACGGGACGCAGACGCGAGGCCATGGCTGAGCCGGACCGAAGTTTATTAGCTTCCTCCTCCTCTAGCCCCTGATGGCCATGATAGTAGGCGGTCGCCCTCCTAGTCTTCCATAATTCCGCAACAGACCCCATTCAAGCCCATGCGTTTTCGACCTCTTTGTAACGAAACGTCGCTGCAGTTATCCCTGATGTGGTGAGCTGGTCAGTCATTGTTTTTCCACTTTTACTGAAAAATAGATCCCGTAAGTGACTAATTTAGCGAATTTAAGCAGTACCGTAAAACGCCAGCAGCTATGAAAACGTCTGAAACCGCCTAAACACAAAATTTGTAATGATGGTGATGTTGATGGTGATGATGAACGCAGGTGCTAGCACCACCCCGTGGCTAACGTAGCACCCACTACTGCTCGTGCTTGTGTAGCGTGACACCACATCAGTTAGCAAGTGCAACTACCCTCGAAACACCTGCCGTGTGTTTCCACGTGTGAGGGCGGTTTCGGTTCCACACTTTTGTTTTGAGGTGCTAGGCCATCCTGTAGGCGTCTTTTCCCACGCCTCAACTTCTACCTGTGGTATCGGTTCGTCGGTTATGAGGCCAGAAAACAAAACGTTGTGTGTTTTCAAGATAAGCGCCTAATTTTAACTGCCGCCTCCACTGGCGAGGAAGAAGAATGTTGCCGCGTGGTATGGTATCCCAGCCAGCACTCTCTCAAAAAACCTTGAAGGTGGCAAAGAGCATCAATTTCGCCAAAAGGCCCCCTTTCAGCATAAGTTTGGTTCTCGGAACGCGTTAAGGCGCCTAAAAGTGTCAAAACGCCAAAGTGATACGTAAGTAACGTTTTTATTACTGGGGTAGGTGACCTTGCTTGTTCGAAGCGCCGTGTAGTGTACTGCTCCATAAATTCATTAGGGGCATTTCACCTTCACTGATTTCTAGCATTTCGGCTTCGTTTCTGCTTCATTCCCTCGTGCCTTAACTGGGAACCTGCCTGTAACAAAAACCTGGATGTAACGAAAAATTCGGAACTCTTGTCAAATTCGTTACATCCAGGTTTAACTGTACGTTTGTTGAGATGAAGTACAAAGACACATAAGAACTGACATACTTCCGGGATGCCTTTTGCTGCTCTGGGGATAAAATGAACGAAAATTCCGCGTTTATAATAAAACTGTCACTTGATACGACAGTGCCAACGTCTCACAGTAGTGTTCTTGAACTTTTAATGAACCACAATAAAAAAAGTTGGTCACCATCCCGTCTTATGAAAGCAGATGTCCAACAAAGCCGCTGTTACCCCACTACGAAAGGTGATGGAGGAAGGTATGAAATGTTTCTCGTCATGTCGGCGGTGTGGTCGCTTGCACTCGTCTAGTGTCACTGGAGAAAGGGAAGGAATATGGGCACTCTTTTCTCCTATTGTTTCGTGCCACAGCTATAATAATTGGTCAGTTTGCTTTACGTGACATTTGTTTACATGGTGACGGTTCATGGGCTCCGCTGTTTTGTTTTTTATGCGTTTTAGTTGGTCAATTCCGGTAGTATAAGCTTGTCCTACCTGCTTTGCCGCCGAGTGCGACTGACGTCGTTCCCAATGCAAACCAAGATAGTGCGTGCTACAGCATTTCCGCTTGAGACGTGTGTCAAAAGATGCCGTTTCGCTGCATTTACGGTAGTGTTATTAACAAATGACCCGGTTCAATTGAACCTCAAGGCCGTAGATACGAGAGTATCGCAACACTGACGAATGACAAAATGGCCGTCGTTGCTTACTTGAGTGTCTCAGTTGCCGTATTTAAACGCCTTATCTACTGACACTACGCTCGACTTAACTGGAGGCAAATGCTAGGTACTGCCTAGCCTGACGCATGCGCTCGAGGTCTTGGGACAGAGCTGCTCTATTTAGGAACACTACTCCTGCCTAGTTAATATCCTGCCGAATTCTTGGACTGCATATCCATGAGTCATCTAAGCAGGTAATAAGGCTACAACAGTTAAAGTTTGCCATCAGCTTACGCATCTTGTGCGCCGCGTTGTCATCAAGCACGACGGGCTACATGAGGGTCAAGTTAGTCAGGTCGTACATGCCTCTGCTCTAAGTAAATTTTTTAAACAATTTCATACCTCTCTCTGACCAAAGACAACAGATTGAGGTTGCGCTTCATGCACTGTATAAGACCGTCCTCAACGTTCGGGTTAATATGTCCACTCAGCGGCTATACTCTACGGGCCTGTTCTTGGCCCTGGGAGATCTAATACAACAACAATAAGACTGGCAAACGGCGCGTCTTTCTAGGACAAAACAAGGACACTGGATCTTTCACCCAGTTGCTCTCAGACCTATTTACCTCCCTATCATCGCTCCTCCTGCACCGCTCCCAGATAGCAATGATCAGGATAGCTGCCATCCCAAAAAACGTTTCATCTAATATCAATCAAAGGAGACACTGTACTCGCGTTGTCAGTCTTGTTCATCGCATTGATTCTACGATCATCTACACGGTAGCATCACGGACGCATGTCGGAGAAGCCGCCTATTCCATCGCAAGTGGCAATGAAGTAGTCGAACACAACCTTGGTCCTTTCACTAATCCCTCACCTACAGCGATTCTCACAGACCCTCCCAATAATAATCTATAACCAAAATTCACCACCTCTCCTTACCACCACCTAACACCTCAGAATATACCGTATGCACTGATTAAATGCAAGCCATTCGCTCCATTCACATGGGTACGATTCCTGAAGAACTGCAGTAGGATATACGCAAAGCCTTAACAAACCTACGTCTCGACATTTTCACACTGAGGTGGGTTCCTGGTCACGCTGGAGTTAGGTAGTGCATAGCTCGTCCGCGATCTTGGCTCGCGGTCACAGCTCGCCCGCAACACGAACAGAGGTGATGTTATGTACGCTGTAAATCGGGTGGCTGGGGCCTCTGTCAGGCCATGTTCGCTTTAGTCTCAGACTCCCCTTGGTTTTTGCCATGAAATAAAATATCAAATCATATCAAATCTTCTGCACCGGGCGCCTGGAATTCCCCGGCCTTATAAGCCGTCGTGGGTCACTGCACTTCCCTACAAACAAGAAAAAATGCTTCACTACGAGAACATCAGTGAAACTCTTCGCGCACTTCCTGTTCCAGACATATCCCTAACCACCACGCAACTACGCATTATCCGACACTTACCGGCATGCCCCAATTGTCTCGAAACATACGCTAATTTACATCACTACATTTTTTTCTGCCCCATTGCAATTCAATTCCCACATTTGCCCCACCCTCATCCTTCAACGTGGCGGGCTTGGCTAGCATCAGGCCAGCTCACGGACCAGTGCGCGTTGGTTAAACTGGCCCGGGACAATCTCGAAGTTTAATGTTGCGTTTGAATAAAGTTTTCCACTTTCTCCTCCTCCTACCTCCTAATCCTGCCTAGCCGTCGAAACAGTCTACAACACAATCTTTACCAGGAACTCATGGTGTGGAGGTCCCACTGTTCGCAGACGCCTTAGCATCCTTAATGCCGTGTCGATGCTTGTTTTGTGGTTTCCTTAAAAGAATTCTCAGACATGTGCTGTATACTAGATTAGCCTTACGAATGCGCTCGGCGTCCTGGGCCTTGACGCCGTGCCGTTTCTGCCCACGGAAATTTTTTTTTACCCAGGGTGATGAAATCGTTTGGGTAGAGGTATACAACCTTGCTGTAAAACGAATAATAGAATTTACTAAGGCTTGACATTGGGCTAGTTAGGTAGACATTATTCACACTAACAAACAGCGCAGGGAGGAGGACAGTAGGTGTGACAAACTAGAGCCCTGAATAATAGAATTTCAGTGAGAATAATAGAATGTTTCGATGCGGCTGTTAAATTTCTTATCGGTTTATGACGATTCTCCCTTGAGGATTGCGGATGAGGAAGTTTCCTGGTGTCACATTTCTTGTTGTTTTATCTCAATGACTTAGCCTTTGGTTATATATAAATCAGCTTCGTGACTACCCCCAAAGCTATTTTTAAACCACAAAACGCAAAAGAAATTTAATTTTGCGGTATAGTAACCGTACAATTTCGAGGCTGACAATATGTGCGAGACATAAAACGTAGGTACCGGTGTGGTATCTAAAGCCTTGCAAAGGCCACACTTTCTAGGCCAGGTCTGGTATAGTAGGACCGCTGCACTGCTCAGTCCGAACCCGACAATACATTTATATAAAAGCCCCACCCGATACGGACATATCGTTAAAATATGAGCCCGAGCCAGCCCCTATCCGGCAGAAATTTTTAACGGCAGGGCTGTTGTACAAGCCGTATGTTCCGTATTGCATGAAAAATTATCAACAAATGTGAAGCGCGTTGAGCGCGTGCCTCGCGGCGACTGCCGGGCGTTCGCGCACATGCAGTGGCTTTAGCAAAAAGAGCTCCAGCCCTGTCGTAAAGCGCTACCATGCCTTTATTTCTTGGCAACAGTAACATAACGACTTCGATGCTTATGACAATGCCTTCTACTACTACAGCGCAAAGCAGCGACCCAACGTATAAATAATTTTAAACATGTACAAATGCATGGCGATGTGTACTTCAGTGCTTACGTAGAAAGAAATCCTGCAGCTTTGCTATGGTTGCAGCGAAGCTGCACGTCTACAAAGGTGAGGATCCCTTTGCATTCACTACTCCCCGCGAAGAAGACGACGACCTCTCCGACGCATATAACAGCAATTACTCGCATGAATTTATGCAAAGAACGATTCTAAAACCTTACTATGTGTCCTGCAATGCTCACCTACAACAGCTTCGCCAATCAAGTCTTGCGTGTAGGTGCATGCTTGCATGATTTTTTTTTAAATAGGCCACAGCCCGCCTCATTGTTTATTGTAAGCCAGCGTACGACATACTCTAAACATGAGCCCGGAAACTTTACGTTCAAGTGAGTGCACGGAGGCAACTCAAGCCCGCCGCTGCCGTACGCGGCTGTGGACTTCGCTCTGGCGAAATCTCAAGGGTGTCTCTTTACAATCTGGCTCGATAGCTTCCTATACTGACGGAGGGGGTATATAATTCAGCTCCGATGTGAGAGCTTCCTCGATTGACCAGCCTGATCGTGCCATCTCCTCCAGGCTCGAGTACTCACGACGGCGTAAGTAAGTTCGGAAGCGCGGGTGGCATCGTCGTAGGACTTGCCTCACCATTTCTGCGTTAGACGCACCTGGGATGGCCCGTTTGAAGAGCTCTTGGATAGCTCGAATGTATTTGAACAAGCCCTCGCGCGGGTGCTGCTTACGTGCCTCCAACTCACGGGAGAAGCGGTAGTCGTAGTCGGGAGGCAGGAACTCCCCGCGGAAGCGCGCCACGAAGTCGGCCCAGGACGCGAACAAAGTCTGCAGGCGCCACCAGCGACCAGCGACCAGCGGATTCCTCCAGAGCAACCGGCAGGACACGGGCCAGGACGAACTCGTCCGAGGCACCCGACGCCACCTTGTATACGGTGAGGTTGCACAGGAAGGCCGCCACTGTCTTGCGGTCATCGTAGCCCGTGAAACGTGGCAGTCCAATGCTCCGCTGGAACAATAGAACGCGCTGCGGCGCGTCGAGGCTTGTGGCGAGCGCATACCCGGAACCAGCGGGCCCCACCTGCAAATTCTCCATGCAATTCACAAGATCCTCGCAGAGGTGTGCGATCGGGATCAACGTAGCGACGAGCCCCGAAGCATACCATCCAATGCCGGCACAGTGAGGACCGCCGGAGAGGCTCCGTCGAGCAGGAGGCGTGGCTGCGCCCCGGCGAGGCCTAATCTCCATCATACAATCCCGTGCACTACGAAGCGAGAAAAAGCTCACACCGATTACTGCCGGCGCGTTATTACAAAGAAAATGCCACTGTTTGCGAGAAAAGCGACACAAAAATCTCCAGAGAGTTACCAGGGAATACCCTAGACAGCCGTGACGCGAAGAGCGCCCGCTCTGGAACGACGAGGAAGAAGTCCACAATATCTACCCGAGAACCAATGGCCGGTCCCACGTTTAGGGCCCCAAATGTGGCCCCGGGGTTCTTGCGCCCGGTCGCGGTTCCCCATGAAGACACTGCGCCCCCTAAAGCACACCTTTACTGGAAGTCATGCTCCAATGTGGTACCGGGGTTCTTGCACCCGGCCGCGGTTCCCCAGAAAGATGCTGAGCCCCCTCAACCACACCTTTACTGGGAGTCCCGTTCTGCCAAGGTCCACTGCTCAGCCGACCCGCCTGCGCACACCCAGTCAAGCCCAGTCCGCATGTTCTACCGTAGATCATGTCGCGCCACCTCCTCATCCTCACCCGGCACAGGTCTATCTCGTGGGATTGTCCACCGCCACTATTGCCAGGTTACCACAGCTGACAGGGGAGAGCAGTTACGTCAATAAAAGCACGACCGGGCGCACAGAAAACTATTCTTCTTGGGGAGCAGAAAAATTCTTAAAAATCGGGGTTTAGCTGGCCCCGCAACGGGTCGGCGTTTGTTAAAAAGCGGGCGTAAGTCCAAGTATAGGATATTCGAAAAATGGAGTAAATAAAAAAAACGTAAATTCATCGTCCGTCAGCTTGTATTCATTGCAACGTTTGGAAGGAAAAATCACGAGTAGGAATCGGGTAACTCAGAAAAGTCAATTCTGGAGCTTATGCAGGCCAATTTCGTCAACTTACTCAAACATTGAAACTACGTTTAGGTTTTTCTGATGCCAACTTTGACGCCGCAACGCATCCTTATTTTGACAGCCTACTATATTCTAGAGTGATTGTTTGAAGTTTTTACTCACTAAATTCTAGTAATTTTTGCTTTGGAGGATCCCCACTAATGGAAAGCCGAGCAGCGAGCGTCTGCCTAACTACATATTACTCTGCACAACTGTCGACTAAGGCAGTCAGTTTGCGCTGGTCTGTAGAAACTACAATGTACGCCCTGCCAGTATCGCCGATACCTATTGTATTCGTCGTATGCTGAGGTGGCGAGGTCGTTACTTCGGTTGGCGGCGTGGTGAGTATTGTCGAGGAGATCGTGTGTTCAGTCAGCGAGGTCGTGTTCGCCCCTCGATGTCATTGGTTCTAGAAGGTTTTAAAAAATTCGACCGGTAGCAAACTTGCCTGCTGCGTTAGCTTGCTGTAGGTTCACCGGTCAGGGTCGGGGGAAATTCACGCGGGGCTTCTTGCGAGTGTCGACGTTTCGGCGACAAACCGCGAGGCGTAATGGTGAACGGCACAGTACTGGCGAGGGGCCTTGTCAGGCAGCTATTTAGGAAGCTTCGACTTCGACGGGTCTTCGATCAAAGTGAGGTCATGGAGCGGCGGGTGAAAAGTTGCAGAGCTTGAATTCACAGTAGGGGTATCGCGGTAAGCGTCGTCTGCTTGTCACAGTGAAAGCACACTGGCTTGTGGTTACATTGCGTGACATTGTAGTCGTGCGCACCTGAATTTAAAAACAATTTTCAGGCTGGGACCGAGAGTACGTGGCGGAATGTGCTCTCTGCATGCATGGTTTCGCTTGCGGCGTCAGAGCGCCAGTGGCGTGAGTGCGACAGGCAGCCGGCGGTGGAGAACTATTACATAACTCGCTTGTGGGGCTGTAGCTGCTGCTCAGAGAAGGAAAGTGCGGGCCGCATCTCTTGACCTATCGGATCACCGACTAGGCAGGCGATGGTTACAGCCCACCTAATACAAAAAACTGCACTTTTCCCCGTACAATCGATCGGGTTAGTAGTTTTCGGAGGGATGATGTGTTGGTCTTACTTGCTAAGCGTGCCAGGAGTGTCGGGTGAAAAGACGTTCTCACTTTTGTACTGAAAGCCTCTCTTTTGCAGGACTCGCTCGATAATGTTCTTACGTTGATGAAGTATCTTACCTTCTGATGATGTTTCTATAGTTAGCCTTCGAATAGCTGCAATTTGGTACCATGAAGCAGATATCTAAGGTTCTTCTGTACCCATATTTAAGGATCTGCTCTCTTTAAAAAAAACGTGTCATGTCCACCGCTTAACCGCACTGTTTGACTGGCAGCCCAATTCCGCGAATGCAAAATGTACTCCGCATGTTCTTGAAAATCTGTGGTGGTGAACGTTTTCTAAAGATGTATTCGTTTTTTGTAGATATAGGCGCTTCACGGTTCGTAAACCCTAACTTTGCATAATTTCCAACCGCGAAATTGACCTTACGATACAATGCGAAGGCCGCGTACACCTTGGAACTACTGAAAAAGCAAATAAATCAAATATTCCATATTATTCGAAGAATAAGGAACCGCGGCCATGGCCTTAAGGAAGCGGACGTATTCGCAGTGTGCAGGCTCTAATCATAAACCGCGTAACCTATCATGTATATTACCACCGACTTACCCAGGCCGAGACAGAGCAGCTGCACACCCTAATCCGCACCGCCGGAAAGGCGGCGCGGCGACCGGCATCCCTGTCTGCGCCTCACGATTGGGCCTACATAATATCACGATGTAATTAATCGAAGCACAAAATGTCAGCCAAATAGAAGGATTGAAACGCACCCCTACAGGGAGACACATCCTCCGTGAACTAGGGTACTCCACTTCAGAACGTGCCTTCGCGAGCTCAAACCAATAGCGGCGGACGTTAGAGCGAGATTAACAGTATCACCCATGCCGAGAAATCTGCATCCAGAACATCATGCTAGGTTGCGTGCCGCGGGGGCTAAGGCCTTGCACCGGATATACGGCAATAACCCCGACCGACACCCTCCATACGGATGCAGGAGACTATCCAGCCATAAATGTCATTGTGGCACCGGTAGCCGACTGGAGGGGTTAGGCGTTAACATCAGCCACCATACGCTCTGGGAACAGCCCGGAAGCGGAAGAGTGTGCAATACAACTCGCTTTGAGCACTGGTCCTTCAGGGAACCCAATAAATATTATATCGCACTCGCAATAGGCGTGCCCAAATTATGCGCAAGGACGTATCTTCACGACCGCCCATCACATCCTGCAGCGAAACCAACAAAATTCCACCAGTCCGTCTGTCTAGACACCTGGGCATGTGTGTCTCCCTGGAAATGAACGCATTCATGTGACAGCCCGAGGCCTCACCCTCCGGGTACCAGCGGAAGACCAACCAAAGCCACACAAGACAGAAAGCATCCAACTCACATACACTCATATACTACAACACTACAGACTCTCCCGTAGGGCACTTCCTCCGCCACGCGCGCCACTCACATGTGAGGAAGCCGCTGCACGGCGCCAGCTACAAACTAACACGTTTCCTAGCCTCTCGCTCCGGCACACATTCTACCCTTCCATGTACCCACACAGATGCCCATCCTGCGGAGGACAGCCGACCCTGTATCACTCCACATGGGAATGCCCCAAAACCCCCGAAACTAATTGCGTACATCAAGACCCTATGCAATTAGTCAAGGATTGGAAGGCGCATCAAGGATGAGAAGCCGCTCTTTGCAGCTGAGCATTGGAAGACCAGCGCGGACTGATCGGCCGGGCAAGACGGATCGCAGTAGAAAATGGGGCCCGGGACTAAGGGCACCACCCTCCGAGAGGTTAATAATCTGACTTTATATTACAGTTTTCTACCGCTACTATTCGATTCTAACGTGGCTATTTTTGATACCATTTTCCGTGCCATTTCAAGGAGAGCGTCCCTGTTTGCGTGCTTTTGAACAGCACGATAACAGTGTTTTTGCTACGTGGGACAAACGAAATGCTTGCTCGTTATAATCAAAATATGGTCATTGTGAGTCATTGAGTCGTTTAAAAGTCGAAGTGATTCCGCCATGTCATGTGAAGCATGAAATACAAGCTTTAGATGAGAGACGTCCGGTGCGAGGTATTAAAAATGCTTGTTCGAATAATCATGTTCAGTAAGATTGGTGTAAAAATAATGCGGATGTTAGTAGAGCGTTTGGGATATCACGTTTGAGGTTCTAATAAGAGGAATCAAGCGGGACAAATAAAAAAATCACCTCGTGGTTAATATGGGGGGTAATAAATGGTACAAAATTAAAAGTCATGCTGTTGCGGCGGTTGGGAAACCAAATTAAAGGTCTTGATGAGGGAAACCACGCGGGACAAAAAAGGAATCCTACTTACCAGTACTGCTTAGCAGTAGCCAAAATTTCGCGACCAAGCTGCCGATGCTAAAACGGTCGCACAAAAGGAATAGTGGTGTCACACGAAAGGTTTAAAGGGCGCAGATTTATCCCAGGAAATGACTCCATTGCAAGATCACTATGTCCAGTCATTGCATGACATTACAAATTGTATCGCAATATGGCCGGGTCTCGAGAAATTTTTTTTTTTTTTTTTTTGTAGGGTTTAACGCGCCGACGCAACGCAGGCGATGAGGCGCGCCGTAGTGGAGGGCTTCCGGATTAATTTTGACCACCTGGGGATCTTTAACGTGCGCCGAAATCTCGTACACCACGGGCGTTTTTGCTTTTCGCCTCCATCAGAAAAGCGGCCGCCGCGGCCGGGAATCGAAACCCGCGACCTCGTGCTCAGCAGCGCAACGCCGTAGCCACTGAGCCACCGCGGCGGGTGAGAAATTGCGGTTTCTCTCTCTGGAGACGGTGCAGCTAAACCAAACACACGCCACTGAATAATGGCCAGTTAAGCTTTGCAAAACGGCAATATTCAAGGCCCTCAGCTGGTTTACCCGACAAATAAATCACTCCTCTGGCGTTCGGGCAAGCCATCCTTAAAACGTGGTTGGGTCCATAAACTGCGGCTCGCAATGTCTGAAGAAATGCGCGCTTAGCCACCCAAAACAACTCTGGTGTACAGCCACACAATGAAGTTGGAGATGGAGACAGAGGAAACCTTTCATAACGTGGTCGTGAAGAAAAATCTTAGTTGCATTTCCGGAAATTTATCTGAATAAATGACCTTCTAAGAACATAAATTACAATAGTTTTACAATTCATTGTTCTGGAACGTAGAAAAACCCCTTCAAACGCTCGTCTTAAGGTGCATCGCAAGCGACCATGCCATATCGTACGTCAGCAGCCAAACCAGCACTAACGTCATTTTAAGAATATTCGAGAGTTAAACGCTGTTTTTGAATATTGTTCCGCAAAGCACTAAACGGGATATTTTAAAAACAATGCATAGTTAATTGTTTTAATATATTTTTGAGCTACATTGCTGGGGTTTTCAGCCCTTCAACTGTCTGGCAACTATTGTTGCAGAGCGTGGACTTACTGTCTGTTTGTACAGCTTGTACTCAGCTTACCTGCGGAAATTATCATTGTATTTTTGAATTATTTTCACAATCTTAACTTTTACATATAAAACTGCACAAATCCGGCCAAGGAAAAAAGAAGTTTCTCCACGTGTAATCTGAACTCGCGGGTGCCGGAGCGCGTTTTATTAAGTCTGACACTTTGTGCTCGGTCACATACGTAAAGAGGGCGGGCGAGTGAGAACTGCGGTGGAAAAGCCGCTCCTCCTATGTAGCCCTGCACTCGGGTTTGCTTTTATAAATTGTACTCTTTCCACAGCTTCAACCGCCACTTCGTGTTGAGTTATTTTACAGTACGTTAGACGGGAGCCTATTTAATTGTCGAAACAACGTTAGAAGCATTGTTTATTACAGGAAAGCAATCGAAGTGCGTGGTGGTGGGACTGGTGACGAACTGCATTATAAATTCTTACTCGTTTTTTCTACGCTTGAAGAGTAAACTACGGTATGATTTGCTTACCGAGCACTCTTAGTTCTCCGGATAAAAGTGCTCACGTACTAAATTCCCACTTTAACTTCTGGTCACTTCTCTCGATCGCCAGGTCACGAAGTTTAAGTTCACTACGTAACTCTAATTAGAAAATATGTCAGACAGACTTCGGCAAGCTTGAGCAATACCGGCTAGCGGGAAGACAGTTTAGAATAGTGCGAGGAAGCGTAAACCAATTACAAATTCTCTGTTTACTTTAAACATGGTTACGTGTGCTTTCGCAACTCGCGCAGGTGGTTCACCGGCAGTACTGTGGTTTAGATTAGTCGTACTAGACGTCAGAGATCCCAGCTTAGTTGCGGACGAGTTTCGTCGTGGTACGGATGTTTTACTGTATCTTAGCATTCGCGATTTCACTGTACGCCGGCATGTGGTCCGCACAAGCGGGAGCCATTTTTGGCATCTTAACATGACGCCACTTGACGATTCTAAAGGAAAGCTTTGGAGAAACACGAACTGCATTTTTCCTTTTTGCCGATATCATGCAACAGAAGGGCTATGCATAGTCTCTTTACCAAGGCTTCACAGTTCTGAATGCCAACACAACACAATTTCTCGCATATGTTCTTTATGACCTCTTGAAATGGCGGGAAAGGTCAATATGGGCAGCCATACATTGCTTATACTACTGCGCTTCAATAACTAGTACGCGTCTTTAATTCTAGTGTCAATAAGCTCTTGTTATGGGGGTCAACTGGGCTACTTATTACCGTTTTCTGAAGAAAATTACCAGTTAGCAATTGCGTGTCGTTTTGTGTTTTCGTAGTCCGTTTCAGTTTCTTTTTTCCCCAAGTTTATGCGATGAGCAAGCAAACTGTTTAGCGATTCGCGTGCTAACGTGTTTTCCACTGCCCCAATGTTGGTTTCGCCAATACTTAAGTGGCTCTAATGTCGAGGGCCCCTAATTTATTAACAGAGCGTGCTTGTGCAGGCGCAGATTGGGTCGTTTAATTTACATTGCGGATCCGCAGTGCCTTAGTAATTTTTGCGAGCACTACGTAAAATATTTTATTGGCTCAGTTCCTCTGGAAGCGAGAAATGTATCTAACCTTCCCATCAATAACCAAGAAAGCGGGTATGGCCCCAGAATGTCATCAACAGCACTCTATGCAATTTTTACATTTTACGTGAGGCCTACAGAGGCCGGAGTCATGTCAACATTGATGACTCAGTAACAAACCCCAGTTCTGCGGGACCTCTATTCGTGCCAGCCAGATCTGTAGACATTCAAATCAAGCTGTCCAATTTAACACCGTCCACTGCATCCGAACGGAAAGCTACTCGCGAGGCTCTTCTGTACCTAAAGCCAGAACTACCACAAACAAATTACACCCTCTTCCCAAGTGGGAACCTTGAGGGGATGCAAACCGTGGAGTAGTAGAGTGTTAATTGGTTGTGAGAGTAAAGACACGCGTAGTAGCGTATTAAATGTCTTCTTTGTTTATCGAGTAGTGGGGAACGTTTTGCGGATTCTCGGTCTCGAAGCGAGGAATCCGCTGTTGGACGCTGGCGTTTCGAAGCGTTGTCACGTTGCCAAACGCCATCTGGATCAGCTAATCGCCGCTGGCATTTCAAAGCGGCTTCTGGTTCTCGAAGCGAGGAATCCGCTGCTCGACGCTGGAGTTTACGTTCGGCGTCGCGAGCTCTCCTCTGTGCAGCCTTGTCTTCGCAGTTGCTCCCGGTTCTGACAGTGTGCTGGCTGGCGCTAGTTGAAGGTGTGCCAGCCAGTTCGCTGACGGAATCGTTGGCGTCCATTTGCAGTCATTGGACGACGCAGTACCGAAAAAGCAACTGGGCGGAGCGCGGACGCCGTTTATTTGCAGAGCAGAGAGCGTTCAGAGGAGGAGCAGCGCGCATGCGCGTGATTGGACAGCTGGTAGGGAGAGGGGAGAGAAGGAGCAGCGCGCCTAGGGCGCAGGTGGTTTGGAGAAGAGAAGGGGAGAGAGAGCGGCGTTATCACAGCTGTTGTGGAGAGGAGGAGAGGTGCGGACGCCGGATGACGAAGGGTCGACTAAGAGATGCTTTGCATCTGAAATGGGCTCTGTTTTGCGACTCAAGGCCAGCTCTCGAGTGTCTGCAGTCTGCTCTTCGCCGTGACCGGTACGAACAGCTTGTGGCCGAGTTTCGTCAAGAGTATGACTTCCTTGTAAGACTTGGGCACAATATTATCTTTCCATGGCTCCCAAGCCACTGCGGCATTTCTTGGAAAGAATGTGCAGACAAAGCGGCTCATCATGCCCGTGGAAGTGCCCAATTGGCCGGCATTGCTTTACCACGCCATGATGCCGCAAGGTCACTTTGCTCCATCGCCCGAAAAATCTGTTACTCTTTGGAATACGCTGAAGTTTTCAATTTCCCTTCAGTACTTGTTCGGCCCCGACCTGCAGCGCCATTTAGTCATTAACATGGCACGCTGGGATGCCACCCTACTGTGCCGCCTGTGGATAAGAGTAGCTTTTACCAAAGCTTACTTCCGTTCCGTGCCTCAAGTAAGTGCGCTAGCCGGCTGTCTATGTTGGGCATGTCGTCCGTCGTCTCTAGCGCCGTGGTAGCTCGCTGAGCCTCTGTGAGTAGTGCCGCCGTCCACTCTTCTATGTCGTCGATGTGGTCAGGAATGGTCTCCAGGTTGGTACGGAACTTGTTCCAGTCCGTGAGTTTCTGTGTTCGTGGAGGAGCAACGGACTGTTGAGAGGGATAATGATCTCGATTACACAATGGTCACTGCCGAGTGTCTCCAGGGTGTTTGGCCACCGCACTTTCGTGTTGTTGGTGAAAGCCAGGTCGGGGTTGGTGTCCCGTTGCACGGACGTGCCGTGCCTGGTAGGAGTGGATATGTCATTGATGAGGTGGTAGCCGGCGTATTGGGCCTCCTCTAGGAGGTTCCGGCCCTTCGCCGTCGTGCGCTGTTAGCCCCATGTGGTGTGTTGAGCGTTGAAGTCGCCACAGATCAATGTAGTGTTGTCTCCCGCAAGCTGCTTGATCTTGCGAATAAGGGTGCCGTAGCGCTGTGATGAGTACTTAGGCTTGGTGTAGATATTAGTGATGTAGATGTGCGCCTTGTGCTTCCTGTTCCTCTTGCCGACGACCACTTCAATCGTAAGATGTTCGGTGTTCGTCGTATGCTTGAGGTCGTGCTCCAAGTATACTATTCCCTTCTTTACCAGGGTACAGACTCCTGCTCTTGACCGGGCCCACTTCTCTGTGGACTTGGGGACTGAGGTAGCGTAGGAGCAGTATCTTGGTGTCTTCGGGGAGACTTCGCAGTGTGTCTCTTGTAGGAGGATTATGTCCGTTTGTCTTGTAGCGTGTTTGATGGCTTGAATGAGTACTGCCTTCTTTCCGTGAGTACCGTTCATGTTCCATTGCCATATCATAAATTCCGTTGGCGGGTGAGTTTTCAGTTGTCCCGAGTTCGCTTCCTTCTAGGGACTGCTACCGCCATTGTGCGAGAAGAGGCGTTACAAAGTCCAGGAGCGTCAAAACAGCCGCGGCTATTGGAGATGAGAGGGGAGCGAGGAGGATGCGCACAGCCTAAATGAGAGAGGACAGCCCCGAACGAAGGCCCCCAGTGTTTCGCTCGTCTTTCTTTTGGTTCACGCTGATGTTACAGTGAAGCTCGGCGAGCAGAGGCTGAAGACCGCGTAGTAATAGTCGCAGCCGGTGCTATTACAGGCACCCCTGTAGATGCAGGTGGCTCCGCGTGCCTGGGAGTAGGATCATTCTGAGCTGTTGGAGAGTGGTCTGCCAGTGCTGGTGCAGCAGGGGGCGGCTGCTTTGGTCCGTGTTGAAGAACCGGTAAGGCCGGAAAGTCCTCCTCGACGGTCTTCAAAATTTGATCCGCAGTTTGCTTGGTGCAAGCTTTCTTGCGCCCTGTGCCACGCCCTTGCATGAAAGCCGATTTCGCTGACTTGTAGTCAGTGTTGTTAGCAGACTTGAGCTTAAAAATAGCCTGCTGGTCACGCCGGGCTGAGCACGGAGCAGATGTGGATTCCTGCTTTTTGCTGCAGTTCGGGCAGCAAACCTTTTCAGCGGAACAGCCTGTACGATAATGGCTGCCACCACAGCGGGAACATCGCAAGGAACTTTTACACACTTCAGAAGCGTGCCCAAAGCGCTGGAAATTTTTGCACTGCCTGGGTGTTTCCACGTAGTTGTACACCTGGTAGCGCGTGTATCCGATGATTACGTGCTCGGGTATTATTTCCGTGCCGAACACAATCTAGACATTCTCTGATGTTTTCCCGAGTCTGCGGGTAGATTGTACTGGCACCCTCAGGCGCAAGGCATTCGGAATGCTTTGATTAGGAAGGTCCGTAGAGACTCCCCTAATCACTCCCACTCCACAGTTGCTGGGCCTTGTCTCATATGCCTGCACCTCGATCCCGGCAATGCTAGAAATCTTCAAGAGGTGCTCGGTGGCATCAGCATTGCGCGTGTCCATGCCGAGAAGGTTAAGCCGATAGTTTGGACGTACTTGTAGCACGCCGCCTTGAGCCAAGGATTCCAATCCCTCTTTGAGAACAAGGGGATTGTAACATGTGATTATTTTTTAGAAATCTAGAGGCTTTACGACCACGACAACCCCGTGTCTAAGAGGGCTCGAGACTGCGCTCACGTCAACAGGCCTATAGGAACGTTAAGAGGCACGGTGGCGCTTCTCAGGTACAGCGGGCTCAAACAGCTGGGGCTTTTCATCCTGAGATGTGTTTTCGTTTCCATAAATGATGGTCCCAGAAGTCGAGTCAGTGATGTCAGAAAAATCTTTCATGTCGTCCAGCAGAGGCTGCTCGTAAGGGGCCACAGGAGGACTCACTTATCCAGGAGGAAGCGACGTCGCGGAGGGTCCAGGATCGCTGCTGCAGGGGCTTGAAGCGGCCGGCGGGCCTGACGAGGCGGCAGCAATGGTGGCAGCGATGATTCCAGGCTCCGTGGGAGGGCCTGGTCGGTCACCCGACGGTTGGCCAAGAAGTGTTGTTGGCGGCGGCAAACACACGGCCGCGCCCGTCGCCGGGAGCATAATTAAACCTCTAAACACCAAATTGCCAGTAATTTGCTCGACTCAAGTCGAATAAGACAAAATAACACAGAGAGAAAGTCCGATTGACTCAGCGTAGCTTCGTCTTCGTCGTCGTTCGCCATAAGACTCCAAAGGTAGTCAATTCTGTAGGAAGCCAATGGCCCTGTTAAATGAGTCTGTACTGACTACCTTTTTTCTTTGAAGGCAGGAGGTCAAAGTGTATCCGCCGTCCTCTACTACGGCGCACCTAATCGCCTCCGTTGAGTCGTCCTGGTGAACCCTAGAATAAATCATCACATCTGAAGTTTTTTTTTTTTTTAATTGCGACAGTATGCCCTTTGGCATAAGTTCCTACAGGTACAAGTTTGCACCCGTTTCCCGGATGAAGTCCAGAAGCGGGGGGCCCCCCCCCCCAACAGCCATCGCTGAAGATCGGGGGGTCTCCCCGGATGCAGGCCTGTGCCGCGAAGGTGCCGGGATCTCGCTGCACTCAGTAAAGGGGCCCACGTCCATAGCAGGGGGTTTTGGTGTCGGCTTCTTCGGCAGGAGCCGTACAAAAGGGGCAGGTGTGGTAAACGGGGCATGGTATCGCGGGTGGCCACGCCCGGGTTACCGCAGGAGAGAGGGCCACCCCAACTCGAAGTCTAGGGCAGCAGGACCTCCTCCCAGCGGGGGAGCCCACTGGGAAGGTCTGTTCCACACGGTGGGATGAGAGCACGTGTGGCGCGACGCAGATCTTCCTTTAGTTGGACAAGTCGGTCATGTGGGTCAGTTTTTCAGCAAGGGCAGGGGCCGTGGAACCGACGTAACGTGACAGAAACTATCCGCCGAAATATGAGCGGTGATAGTATTACGTCGTATCCAGACAGTCGGAGAGGGCGGGGGTACGTGTCCAGCAGGTCATGAATCTCTCTTGAGACAGACGAGTTGGAGGCTACACGTCGCAAATCCCGTATGCCCGCCGTTGAGTCCGTGTAAATTTGTGCCGAAAACTTCCAGGAGCTTCAAGAAGTGCCGGTAGGAGAGCTTGCAGTCCGTCCCGGATGGCGGGTAAGCTCCGCCAGCATAGAAGGCCGGGGTGCGGAGTGTTTCATATGCACATTTTGGGTTTTCTTCGGGGTGAGAGGGGCATACGATCGCTGTATTTAAAACGCCGTCTTGGGCCCCAGCATCCACAAATGCCTCTACAACCTGGGGCCGTTCCAGTCGCTAGTAAGGGCACACCCGCGGATTGCTCGTCTGCTTTTTCCCATCGACTGACTGTGGAGTCGAATGAGGGGCCGGTTGTCGGTCACTTGATGGTACAGCCAGGGCGGCCTAGCTACAGGGTGGGCTGGTAAGGGGGTAGAGAACGGCCCATGAATAACCCCCTTGGTTGTTTGGGTGGCGTGCGGAGCGGCGTTGATGTACAAGCTCATCCAGGGTGTTAAGTTGAGCTTCGGCCTGAAGAGTTTGGGATAGGCGTTATTTGAGGGAGGCAGGTGATCGTCCGCATTGCAGCTCTATTAATTGCTTCAAGTCGGGCCCACTCCGCTTGGGTCATATGCTGGAATTGAGCCTGATAGACAAGTCACGGCTGAAGTATTGACCGCACCAAGAGTCGGGCCATTTTGAAGCAGGAGCCTCCAGACTTTTGTGAAATGCGTCGTATAAGGTGTAGCATTTGACCTGCTTGTTGGCGGGCAGATCGAAGCCACAAGGCAGCTGAACCCCGATGATGAAATCCCAATCCCAGCACACGAAGAGAGGTGGCAGTGCGCACAGGGTGAAGTGCGGAGCCGTCTATAGGTCACATAGGACTTCCCTTCCTAGTGAGCCTTTTTTGGTAGTTTCGGAAATGTTTTTGGCACACACACGTTTGAGAACATTTAGTTTCCAGGGATATGAATAAATTTATTCGTATGTGTACGACTAATTTCTTGAAAACATTATTCAGTTTACATTTTGAAGTCTTTATTCTTCATGTTCAAACAACCTACGGTCTTGTAATTTTTGCATTGGCGCAAGCCAAATTAAAACATTTGTTTACATCTTATAATGATGGGAAATTGAAAGCTATTTTCACTAACATTCGCTATATTTAAATGTTGTGGCTTCATACAGATTGAGGGATTGGAGCAGTTTTTGGTGTTCCTCATAAATGCAAGCACACATTTTGAAGCCTCCGCTTATCAGAAACGTCACCTATTAGGTCGCGCGAAAAAACAAAAAAAAAACAAAATTAGAAAATATCCTCGCAAAAAATGATGGCAGCTCACACTAACGCGCGAGAATTGACAGTAGCGAAGCTGCACGCAACCTTCACTACAAGCACAAAGGTTGAAGTCCACGACTACAACCGATTTGCCTCGTCTTTGCTGCTGGAACGACCTGTACTTTATTTATGTTGGTGTAAGTGTCAGCGGTTCATTTTTTTTGGAAAGGAGAATTGCTCGCAATCACCCTGGAGGGGCGTACGCTATAACGTGTCTTTCTCGTTCCTTGCAAGAGTTGCCAAGATTAGTCGAACACTGAAGTTTTTTTGTTACTGGCCAATCGCAGCCGATCTCCCTAAGTGGACATACTTGATCTTAAAAAGTTCTCTAGAGTCGCAGGGGGCCGCCGTGGGGCAACAAAAACCGGAGCGCTCGGCACGTTCTTGGTGTTTTTAACTGCGAGAGAGAGAGAGAGAGTAAACTTTATTTGAAAATAGGAAGACGGGAATGTGGAAAGAGTTATGGGTGAAGTCCTTTTTCCCAGGACTCCAGTAGCAAAGGCCCCCAGCTTGGCTCTCTCTAGCAGCTCACGCTGTGTCGAAAGGTCCGAGCTGGACAGTGCTAAATCCCAGGACTCTCTGGAGGTTTGGTAGGTGTTCTGTTGCCAAATTATAGGGCAGTTCCATTCTGTGTGGAATAAGTCTGCTCGTAATTTGCATTTGTGGCATTCCGTACGGTCACCGCAATCTTGGCCAATTTTCCTCACTTGGTAGCCTTGGTTTGACAAATATGCGCAGGAAAGGCTGGGCGGCTGTCGTGAGGCGCGCACACATGACTGCTAGGCATTTTTTGGCTTTTTTAACTGAGGAGCGGTCGCCGGGATGCCCGCGCTCACAAGGACGCGCTGGGGAATTTCTTGGTATTTTTGACTGCGTATACAAAAAATTACGTTTGGCTACGCAGCCTCGCCGCTAAAAATTATACTGCCCTCCCACAAGAAAGAACTACCGGCAACAGATATTGAATACCTAAATATTTACCAACATCAATAATGTTGGTTAGACTGAATATTATCGCTCTTCAGTCCATCCAACATGTTCATCTGGAACAAATAAATCTTGTATATCTTACACACCCCAGAATGGTAACCAGTGATTTTCATTACTACGTACTAGAGTACAGATAACCAAATTCGGGCGTGCAGTGATTTGGAAGTCAGCTTGCTTGCATTTTTTTCTTTATACGCTGTGCCAAATCGATTAGTGTACGGTTATTACTCGAACTACATTAAACGACCGTGGTACACTGAGCTTGGTGTTAAAGGGCTTATGTTCCCATACCATATCAATATTTACAAAAACGCGTCCTTGCGAAATCATAATTTCGCTAGCGACACTTACGCAAGCATTTTACCCGACAGAGCGCCCAGAATACAATTCTCAATAGGTGTGCGTAACGCGTTGACCCAGCATCAACGTTCTGAAAAATTACTATAACTAAGAACAAGATGCAGGTTATACAGCACTCTTCGAATCATTCCACCGGGCTCGTAGAACTGTACACGCATGAAAAACGGCATCTGAACAGCTATTGTTCTCGTAATGGAACCCCCAACCACGCCATTATTATTTAGGCAGGCTAACCACTAGCCGAAACTGAACCGACACAATTAATAACGCTTATAATTCCAGGGCAAAGGGGTCTAGGTACGTTGATAACCGGTGGTCAGTGTTAGTTGGGTCTTTCCCCTTTCGTGTGCTATGAAATTGACCTCTCACGCACATTTTTTGTTTATATTACTCACACCACTCTTTTCATGGTCTTGACACGAAAACGAAAATCACAGCAAGAGCGCACAGTTAAACAACGACGATTTTGTTGAACAGAGATAATGGTGACCTAAAGAAATGTATTACTGTCCCCAGCCTGCCCCTAGTAGGATCATCAAGTTTATCCTATTCTCAGTAAAACGCCCAGGAGCCGCAATTCCGAACACTGTAGTCTGCGCCACGGCGAAAACTTGCACTTTAAAAGTATACTTACTGCATTCACAATTCCGCCAAAGGCCACAAACCTGAGACATGTAGATAGTCGACGCAGTGCACCCGCCGACTTGGCCCAGAGGCTAAGTGATTGACTTCTGACCACAAAACGCAACTTTGATCATCACCCACAGTAAAGGTGTCCTCACACTCCGCCAAAGTTATTTGCCTAAAATACTGTGAATGGCGGCTTCCCAAACAGGGGTCGGCGGATGCCCCCTATGTTCGTTGTGTCGCGATATGTGGTACTGGAGAAGTCCGAAGGGTTCGTGTTGGTGGTTGCCACCAGAGACATTATAAACACTCGTCACCCAGTGGTAAAACGGGAAGCCCGATGTGTACTACAGGAATAATTTACAGTATGTACACAAAATGGAAAACAGCGTTATAAGACTTCTGGGTATAGCCGAACGTACTTTGTACCTCCCTGAACCAGGACGAACCAGAGTGCTGGAGTTTGGTTTTTAGCCGAATCTATCTATTCGACAGAGTGGAGAATGCACACACCCGGGAGAAACCACGAATACCACCCGAAGACATCGGGTCTAACGTTGTTCCAAAGTTAGAACAAAGCTCTCATAAGACACTCAAATGACAGCTCCTATCACTTCAGTGCGCGCAAAAACATCCCCTTGTCAAAAGAAAATCTAACATCTAAAATAGGCCAACGCCAAGTATTCGTTATTTTCAAAAATTTATTTGCAGAAAAAGTGTGTTGGTGCGGGCTTGTTTGTACATAACTGAATATGGAAAAAGAGCTCTAAAACGAGACAAAGAACAGCGCCCAGTCTTGTCACGTTCTTTGTCCCGTTTTAGTGCTGTTTTTCCATATTTAATTTGCAGAGCTTGCACCAGTGGTACGAGGCTTGGGAAACAGCAGCGCTGGCGGCCCCTCTGCCTTCGTCGGAGACCCGGCTGTTGCACCTCACATGAATTCCCGAACTTGCCTCTGACAGGGGCTTTTTTTTTCCATAGGGCAACTTTACTGCACGGTCCTGGGAATTAATACAAGTATGCGGACCGGTAGCCAAAGACTAGTGTTAGGACCACTTACACAAATGTGTTATTGAATTGCAAAATAAGAAAAATTGAAGAAAAGCAAAATTGAAATATTATGCAACCTCAGAAAAATGAGCATGCTGATTATACAAGTAAAATATCTTTTACGACAATTTCAACCTTTTGGCAAGTAGAGATTTATTTATCACACATTTCATTCTTTTGCACCAAATAACACAATCAACTGTTCCCCATACTCATTTTTGCAAAAATTGGGCCCATCTCCCCGCGAGGGTGACTCGAGTAAATCCGTCGCATAGGGGATGGGTGTATTGCGTTAACGTTTAGTGTTTGGGGAATTGGTAGTAGTGAATGCGTTGTATCAGCAGCTTCTTGACGTAGTTTGAATGAGTCAAGGATATAAGGCGCGTTCGTAGCCTTTATTCTGTGTCGGTTTTTTGGCGCAGTGGGAAAGAGCACCATGTACCTCGCGTTCCGCCCACAGGTAGGAAAGCGTTGTAGCAGCAGCCCTTTAAAAAGCTGCTGATAAAACGTAGTTTGAATGAGTCAAGGATATAAGGCGCGTTCGTAGCCTTTCATTCTGTGTCGGCTTTGGGGCGCAGTGGGTAGAGCACCATGTATATTTCGTTCCGCCCGCAGGGTCGTGGGATTGAAATCAGCCGCCGATAAGTATTGTTTTTTTATGTAGTGTAGGGGGAGGAGTGCGGACCTGTTGTTGAGAGCGAGGGAGGGTAGGGGTTGATGCGGGAGAGGAGGAGTGCGGGAGAGGGCGCACCTGCACGCTGAGCTGTTGCGGACGGACGGCGGACGCTACATGGGAGTTAAAGAAATGCTCTGCGTTTAAAAGGGAGTTTGAGATTCGCGTTGATAGCCTGTCTGGTTGTACGTGACGGAAGATATCACTCCAAAGTGGACCGCGTTAGCACGTACCAGACGGCAAGCGGCTTCGACAACCTGCGGCAACCGGCTTAGCAAAATCGGCTTCTGTTGCGCGAACCCCGCGTCTGTGCTGTCCACTTATGGCGCTAACGCCTGTGAACTGGCGAGGAAACCAGCACGCGAGAGATAACACCACAAACACAGAGCCGACTGTTCTCGAAGGCTAACTTGGGCGACACCGGGCGCTCATCACGAAGTGCACGCTCACATGCGTTGGGTATTTTTGCATGGTCTTTTTTCTGGTAACGCTACACGGCAGAAATGAAACTTAAAAGAGCTCAGGTAAACAAAAACAAAATAATGAGAACAAAACTAACCACAACAATCAAAACCAGATAGCCTCCCCATAAAAGTTGTATGCGAAAAAAATTTTTATCACATTGATTATGTTTTCGGATCGGCCGCTCGCCTATTTATTAGAATTGCGTTACTTGACTAGCAGTCGGAATATGCGCCGACTGCAATAAGCATGTTGCAGCTAGGAGCAACAAAACAGTAACGCAGTTTCTCGAGGCCATCGGTGCACTTGGAGCCTGTGGTTTGTGTGTTGCTATATTATCAAAGATTTTATTCACAGAAAACCTTTACGAACATTGGCAAACACAATGGTAAAGAATAATAGAAAGAAATATGCTTCTTGATCAACAATGGGTATAGCCAGTACAAATAAATTAAACGAATAAATTTAGCCTGCACTTTACTGCGCGGGAATAAATCTATATCGGATGACACTGCTGCGTATATCGCAATGCATATATCGCAATGCATAAAAGTGTGCTCTTTCTTGCGTTTTGGTAGCATGCACGCAGGAGGAAACACAATGTACACCCTTGCGCAAGTGTGTAGTGGCCACACCTCCCATACACATGACCAATGTTATTGCAGCAGAAACTATGCTGGAAACAAACCCTCTTTTTAAGTACCTGTCAAAAGGTATTTTTCTACAGTCCTCAATAAAAAAACTCTCCACTAAGGACGGATTCTTATAGGGGCTTCCCACGGAAGTCTGGTTTATTCAGTTGCTTTTTATTGCACAGGCAACTTTTCTGCGAACCTCACCAGCAAAACAAACCAACTGTAAAAATACGCACTCTAAATGACATTTACTTCTGCGATTATACAGTACCTTGTAGATAGCTGTGCTTAAGCGTCCTGAGATGACAAACACTATGCAAAGCTTCAGTTTATTGTTGCAATGCGTCACTAATCTTGTCACCAATTTTGCCATCATGGTGAATTTCACCTTCATGTGACCGCAGCTGCGCGTACCATTGAGGACGCACCAAGTGACTCTTCGCGCCAAGCTCCGCCGACGACCCCGTTCACCGCTGCCGCCGCCATAGCCGCCTTGGGGCATGCGCATCTACACATCTGGTGACTTGCCACATGCATGCGAGATTAGCCATTAATGAGAGCGAAGCCGGGCCATATTCTCTGAGTGTTGCTCGGAAGCTGGAGGCTTTAAGCCGTCGTCTACAAGCGGCGTCTGCCTTACCACCAGGCAGATATCACCAGGCTATCTGTTGAACTGGAGGAAGTCACTATTGCGAAGCGCGTGAAGATAGCGTCGGAGACTGAGAAATCTGGACTTGGTTGGCAAGCAAAATTTCGGATATCGGGCCACAACCGTAAACAAAGCCCAGCTTTGTGGTAATAGTAAAATTAATCAGATAAATAAAATGTTAATAGGTAAAGCAAAGGTTAACCAGCTAAGCCAAGCATTGGTTTCCCTACAGGGAATAACTGATCTAATTCGGGGCGATTTTCTACTGTAATTTTAACACGAAAGTGTTTTATGCCTGTGTACAACACGACCTCACCGACGTCATATCCGTCACGGAAATGACATCGCCAGAAGAAGTTGCACTGATGTGGCCGCGCTAGGTTTCGAACCCACGATCACTCTGGCTGCAACGGGAAGTGTGAGACGCTCTGCCATTTGGGCTGTGGCTTTTTTGGCTTTATTGCGTTACTTTGACAATACGAACACCCACCACAAAACACCACATTGATACAACTGCTAGCCGGCACTTGGGCAGCAGAAAGCCAGCTAAAATTGGTTCATGGTTGTTAATGTTTCCATGACAGGCAACCAGTCTGGAGGCTGGATGAGCCCTCCATACTTCAATTATCAATCGAATGGACTCACAAAAAATACTCCTTAGAGCATTTGGCATCAACGTCTCAATAGCGTATGGCCATACGCGACTTCCAAATTACGTGCAGGGCGAGAACCATGACGAGGTCGTAAGGTACACCGGCCTCACTTTCGACGGGCAGAAATGAGATTTCGTGTGCGTCTTAGGGGAAATCTTTATGTAATGTGCGCTCAAGCACGTCCCAGAAAAATATCCCATTCTAAAATTCCAAAACGCATATTCGATCGACTAGGGTTTCTTGAACACTGAACGCCACCTGGAATGTTCCAACCGCAACACTTCTCTTTCTGCCACATCTTTACGGGCAGCACGCCAGCGTGACATTTAGAGAAAAATTCCTCCACCCATGGCGATACCGCCATTCTTTTGACACGCTTAAGCACATCGTGGCCTGGCCCTGCGTGGTACATTGATCTATACTATGGGATATGTAATATAATACCTGCAAGGTCTTTATACACTTTTTTTGCGCGTCATACTGGACAAGTATTCATGAGTGAAGCGGGGTAGTAAAAACTCGACCGCCAGAACCCCACCGACCATGCCGCGTGCCGCGGCAACAGCAGCGTACTCGGTGAGCACGGAAATAGAGCCGCGCGATGTGTCGGAGTGCGCGCTCGACCCGTACTCGTACGCCATGCGGGCGCGTTAGCAAGGCATGCCGGGGCACGGCTACGGCCGGGGACAAACCGCGCATGAGGAACCCAACAGCTACGCCCATGTGGAAAGCTCGATTTGACCGAACGCGCAGCGCGACAGTCAGGAAGCAGTAGCGCACTCGGAACCCAACCGCTACGCCCGTGTAGCAAGCCAAGAGAACCCGCCAGCGTTGCGCGGACAGTGGCCTCAGGCTGTGCAGTCGTATCGCGGCATCGTCTGCTACAAGTGCCGCACAACGGGCCACTATGCCAGCGCGTGCACCGCTCTCTGCCCGGCGACGGAAAAGCAGCGCTATTCGGGAAATGCCAACCTCCGTCGGTGAGCACTTCGTCGCCGACGGCTATGGCTACATTAGGTGGTGAGCGTGAGCCCCTAATCCCGATGGCGTGCAGGGTGAAACGCCCCAACGCACTAGCGCCTCTCATTGCCCTTACGATGGCTGGTCGAAAGTTTGCGGCGTTGTTGGACAGCGGAGCGTCTGCTACGCTGTTCGGCGATGATGTCCTTGCTCATTTGCATCGGAGAGCTACTAGATTGCGAGTTTGCGAAATCACTTTCCAACTCGCGAGCGGAAGAGCCAACTCGGGCGGCTCCGCGAGGCTGGTGGTCCGATGGGAGAAACGAGTGCGACGCCACAGATTCGTTCTTCTCCCGGGCCTGACAGTGCCTGTGATTCTAGGCAGCGATTTTCTGGCTCGTACAGGTATTGTGATTTACATTGCTAACGGCGGGTATAGGGAAGGCGTTCATGCAGCCCTGCTCCCGTTTGCAAAGCTGACCAAGGTATCGGACTCGCGCTCCGCTCCGATTATCTCGCGTGCGCGCGACGAACACGCAACGCTGCCGCAGACGCTTTGCACTCCGGAGGCCGCGCGAGCGGGCAGGGAAGCCAGGTCCCCCACCCGCACAGCCGCCGCCGCGACGGTAGCTCGGCAAGCGTGCCTTGCGCTTCCGAGAGCTCGCGCAGGCGCTCACCGCATCTCACGGTGCGCCACGCACCCACCTGTCGCGCAGCGCAACAAAGGGAGCCCCGAAGGGACGTCTGCCACCCCGCGCCGAATCCCGGGCACCCCCCCCCCCTTACCGCCCATGACGGCAGTAGCCCCTGCCTAAAATTCCGGTACGGCGTTCAGCAGCGAATAGTTCCTTAATTAAGGGTGAGCAGAACTATCCCTTTTGTAAATAGCCTGTACTTCGAATGGATATATTGTTTTTTGTTGTCTTTGTTGGGCTCAGGGTAGAGCCGTGCCCTGAGATGGAGCGAGGTGGCGCGGCCACCGGGTGTCCGGTAACAGCTGGTATTGCTGTCAGAGGCAAATTTTAAATATTTGTGAACGCGAATCATTTACAGGCCAGGAAGAGCCGAAAGTCTGAGGAGGCGGGCGGCGCGGCTACCGAGGCGTGCGCTAACAGCTGATATTGCTGTCGGAACCGAGCGCAAAGCAGTTCGTATTGCTGCAGGCGCGTTTATTTGTTTGTTTGATTGTTTTGCTTTATTAGGTTTTAAATGCGAATGCATTTCTTAGTCGGGGGTTGTCGTGCGTTGGCCGGCGTGCGCCTAGCAACAGCTGTGGCGCGCCTAGCAACCGGAGCACCTGGTAGCTCGAGCGAGAGTAGCGGAGGGCAGGGGGAGAGGAGGAGCGCGCTCGGCGTGTGAGGGCGCTCGCATCGCGGAGCTCGGGCGGAGTAGCGGAGAGTGAGTGGAGAGGAGGAGCGCGCTCGGGCGTGTGAGGGCGCTCGCATCGCGGAGCTCGGCGGAGAGAGCTCGCGCGCGGGGCGGGCGTGTTGCGCGATGCCGGCTCCGACACGTGCCCCACTACCATTCACGGGAGTTGCATTTATCTGGTCTTTACGCAAAACTGTGCCGCGCGTATGCTTCTCAAAGACCCTTTGACCGTGCACTTCAGCGACCACAAGGCGGTGATTGTGGCCGTCAGGTACAACGATAACACAAACAGGTGCTGATGAATGAATAAATGGTTACGTTCACACTCTCGTCTCTCTTCATTAAGTACGCCATTAATAATAATTACTCGCAGCGCACTCATCGGTGCACCCGATGCATTCGCATTTCCGCACGATCCCCTTCGGGGAGGGGGGGGGGGATTTTTTGTTAGTTTCTTTTTTTCTAGCAGGATACGTTTCTCCTCAATCTAAGGGGAACTTCTGCTGATATACATCCCATCGAAGGAGGCCTGTGACCCCTTCAAGGGTGTTATCCCGCGCCGACTGCGAAGAGCGGTTTTTGAGCTACGGTATTTCCACGACTCGCAGGCGGCCAGTCACGAGTGGGGCCTAAGTCTTGCATTCTAAGTTCTGCCATTCCTTATTTTGTCTTGATAACCTGGAATGTAGTGTGAGGGATACCGGTGGCGGTATTCTGCTCCGAGCACACGAAATTCCAGGTTACCGAACCGCTGCACCAGCATTAGGATTCATTTTTTGGCCCTATAGCCTGGCCCGAGCACCTTGTTTCACTTTCCCCACATGGAGAGCTGCAGCAGGGAAGTTGGGTGTTGTTTTGCTGTTACTCCAGACTTGTTTCTGCAGCACGTCCCCCCGTGTCGTTTCCCCCGGTCTGGTCATGTCACCGGCAACCACACCACACGCTGCCGGTTCCTGCAGCCACTGGTGCCTACCATCGCTGGCAGCCCGGGCCCCGTTCTCAGGCCGCAGCCCGCTTGACGCGGTTCAACGACGATTGAGATGCGGCCTCCTGAGCAGGCACACCTGGCGCCTCTCCGAGACACCTGCCACGGGTGCTTCACCGGCAGCACACGAGCACTCCAAAAGCTCCTCTTCTGGGCTGGTCCCTGGTTGGCCCGGCGTGCACACTGTTGGGGCCTGTCACGTCAATTTACCAAGTAGACAGGATACACAGAAAAACGTTTAATTGACGAGGACGGTGTTTCGCAGCACACATAAAGTAACATTTAACAGTCACAGAAGTGTTCTCACGGTTTGAGTTTGCACAAAGGTCTAAGTATTGTGTCGCTCACGTTACGGGTGATGTCTTCCTATCTGGCGTGTGGGCCCAGACAACCGACAGTGATGTCTCGTAGTGCTTGCACGAAGTGGGTTCAGCCGACGCTGCCAACCGCCAAGGGAGCGTAGCCCTAGTTGTGATGGGTCGCAGCGTAGCCCGAGCGTCCCCGCCTGTATCTTAGTTGGTAGCCTGGAGCCGCCGACGGTGCGCTGCCGCGGGGTCTCCCTCCAGGATCGTAGCCTGGAGCTCCAGTCAGTAGGCCTGAGGCGTCGTCAGGCCCCGCTCACGCTGGGGACGGTTCCAGGAGCGTAGCCTGGTCCTCTCCTCTTCTTCCTTCTCCCAGCGCTTGCCTCACTCCTCTTCTTACCCACGTCTCTAAATTCCCTTCAACGCTGGCACATTTCACGCCCGTCTATTGGGCACATGCCCCTTCGGGGGTTTTGACACATACCCCTTCGGGAGGTTGCTCATGACATTACCTCCCCCTTTTAAGCGTTTTTTTCCTAAAACACGGCTCAGTAACTCCACAAAGACTGTCCACCTTGTCGCTCGTGAAGAATCCATGGGCTCGACTGGCACACTGCCTTCTCACACTCATGGTCACACCACAAAGTCCTAATAGACTAAGAAACACAGTTCACAAACAATGTTCACCGTAGTGTTCAGAACGTGTTCACAGTTCTCAGGCCTTAAAAACAATGTAGCTCAATACTGAAGTAACAGTCAATGCAACACGTCGAACCACAAGTCATCCCACTTCTAATTTCCTTTTATGAAATCCGCTGCCTTGGGAATTCCGTACCTGTACTATCTTTTGATTTCCTGTTCTCTGCGGCAATCTTTCGTGTGGAATTTTCACTCTCCTTAACGTCTGTTTCCTGCCATAGTTCCCGTTCTCGTATACCAGTGTCCTTTGCGCTGTGCCTACTCCACTATTGTAAAACCGGCTGTACTTGGATGGACTTCTGGGGAACACCTGTCGTTCTTCGTTAGCCAGTTGTCGGGGACTAGTTTGTGCAATCTTTCTTTGGTAGAGTGGCATAAACCTTGGTTCTGCGATAAGTGGAGGTAAAGCTGGCCTGTACACTTGGCAGGACTTTACATAACGCCTTGTGTCACTTTGTATGTTGGGCCAAAAGAACTCTTCGGTGATTCTTCTAAGAGTTGGATTTAACCTTCGATGACCCGCCACCACGTTTTCAGGTGCTGTTGCCAAAATTGCACGTCGTAGCTCTCGCGGTACAACCAGCTGCATGGCTTCTCTACCAGAATTGAATTGGCACCTTCTGTAAAGGAGTCCATTTACTACTTGGAACTCGTATAGTGAAATGATTCCGTCTCCACTGAGTTCCTACTTGCACATGGCAGCCCCGTAGAGATGGGTATTGTTTTTGTCGTTCTTCTAGTTCACTAGGAGTTAGTGCCAATGGTTGAAAGGACGGAACCCGCAGCATTGACTTTTCCTCGCCCAATTGGTCAATCGCTGAGCAAACTACTACTGCTTCAGCTTTATCTTGTTCTCTTCCCTCATAATCTTGCTGATGACCTGGCGTCCGGATCTGTGGGCACAAAACACTCCCCGCCTTGTCTTTGGTCCTAAACCGGCAGTCTTCAGTCTCGTGTCCCCTCTTGTAGCAAACGTTGCACACTAGCTCTGCTTTGCCACCTGAATTATTAGTGCGGCAATCTTCTGGCAGATGTCCAACGCCATCACACCAGAAACATGTTCTAGGCAGGCGGGAACCTGTTGGACAATCTCTTGTTTCTGGAGTGTTTGCATTGAGTTCCGGCTTCTTGTCCGGCTTGACTTTCATTTCACCCAAATTTTCCAAACCCTGCTCTTCGATGTATGCGTCTGTCGACTCGGCCAGGTCGTCGAGAGCCTGAAGCCGTCTCTCTTTTAAGAAGTCCACTAAATCGGCATTACAGCAATTTAGAAATTGCTCCACGATGATCCTATTTCGGATTGCCTCGTAGGTCTTTCGGTGCCAGAAAGCTCAATCCAGCTGTCGAAGTAGTTGCTAAGCCGGGCAGCAAACTGTCGGCCTGTCTCTACATCTTCTGGCTTGCACTGTCTGAACTTTTGTCTGAACTCTTCTGCACCTAGCCGAAACCTTTGGAGGAGAGCAATCTTTACTTTGTCGTAGTCGTTTGAGTCTGACCATGGCATTCGTTCAAAGATACTCAATGCCTCTCCTTCCAAGAGCAAGCTCAACGCCATGGCCAATTCTGACCTTTCCAATCCCTGGCATGCGGCTATCCTTTCAAATTGTCGAAAGTACGCGTCTACATCGTCCCGGCTCTCGTGGAATGGTTCCATCAATTTCTTTGGATTGATGTATAGGGCTCCGGGTGACACAGAACCTGCCCTCTCACTTCGCTCTGTTATCGGTCCATGCGAAGCGTATTCAGCAAGCTGCTCCTTAAGTTCATGTATTTTCCGTTCTCTCTCTTCCTTCTGCCGTTCACGTTCATATCTCTTCTGCTTCTCTCGGGCTGCTCTTTCCGATATAGCCAACGCCTCCTCCTTCGTCAATCCTAGTGCCTCGGTAAGGGCTAACAGTTTCTCTGGATCCATAGTCCACCTGGGTGAATTGACAGTGACAATACAAAATTATGGATCCTGGCAGGCTCGCCAAAATTGTCACGTCAATTTACCAAGTAGACAGGATACACAGAAAAACGTTTAATTGACGAGGACGGTGTTTCGCAGCACACATAAAGTAACAGTAAACAGTCACAGAAGTGTTCTCACGTTTTGAGTTTGCACAAAGGTCTAACTATTGTGTCGCTCACGTTACGGGTGATGTCTTCCTATCTGGCGTATGGGCCCAGACAACCGACAGTCATGTCTCGTAGTGCTTGCACGAAGTGGGTTCAGCCGACGCTGCCAACCGCCAAGGGAGCGTAGCCCTAGTTGTGATGTGTCGCAGCGTAGCCCGAGCGTCCCCGCCTGTATCTTAGTTGGTAGCCTGGAGCCGCCGACGGTGCGCTGCCGCGGGGTCTCCCTCCAGGATCGTGCCTGGAACTCCTGTCAGTAGGCCTGAGGCGTCGTCAGGCCCCGATCACGCTGGGGACGGTTCCAGGAGCGTAGCCTGGTCCTCTCCTCTTCTTCCTTCTCCCAGCGCTTGCCTCACTCCTCTTCTTACCCACGTCTCTAAATTCCCTTCAACGCTGGCACATTTCACGCCCGTCTATTGGGCACATGCCCTTTCGGGGATTTTGACACATACCCCTTGGGGAGGTTGCTCATGACAGGGCCACGACCCCGTGTCGACTGGCTCTTGATGTGCCCTCACGACCATGGCGGCCGTCCCTGCGGCGGACGCTGCTGGCCTTGCTGGACGTACGACTGGAGGGGCTCCTGTCTGAGGAGATGTCAGCCCGCCTGCGGCCCCAGCCTGCTGTTTACATCTGCTGCCTTGGCCTGCTGTTCCTGGGCTGCCCTACCTCCGGTGACTACAAAGACGTGCAGGACTGAAGGTGTGTCGTGGACTGCACGTGTGGTGTGGTGCTGCTTCGAGATGGGAGAACTGTTACGGACTTTGCGGACCTATGTTGACCAGGGGCACGTGTTATTAACTTTAGGGATATTTTGTACTTTCGTTTGGCAGGGGTTGTCCAAGCGGTGCAGGCTCAGTCTTGAGGAGGGGGAGATTGTGGGGATCCTTGTTTCCCTACACTCTAAGCTGGGTAACCCTTAATAGAGTTATACATTTTCGAATTTTTGTAACCTATAATTTATAAGGTACAAATGTAACCTATATCTTCGTAACCCTTATATACGTATACACGTAAGGGTTACTCAGGTATGGGTTATTTTGCCACTTTCAGCATGTATACCTTTATATAAGTTACATCTACCGTCGTCCAAGGCCACACACCTGGAAGGGGTCATGTTGCGCGCCAGGCGCGCTTTCGCCGGCGCCGCTGTGGCGACGCCCCGAAGGCGCCTTTTTCGCGTGGTAAACAAATATCGCGTTAGTGGAAGACGATATGTGCGACCATGCTGTCCATTGCGCCGTCTAAACTTTTGCGTCGGGTGTGTTTTGTTCGTCCCTTGAATAAACTGCCGGCCACACGGCTGGGGCAAAAAGAGAAGTTACTTTTATAATTCCTAAAATTGCGGTGCTAAAAAGCTTGAAAATGTGCTCTTAATATATATGCATTGCATTACCTGTTCGATAATGGTTAGCCAGGTTGTCACCCAAAAATCTTTGTGACAATTTGCAAAGCTTAAGTCTTATAAACAGGCATAACTAAATTTGAGGTTTGCATCAGCTTTGACCCGTTTAAGAAACCAGTATCCAACATGCATGATAGGTCTTTTGGTAAATCGCGGGCATGAATTTTAGCTTTAGTTAAACAACATTAGTTAAACAACAAAGCCTTAAGCCAAAAATTCCTGTCTGACAACTTAGGCCATGCTTATCAAAATAGAATTGCAGTACATGCACACATATTTGCGCATTTAACAGGAGCACGTTTCCAGAAGTTTGGCATCAGTAGTTTTGAACATTCACATTTATTATTATAAAACAACTGTGGGCTATTTATTAAAAAGCAAAGCTGCGAACCACCCCAATCTAATTATCGTTCCTTAATGAGTATTAGACGAGATCGGATTTCTTGGCGAACTGGTGTTTCCTATATTGCTTTAGACGTCCTGTTAAAACTCGGTTTATTCATATATCCTTATTAAACCTATTTAATAAATGTTGCTTGAACAGCTTCACAAACATGGCCAAATATACAGATTCTTTACCTCAATATTTCCACGGATGTATGCAAAGTATTTCGAATTGTTTGGTACTGCAATTGAACAATTTCAGACGAATTCTAGTTTGAGCTACATTTATAAGATGGTTCTCAGAGGTGCACTTTCCCAGTGCAGCGTTATTGTCATGGTTCCCCACAGAAAAAAAAACGCAGATTGTGGGAAAGCAGAAAGAACATTTATTACAAATTCATTCTTTCATACAAAGCAGTGTTCATGGATATGTTCCCGGCATTCTCTGTTTCACTCAAAGTCTAATATTACACTTGGAATTCACTTGTCTTTACGAATCCATTATTACACTTCCCTCTTAGGTTCCTCTTTACAGTTCCACCTGAGTTGTGATTCCCGCGCCAAGTTATCGCTTTTTATGCAGCACTAACAAGTTTATAGGCCGATTGCAATCTGTCTTTTGGACAAACTTTAAATGGGATCAATAATTTCCTACATGAAAAAAGGCGCTTGGAAAAATTCAGAAATAAGCTTCGCAATTTACGTAGTACACAAGCAGGCAAAAAATCAGGGCACGGTGAAGATTTCCCGAGGTCATCTGAATAACTTGTTCCTTGCTGCCGCAGATGGAGGTATATATGTGAGGGGCCGTCGCTTGGATTTCCCAACCTTGAATAGCCATCTACAGAAAATTTCGGAAAAAGAACAAAATCCAGTGCAACCATAAGCCCCTCACAACAAACAACAGGCATGTGAAGTACGAAAAATATACTGCACGAAAATGAAGACGGAGACCAGAGAATGAAATGAAAGGCCACACCAGACAAGGAGGGAGTTATGGCCTTTCAAATAATTTCACATCATTTCAGTAATCGTTACACAGAGTAATTTGGCCGGATTGTTCAGAACAACGCGAAGCCACTATAGTCATACCGGCCAACATTCCCAAATTTTAATTGTGCCGTGTTCCTGTTTTTCTCGCGAAATGTTTCTGCATGCTCACCCAGAACAGGCAGAAACTTTGGGCTACGAGATAAACTGACATACATTTGCAAAAGAGAAAGCAAAATCATGTGGAATCACTAGTACACGCAACAGACCGAACGTCGCACTAAACCGCTTTCACGATGCTGACGCCGTCTGCGTCACATTTTTGGCTGTACTTAAACATCTTCCTCCCCCCCTTGTACTGGTATTCTCATTTTGAACGAGGATCCCACGTGGAAGCCGAAACGTTTTTCGTTTCAGTAAAGTGTTCTTGTACCTTTGGTTTCTTCCTCGGCTATTCGTAAAAAGGAATCGCCAACTTACATTTTTTCTTCGTCCAAATGTGTTGTGGGAGAGGATACATCTGGAATTTGCACCGATCTTTAAGTGGCATTCCCGGGAGCTCTGTAACTGCAATGACTCAAAGGGTTATTTGGGTTAAAATGTAATAGGCTTTCGAGCTGGGCAGTTGGTATACATTCATAATGAAAGAACACCTCAAACTTGAAAAGACGAAGAAAAGAACACAGCACAAGCCCTCACTAACAACTGGAGCTTTCCTAAAGAGCTCTTTTCGAAAAAGAGTTTTTCTTGTAGGCTCTGCAAAACCCCGCATCTTATAAAATAGGTAGAGTTGCTGAAAAACTAGAAAGCTCCATGCAGAGTAAATCGTTAAGTAAATTCATAACGTTCTTGTAACGAACTGATAGAGTCACTACCCAGGCAGCACAGAAAACGTGGCCAGCCTTTGGCTTATTTTTGGCCGATGCTTGGCCTGTTTGGCCGTTGGCAAAGTTTGGACTGCCAGAGAACTTATGTTCTTTGGCATGCATTTGGTCACGGAATACTTGTTGTCTGTTCGGCCAGCCGAGGTCTTTACACCAAAGGCATACATCTGGCCACAGAGAACATGTTTTTTCGTTGGTCACCACACGTCCGACGACGAAGAGCACGCGTCCGGCCACAGATTACTTGTTTCCTTTTTGGCCAGCTGAGGTCGGAAGACGAA
>CM023450.1:215619040-215725616 GCA_013339765.2 Haemaphysalis longicornis | reverse complement strand
TTAGAGGTTTTTAGAGAAACAACTGAAGTCATTTTTATTGGTTGTTCACATCACAGGAAATGACACGGAGAATTTTAGAGGCCCACACGATGCGTGCCTGAATCTTTATATTCTTAACAAAGCTTTATGGGTAGGTTTTGCTGTTTGGGTGTTACGTAGAATTTCTTAGTGGAATTAAGCCAGGGGTAGTGGTCGAGTGTTCTGGTTGACGTAGTGCTGGCGTGTTCCTACGCGCTAAATCAAAAAGGATGATATTTCCGGAAAGCGATAAGCAGTGGTCCCACGAAAGCAGCGACAAGGCCACCAAGGCACTGGAGGCCTTGCTCTGCTCGAACGAGTCTTGGCTATCGAATGTTTGCAACTTTTCTGTTGAGATGCTATGTGGGCTGCCGTTTAATTGCCAGATTCATAGAAGAAGGGGGATGTCGGTGCATGTAGTTCTTTTCCCATCACTGCAGGGTGGGCAGTACAGCGTGTGCTGCTGACCTCGATTCGACCATTTCGGAGACAGAATATGAGTAGGTTACAGGGTTAAGTTCATGATGTGGCTTCTCAATATTCGTGACTACAAAACAAATAATGTCAGCTTCATGGAACCGAAACCGAAAGTGGTTTCAACTCTAATCTTAGATATTGGCCTAAGACATCGCAAAAGATACTAAATTTCGCATGGTGTCTTTTGCAGTCTTTATAAATCAAATTTGGCTTTATTGACCAGATAAGCGATGCACGTTGTGTTTATTTCAGTGAGTCTAAGGATTGCAAACAAAAACATGTTGGACAAATTTGCATCAGTGTCCCTTTATTTTCATTGTCCACGCCATAATATATTAAGTCGGTCCGAGTGCTCCAGTGAAAGCGTTGGCTTTTGTTTAGAATCAAATGAAACGTAGAGAAGGAGACGTCAATATGCCTTCATGACTAGGGATTGCGGTTCAGCGCACTCAACCACAGAGCTCATGCGAAGAAACGAACTGTAGCAAATGCGTATGGGTAACGCCGAAACCGAAACCGACACTAGTTCTTTTGGGAACTATTTTGGCGCCGTAACACAAAGCAGTTCACCCCTCCTCCCCCCCCCCCCCCCCTTTAGCGCGTAGCGTTGTCTCCATTGCACAGAAAGTTGTCCCCGAGTATTGACCGCGAGGCCCACCACTGGAGAGGCTGGCGCTGCGATCGTTTTGACGTCACTTGTAGGATCACCGTTCCTACCTTGCTGCACAGCTGGCTTGCAGCGCGTGACACTTAGCTTAGGACGCGCGTTCTAAAAGTATTTTCGTGTTAATTTCCGTCGTTTGAAGTTAATTCTCAGTGCGTCAAGTGCAGTTTGACGTCATGGGGATTTTATAACCGTATCAACTGTGGTACATTCTCCGCAAACAACTTGAGCGTGGTGGCGTACGTGTGCGACCGAAGCATAAGCTGCGGCTCGTTTCCCCGATCAACAATGTAGACTACGATGATTGCCAAGCTAAGTTTCTAGATTTCCCTTGTTTGCAACAAATGTGTAAAGCAAAAATCATGAAGCGTTTACTGCTCGCAGAAACGCTCCGCGCACACACCGCCATGCCTGCCCGCACGGCCGACGGAGCAGCTGAAACCTACGCAGGTCGCGGCAGCAACAACTTGTCGCCGCTATTTAAAATCACGCTAGTTGTGGAAAAGTAATTCGAAAGCGGTGAATGTGGATGTTACAGTGGTGAAACATTGTGCTAGGTAGTGTCATCAGCTGTGGTTTTCAAAGCGATGCTCAAATATCTGCCGCTATCTACGCCGACCGTCCCAGAAGTCTGTTTCGGCACCGCCGGCCCATTCACGCGCGGTGCGGCGAGCGGCCGAAGGATATGTGCCTGCGCGCAAGCATCGGCCGAGGCCGTGGCAGGTTCTTGATCATCGATCGCTTAAACGGACGCGGATACAAAGTTACACATACAAGAAAAAGGGTGACAGTGAAGTGAAAAGTTGTATTAGGGACTCTCATTCGCAACTGTAACAATAGCGGCGAGGAAATATCTGCCGCGACGTTAAGTGTAAAGTTCCCAACATTCGATACGTGCATCCGAAGCCGGCGGCGAGCGGTTCGAGAAGACCCTTTCGTCGCGCGCGCGGGTGTTGCGTTTGGGTTCCCCCATCACTTTGGAGGGCCCCCAACGCTCGGTTCTCCTATTTTAAAACTCCCAATTACCCGAATGCATTAACGACGTGCCTCGCCTCGTACACAGCCTCGCCTTCTGTGAGCAATCGTTAGGTTTATTGATGTTAGAGGAAGGCAGGCTCACTGTGACATAAGAGCCCACGTTACAATTATACATTCCTACGCCGAAGTCCTAATGAAAACTAAATATAGCCATGTCCAAATCCGCTCGCAGGCGTTGAAAACTCGCGTTCGTATACCATTTATACATTGCGGACACGTTGTCGCGAAAAGTAAACATATCAGACGTGCAGAGTACAGGCTACGGCAGTGATCGTTAATCAAATCCGTGAATAACTATGAAAAACATTGTAGGGGTAATAGGCACTGCTTAAGCCAAAGTGCGCATCATAGCAGCACTTTTAAGCATGCGCGGCGAAGCAATCCGATCACCGTTCTCACGCAGTCATTCATTTACCAGGCAAGGCGAGCAGTAGGCGCAGTGAGATCACAAGTGAGCGACGCGCTTCCGTCGCTGTTACAAGGTGTTTCCTTGTACACACAGTCTCGCGCATGTCACGTCGCAAGTATTTCATAATGAATTTACAGTGTACTTTTCTCGGCATCAGTTGCATGGTCCTCGGAGTTAGCTGGCTGCGTACGAGCTGTGGGGCGCGGCGGTGTCGCCGGGAAAAAGCGAGTCGCTGATTGCTCACCCGGATTATTCGGGTTGGGTAATGTGCATCAAATCCACAAAGAGCGGCGGGGGGGGGGGGGGGGGGAGGGGTACGGTGGCTACAGACACACACACACACAAAAAAAAAATTCCTCCCGCATTTCCCCCCCCCCCCCGAGGGGGAGAATGTGAAAGTGCGAATGTACGGTTGTCGGCCCGCTTGCGGCGCTTGCGCTCGGCCCCCGCAGCCCACCGCCTCGCCGCCTTCTCTTCCATCTCTATCCTTCCATCGGGTTTGTAGTATCACGTGTACACCACGCAGTTATCAAGCCGCTATAACGCCGCTGAGTCGCCAACGCACGCCGCTGAACGACGTAGTTTGAATGCGTTAAAGATATAAGGCGCGTCACTAACTACTGATATCAGCGTCGCCATCCGTGGGCTTGGGTCGGTAGAGCGTCGCGCTGCGGGCCGCAAGTCCTCGGATCGAAACCTGGCGCCGGATGCTGTTTCTTTTTAAATACAGAGGAGCACTGCGGACGCCAACGCCGCCGCCGCCGCCGCCGGCGGTGGATGGTTTGGGGTCGCTTATAAAGTGCATTCGCACTTAAAACACGCGGCCGCTTACGCACTGTAGCAGACGACAACCCGACCCGGCGTCCAACAAGTGACGTCATTCGTAGGTGGCGCCACGGTAGGTCCTCGGGGCCAATAGATAAGGGTACAGAGTATCCGCACTCTTGTCTCATATTCCGTGACGCCGCCATGACCATTGGTCACTTCGCATTACGTGACATTTTTCTACACTGCGACGATTGATTCGCGCCGCCATATTGTTGTTTATGCGTTTTAGTCGGTCAACTATGCCAGGTTTAGCGTGTCCTCCCTGCTCTGCGCTTGTGCGCGACTCACGTCGTTCCGAATGAAAATGAAAGATGGCGCCTGCAATAGCATTTAAGCAGCAGAACTCTGTCCAAAGATGCCGTTTTGCTGCATTACCGGTAGTGTTGTTAACAAGCGATCCGGCCGAAGTTAACAGCGAGGCCGCAGATGCGGCTGTCTCGCAACACTGATGAACGACAGAATGGTCGCCGTTGCTGACTTGCGGGCCCAGGCGGCGGTACTCTAATACCTTATGTACTGACATTATGCTGGGCTTCTCTGGCGGCAAATGCCGGGTGCTGCCTAGCCTGACGCGCGCTCTCAGCGTCTTGGGCAAGCACTGCTCTATTTAGTCACACTGGTCCTGCCTATGTTTGTACACGAGAATAAAGTTGCTATTCTTAGAAGTTTCTTTCGGGCGGCGAGAAGGATAGCTTTTAAAGAGCCTTTCAATTCTGGACCAAATTAAACGGCATGATAGTTTTGAGTAACATATTGCTGCAATTGTTTTTTGAAAGATTACTGACAGAAATTTTTGAAGGCGAGAGGAGATACACTGGTGTGAACACACCTACATTATCTGCAAAATTTTAGCCGAAAAACAGCCTAGAACATATTTAAAATCAGTTTTAAAGTGTGCGAAACGCATCTTAGCAGCCAGGGGAGGACCTCACGCGATCGACATTCCCTGGATGTGGAGTGAATCGGCAACATCTAAACACGTCACGAGTTTGTGTTGGCCGCTTCCGCACTGCCGTCATTTCTCGCCGGCTCCAACGGCTGGCCGCTCCGATCGGAGGTCGGTGCTTTTTCTGTGGTCGGCGGAGGCACCGGGATTTCATTGGCTCATTGGGTAGCTGGCCGCGACATAAGTTCTACGGCTATTCCAGGCACCCGAGCGAGCCTCACGGTCACTGCGCATGCCGGCGCAGGTAACCCGAGCGACAGCTTGTTACCTTTGCACGAAATGGGACTCAATGCCCAAACAAGGAAGCAGATACGAAAAAGGAATTTATGATGCGATAGCGAATTGCATTAAAAATCGTCATCTGCAGCGCTTACGGGAGCGGCAATCAAATATCCACAGCAGTGTCAGGCCTGACACATCTGTAGGCAGACATGTAGGCAGACCGGCTGGCTGCTCCCAGCGCGCATCTCGCCACCCACTGTCTCGAGCGTCGCGCTTCGTTCCCTGGCCGGGGCAGGAATTTGCACTCGCGGCGTCGGCATCACGACCACGGTCGCTGTTTAATTAAGCGGCTGATGAGATCAGTACATAGAGTCATTAGCAGAAACTGGCGCCGATGCGGAATATGCAGTGCTACGGCATCTCTGCTTTGTGATAACCGTCCGACAGTCACGTGGGCAGCTTTGTTTATACCAAATCCAACCTCTGGTGGCACCTGCTGAATGCAAAACTGGGACTTGCCGCATTAAAAACGTCTTTAAACAACCATCACCAGCTCAAGTAAATTTAGTTTCTACTCGTGATAAATAGGTCATTAGCTACTTACTGCAAAAAAAGAAGAAAAAAAACAAGATAAAAATTTTTGTCACTGCCCCTTCAACAATATCAATTTATTCCAAAGTTCATCTCGCGTTGACGGCTGCCAGTACTTGAAGAACGAGCAATCTACGGGAAAGTTCGCGTACATGAAAGAGTTCTGAAAGCGAAAGGCGAGCTGTCTCTCCTATCGCATTATGCCTAACTTCGGGTTTAAGGAGATTCCACTTCTGATATAGAGAAGGCTGTGGCTAGCATTCCGTCCAGACGGAACGGAGCTCTGCGGGTTATCCTTCCGTCCAGACAGAATACAACTGAGAGCTTAGCGTTCCGTCCAGACGGAGCCGGCGTGAAATTTGTACAGTTCCGTCCAGACGAAAGCAAAACCGGCTGATTAGACGCCATGCTCACTCTTACGTCTGTCGTCGGCAGTGCCTCGTGCTTGTCAGTGCATCATCTATGTATGTACATCTGTGTAAATAAACGTTGTGTTACAAAAAAAATTCAGATTTGGTGTGGAGGCTGCGCTTCCGACAATGGCACTCTTGTACCGGGTTCGATTCGGCCCGGACATGCTTTGTTTATTATTTTTTTTTGCGCGGTTGTGCCAGCGTTTGGTAATAGCTAACTTCGAGAGCAGTCGGTCTTGATTTTGCACTCAACCGGCCGCTCCGCTACATATAGAGCCAAGGCCGACGTATCCATCGCCAGAGTTCCGATCATCTGTAGTTCGTAATGGTGATCACTAATTAACGGTTATTCTGGCTAGTCAATGAGCGGGAGCGGTTCATTCGGCTGGGTAAATATCAAGAAAGACTGCTCTCGCTGCTTGTTGTTTAGTGGGCGAGGTCGAGGTAGCGGCTTGGAGTTCCGTTTTACACAGTTAGAGTTTGTATGGAGACTCGGCAGAAGTAACCCCAGTTAAGTCTAACCGTGGTTACTAAACCTTAACCGCGGTTATCGTAAACTGCGGTTTTGGCTGTTACACGCGAAATTTTAAGTGTGATGACCGCGGTCACTTGGTTGTGAGCGTAACAAAAACAAATTAACACACTTTTAACTTCACAATAAAAAACAAAATGGAAGCAGTGTAGACAAAAGGAAATATCGTTAAAACAGTCGGTTCAGACCCAAATGCAACGCACTCGCGCGCATTGAGATTTAGGAGAGGGGCTTCCACAACAGCTCGCAACCGGCTTGGTTTTCTCGCGTTTGCTCGGTGTTGGGAACTTTAGGCTCAGCATCGCGGTGGATATTTGACCGCCGGTCCGCCGCTATCTCTGCAACTGCGGATTACAATCCATAGCACAATTTTTCACCACACTAACATCTACTTTCTCGCATGTGGCAGTTCTTTTCCGCAGTCAGATTGATTTCGAAGAGCGGCGACAAGCTGTTGCTGTCGCGGTCTGTGCCGGTTCGAGCCGGTTTCAGTGCCGTGCGGGCAGGCACGCCGGCATGTTTGCAGGCACGAGCGACGTGCGTGCCGATCGTTTCCGAGCGCTGAAAACGCACCATGATTGCCTGCTTTGACGAACGACGCGCAGAATTGACAAATTTAGCACGGCTTTTGTCGTAGTTGATCGGGTGGATCGGGAACCGAGCCGCTGCTGACTGGCAGTCGCGCTGACTGCGAGAGCGACGCAAAGAACGCAAGCGTCTCTTGGGGGCAGCTTTGTGGCGCCCGCTATTTGAGAACCTTCGTCTCCTACGAACGCGAGGTGCTTTTAAACGCGGAGCATTTCAGTAACTCACGATGTCTCCCGCGTTGACGTCCGTAGTCGTAGTCCGCACCCCTCCCCCTACACTATATATAAAAAAAATACTATCCGGCGCCTGGTTTCGATCCCTTGACCCTGCGGGCGGAACGCAATGTACATGGTGCTCTACCCACTGTGCCACAAAGCCGACAGAGAATGGGAGGCTACGAACGCGCCTTATATCCTTGACTACGTCAAGAAGCTGCGGATACAACGCATTCACTACCACCAACTCCCCAAACACTAAACGTCAACGCAATACACCCACCCCCTATACGACGCATTTACTCCAGTCCCCCTCGCGGGGAGATGGGCCCAATTTTTTTTATTTTGTTACCACCGCTGATGCGCCGCAACTTGCGTCCCAACGGACTTGTGCGATTTTGAGCACTGCGGTTGCGGGAACTGGGGTTAGCGTGACCGAACTGAGGTGGCCGAGCTCAGTGTGCATTAACCACGGTTAGCCGGGTAACCGCAGTTTCGTTTGTAGTGTAACGCAGCAAACTGCGGTTCGCTAAACCGTGGTGAACCGTGCCCGTGTAACTAGGGTATTAGTCCGATTGCCTTTGTTAATTTTTACCCAACCGGTCAAACCGCTTCCGCTCATTGACTAGCCAGAGTCACATTTGATTTATAATCACTCTCAATGAGATGATCGGCCGCCAAATGAACCGCCAAGCTCCACCACGCCCGTTTCACAACAAGCAGCGCGACCAGTCTTTCTTGATATGTACCCAGCCGAACGACCCCCTTCCGCTGATTGACTAGCAAGAATAACCGTAATTAGTCATCACCATTATGAACTACAGATCCCCGCACGGGGCACCTTGGGTATTCATGGTGACGGTGAGCAGCGACATCGCGGACCCCGAGCTCCCATACATAAGCTGTGTCCAACCGTGGCGAGGTGTTTAAAGGTGAAGGGTTAAAGCCGTAAACGGTGGCCGTCGGAGCCTTGGTCAAGCTCCGGCCGATGGGCTCCCTGCCTGTATACCAGGCAGGAAGCTCCGGGACCTCTTTGAATACCATGGTAAGGTCAAAGGAAAAAGTACCCCCGTCTGCCTGCTTTCCAATGCATCATATGGCATTTTCAAACCCCCCCCCCTCCCCCAAACGTTATCGGTCCCTGAAAAGGGGCCGCACCGAAGTATCCTTTCCTCCTTTGTCTTCGATCTCCATTCCAAAGTCCGATAATTTCTCGCGCTTCCTGGTAATGGAATCCCTGGATAAATCAAAACCCATCACTTCTCAGTTTGTCTTTCTCATTTCCAAGTTTCTTGAAAGCCTTGTAGGCAAATCGTACAAGGCTTTCTAAAAAAAGCTCACAATTGGAGAAGTCCTAATTGAAGTTCAAAACAAACAACAATCCTGTAACCTCTTGAAGCAAACGCGTATGGTTGATGTTGACATCAAGATCACGCCCCATCGCAGTCTGAATAGCTGCCAGGGCGTGGTCTCTGATAGAGATCTAATAAATGAGACTGAAGCAGATCTACTAGACGGCCTTAGCGATCAGGGCGTGACAGCAGTGCGGCGAATCACGATACGCCGAAACGACCAAACAATAGCTACTAAACACATAATCTTGACATTTGACCGCTCAACACTTCCTGAGTTCTAAGGCGGAGTTCTAAGCTGCACTCTCTTCATAGTAACGATGAACTCCCTTGGGAAGGCACTGCCGCCTGCAATTTCTTACTCCATGTATGTAGATGATGTGCAGATATCTTTTAAATCATGTAATATGTCAATATGCGAACGCCAAGTCCATCTCGGCGTCAAGAAACTTGCCAGCTGGGCAGACAAGAATTGTTTTAAATTGAATCCTGTAAAAAGCTCCTGCGTTGTCTTCTCTAGGAATCGTGGTGTCCATATTGACCCAGACATTACTCTTAATGGCGTGTTGCTTCCTGTGAACAAGGAGCACAAGTTTGTAGGTGTTGTGTTTGACCACAAACTCACATTCATCCCACATATCAAGAAAATTAAGCATAAATGTATGAAAACAATGAATATACTTAAGGTTCTCTCCCACCAATCCTATGGTTCCGACAAAGAACTCCTACTACGGCTCTATACTGCTTTGGTTGGTTCTCGTTTAGACTATTGCAGTGTGGTATATGGGTCGGCGACTAAAACACCGTTGCGAATGCTTGACCCAGTGCTACACTTGGGGCTACGGCTTGCGTAGGGTGCTTTTCGCAGTAGCCCTGTCGAGAGTCTGTATGTCGAATGTAATAAGTGGAGCCTTGAGAACCAGCGAACGTACAAGGACTTACTTTATGATTTTAAAATTTCATCGCTTAATAACCATCCTTTTTATCCTGTCTTTAACGATACATCCACATCTGTGCAGTTTGTAAATCGCCCGTCCGTTGCTCTGCCCTTTTCACTTCGAGTTAGAGAGCGAGCCTCGGATCTCAGCGCTTCGTTTTTAGATGTGTACAGGTCATCCTTTTTAAACATTTTACCGCCTTGGCAAGTTCTCCCTGTGTCCTGTGACCTTTCTTTTAAAAAACTGACAAAAATCAGGTACCGCGAGCTGAAATACTGCCGCACTTTCTTCCTTTGCAGTTTAAATACCCACGTGCGGAATTGTACATTGACACTTCTAAAACCTCCACTATGGTGTCGTGCGCTGCTCATGGTCCAAATTTTAATGCAGCCAGAACCATGAGCGTGCACACAACAATTTTTTCAGAAGAAGCGTATGGAATTTTACTGATTGTACGACACATTCTTGAAAATCGAATTCCCAATTCCATCATCTACACAGATTCTTTGAGTGTTGTTCACGCACTATCATCGCATACACCCCCAAAAAACCACATAGTTAATCTTGTATTCAACACTATCATGTCCGTGTATGCACAAAAGCATGAGCTGGTCCTCTGCTGGGTCCCAGGACACGCTGGGATCGCTGGGAACGAGTTGGCAGACGAGAGGGCCGGTGCTGCTGCACTCAAGAACACTGTAGACATAACAACCGTACCATATACAGACCTCAAGCCACACATAAGGCAACACTTGCGTAGAGCATGGCAAACACACTGGAATGAGCAGACAGATAACCAGCTACATGTAATAAAGGCACACTTGGGACGGTACGCAGCTGTCTCACACAACAGAAACACAGAAGTCGCCTTGGCTAGGCTACGGATAGGGCACATGCATGCAACTCACTCGTATCTGCTGACGGGATCTCCTAGACCTTAGTGCAGCAGCTGCGGAGAGGCCCTATCTGTAGTGCACATACTAATAACATGCAAGACACTTCACACAACACGACACAAACACTTCAGAGAACTCTACAGACAACATATCCCCCTACATTCATCACTGTTTCTTGGTGACGACGCCATGGTTTCCGTGAAACGTGTGTTTGAGTATTTGTCAGACATCAAATTTTTAAACCTCATTTCATATCACGCATATTCAAATCTGGCCCTATATACCAGCCATCACCATTATCTTTAATTGATTTTACTATGTTCGGTTTACTCGTTTTTACACCTACCTTATCGGGGTAATCACTTCGCTTCATTAAATAACTTCTTCTCTGGCGCTGTTTGCCCTCGTAGGCCTTGCGCCATTAAACACCAACCATCATCATCATCATCATCGAACTACAGATGATCGGAACTCTGGCGATGGATTCATCGGCGTGGCTCTAGTGAGCGGTAGCGGAGCGGCCGGTTGAGTGCAAAATCAAGACCGACTGCTCTCGAAGTTAGCTGTTACTAAACGCTGGCACAACCGCGCAAAAAAAAGCATATACGGGGGGAATCGATCCCGCTACAAGAGTGCCATTGTCGGAGGCGCCTCCTCAAGACCAAATCTGGAGAGTGAGCATGGCGTCTAGTCAGCCGGTTTTGCTTTCGTCTGGACGGAACTGTACAAATTTCACGCCGGCTCCGTCTGGACGGAACGCTAGACGCTCAGTTGTATTCCGTCTGGACGGAAGGATAACCCGCAGAGCTCCGTTCCGTCTGGACGGAACTTTACCACTTGTTATCGTTCCGTCTGGACGGAACGCTAGACACAGCCTATAGAGAAATATCGAGTGTTGGGAGAATAATCTGTGGGCAATTTGATTCACATTTCCGAAAATTGCGCCACCCAGTAGCCAAGTATTAAGTTTCCACAGGTCCCTATGAGTCAGCACCCTACGTGGCCTTGAGCTACCGAAATAAACGGATACCATACAGTGGTCACGAAAAACGTATATGACGTACGTTGCAGTGAGAAACGGCAGAAGGTTCCGCTGCTGATGTATAAAGGGTTATCAAAGTTAAGTCTGCAGGTTTTAAAAAATTAGGCGCTTATATCTACGTGACGACCATCTCTACAGTGAGGTTATGCACCAAGTGGGACACAAAATGATGTGTAATTATTTATGTATGTGGCCAAATTATTTAAAATTTACTCATTAACAGTTTACTGGCTGCTGTAAGCGGGCTTGTTTGTATTGAGAAGTTATACAGAATCGTGCATCTGCACTGTTTCATTTGGAAGAATTCTTCTAGCCAATTCGTACTGCGAGATATCTAACTGCAAAGTTTATTTGTCGTTCGAAAGATTGCGCATGCCAGGCCACGAGAACCGGCACAAAGCTCCTGCCTTTTGTGACGAGCCTTCTGTGCACGGTGGTTAGTTTGACCACGAGGTGGAGGCATAGGTAAAAGTGATAACAGTCACCGTTTCAGTTTTGGCTTGTGTAATCGCGAACTGCAGTGCTCGGAACCGCTGCTGTTCCGTAATTTCGTCAGCTGAGAGTGAAAAAGGGGCAATTATGGCTTTTGCGTATGCATCCGCCCCGTTGTCAAACTAAACACCTTGCGCAGCAGGCACATCACAAAAGGGGGAAGTTTTGCGCCGGTTTTCGTGGCCTTGCATGCTCAATGTTTCAAAAGGCAATTAAACGTTGCAGTTATATATCTCGCACTATGGATGGGCTCGAAGATTTCTTCGAAATGAAACAGTGTAGATGCACAATTTCGTATAACTTCTCAATACAAACAATCCCGCTTACAGCAGCCAGTAAACAGTTAGTTGTAAATTTTAATTAATTTCGCCACATACATCAAAAATTAACACGTTATTTTGTGTCCCACTTGGTGCATAACCTCACTGTAGAGGTAGTCGTCATGTAAGTCTAAGCGCATAATAAAAAAAACCTCTCGACTTAACTTTGATCACTGTATACATTAAGCCGAGGGGGGAATTCGAACTGTATTGGAAATAAGTGAAGTGAGGCGTACTTCTTTTCATCTGACCAACATCAACAATGCCATGCTCGTGTAACGATTCGGACAGGATGGCTACGGTGCAATCAAAGTGCGCAGCTTGTCTAGAATGATTGTTTTTGTTTCAGACACAATTATCACCCATAACAGGACGAAACGATCCTGGCCTGCCAGTCGTGGAGAACTTTCAGCAAAATGTCTAGGACGTTTCGTTGCGTACGAAGGAACTTACCCAGCCATAAAGAGGAGTCACGCTGTCGACAATGAACTGGTGCATGGAGGCAAATAATACGCCAGTCAAGAGCCCTAATGGCAGGGTCACAGCAAATAAAACTCCCGGAATCATCTACCCTACAGGGGAATTAAAAAAAGCGTACTTTTTTGCTGATGAATAGAAAACATACCCCAAACAAGCCCTCATAGTGAGTGACCCTTGCACTGCAATGTTCTAAAAAGAGCTCTAATGCGTCTGCTGCACCCTCATCGCCGCAAAGCTTTGCCTCTTGAATGGCAGCAATGCTTACGTACATCAATTTAAGGAGACGCAAGAGCTGGTACTGTTTTTTCTTGTTCCTGAGGCCTCTCACGCAAAGTGTGGCAGCATGCAATGCTGTGACACGCCATTCCGTCGGAGCAGCTTACGTGATTTCTTCTCCAGTGAAACCACCCTTGCGGATGGCCTTGGACGTTTGAAGCTTTTTTTGGAGCAGGCCAGTGGCGCGCATCCATTAGCTTTGGTAGCTGCGTCAACGTGGTCCTAAATGGTGGACGCCTGCTTTTTGCCGCCACTGGATGATTTGTCTTTGCTGTCAGCAGGAGCAGGCCTTCTGGACGCACAGCATTTCCTTTGGGTTCGTAGCGGGCATTGGCTTTGGTGTTTGCCGTGGGTTATAGCGCGTGCTAACGCGGTCCACTTTGGGAGAGATGTAAAAGCCTGCGGGCGGAACGATCCTGTCTTGCCAGTTATGCATAGAGAACTTTCAGCGGCAAGTTGGGAACTAAATGTGAGGGGCAACAGCCGTGTTTCCCACGTACGAAGAGGGGCCGCCAGCTCGGCTGTTTCTCTAGCCTTGCACCACTACAGTGCAAGCTTCTCCAGCTTTTTTTATTTTGCATAAAATTAAGCATAATAATTGTTTCGGTGCGAACCGTGCAGAAATAGTAAATGCATAAATTGCACTTCATTGAGTTATTCGAACAATGCCTAAGGCGTTTTAAAGGGACCCAGAGAGAGAGAGAGAAACAACTTTATTGAATCGATCCGGCAGTTCAGGGGAGGGGGTGTGGGAGGGGAGACTCTTGCGTGCCCGCTTGCCCCACGGAGGCGGCGGCTGTGCTGCGAGCCCGAAGGCGAGCACCGGTCGTCTCACGCTCCTAGGGGAACGTGGCACGTGCTGGACCTTGTCCTCTGTGGGTAGTCTTGCTGCTTCTTCGTTGTGGTGTTCCATGTCTTCGGACGGAAAGAGACCCAGAAAAGCTTTGTGAAGGTGGCAATCAAACGCATTCAGGTGATAGAACACACAACGGGAGATTTGTGAGCCAAATGTGAGACCCATACGTTGTACGGATAATTTGTAAACAATTTTTGAAGATCGCCTTTCTCAGCCGATGAGCACGACGCCGCAGCAAAGCCGATCGCGGCTGACGCAACGGCCGACCGCGGCTGACGCAACGGCGAGGCGCCCCCCTGATTCGGCCGATCATCGGCCGCCGGCAACGGTCACTTGCCATCGGCTTCCGGCTGCTCTTCCTCCTTCCTGCGCGATCCCCGAGGTAAAAGGCGGGTCCGCAGCGATTGACGCGTGCCTAGGCGCAGGAATGTAGCTAGCGGAGAACGAAAGTCGAGCGTCGCGATGCCACATGACTATTCCCAGCGTGTCCAGCTGCTTTGAAAGAAGCAGAGAGGGAGAAGGAATCGATCGGCAAGGGGGGAGAGGTGCACTTACTTGCTTCTCGCGCAGCTAATACTGAATGTAGATCAATATTCCAACGGCATTGCCATCGCTATAGTGGTACTAACGCGACAATACAGGCCTTTTGTAACTTTTACAAAAGGCTTTTCTGGTTCCCATTAAGGTTACAATATAAAACTTTTGATAACGGGGATGTTTAAGGCTTGAGTTATATAGGCCGTGCCGGTGGTTAAACGAAAATCGCTGCAGCAAAGTAAGGAGGAAAATTGTAGGCCAGAAGTGTGACTGGAAATAACGAGGAACCAAGGAGCCGGTAATCAGGTGTGGGGAGTGTGCGTTGCGGCGCAGGTGGTCGCTACGCCGGGCGTTTCTCAAAACTCGGTGCAGCAAATCGTGCAAGGGGAAACTGATAAGCCAAGAAGTGTAGAGGGGAAGTGGTGAGTAGGCAACGAGATGACGAGCAGGTGTGGGGAGTGTGCGTCGCGGTGCAGGCATTCGGGAGGGGAGGCGCGCGGTGGTGATAGGCTGCGCCTAGTGATTGCATAAGCTCTAACGTTCAGGGGTTATTCTAGTTGAGTGAGGCAGCGTGCACTCGCCTGGGCAGCGTCGGCATCTTTGTCCGATCTACTGATAAGATGGGCACACCCAAGATGTGCTCTCTGCTGAGGAAGAAGCACAGCGCAGGAGAAAGAAGAAGGAAGGCGGTCGTGAGCGTGTGAAACAGCGTCGGAAAGATCTGGAATTCCGGGAGGGGACTGCCAGAGGTAAAAGCCAAGTTAAAGCTGGTGAAAACTACCAGATCCGCTGTTTTGTCACTCTTCGCATCTCATTTGCGAAGGTGTCAGAAGTTGATTGGTGTGGCTCCCTTCCGGTTGTGAAAGAAAGTTGTTTTGCATGATGACATATTTATTTATTTATTTATAATTATTAAAAGGAGGTATGCGGCCACAACAAATGGGAGTTTATTTTTGTTGTGATAAAAGATGGTTTGGAATGAAAGAGCGTGATTATTATTGGTATATCGCCATCTGAAAAATTTTGTTCTCGACAGGCATACACTGTTTTTGTTTCTATCAACGTGTTTTTTCCTAGTGCTAGCTGGCCAAGGGCTTTGGTTTTTTTGTTGCTTTGCGTGGTTTGTGCCTGTCAGTAACTTTGATACGAACTCTTGTAGCCATACTAGAGTCAGATCCTCCGTGAGACGTAAGCACAACGTGGTTTTCCGACAGTTTGTGAAGATCAGGACACACTTGTGTCAAATCGGTAACGCTGTGCACATATTGGTATGTCTGCCTTAAGGGTGTTTCTAGACAGATGACAAATTTTCCCTCGAAATGGGTCTTTACAGTCCAGTTTGCAACCTGAAAAGAAAAGCGGTCGAAATGAATACACCAAGAAATAATATTAGGGTCTTGATTCTTTATTTGTTTTTTGGAAGGCGTTGGATAATGGCTGACCTTTTGTTTGTAGGCCAAAGAAGATGAGGCTGTAGCTATGAATACTTGTGATGGGCTTTTTTGCTTTTGCGCATCAGCAAACTTCTCATAGCTTTTTGTATTTTCTGCCATGTTTATTTTTTAGACTTCGCTGCTATTAAAAGCATGAAAAAACATGTCCTGCAGTTGTGGAATTGCTGCGTGTTTACGCACCGTGCTCCCTCACCGGCTGTGTGTAAATGCTCGTGCGCTGTAAAGGAGGTGCTGATAAGTGCGCAAGGAACACATGTGATGCACGTTGTAACACACGTTAGGCCATTCGCGGCCACAGCGTATCTTTCACTCCACTACGTTAAGAAGCATGTTTATGTGCGCGTAGATTATTGAGGCCCTCGCAAGTAAACAGGTATGTTATTCCGCCCTGTGGACCCGCCGCGGTGGCTCAGTGGATAAGGCGTGGCGCTGCTGAGCACGAGGTCGCGGGCTCGATTCCCGGCCGCAGTGGCCACTTTTCTGATGGAGGAGAAAAGCGAAAAAGCCCGTGGGTACGATATTTCGGCGCACATTAGAGATCCCCGGGTGGTGAAAATTATTCCGGAGCCCTCCACTGCGGCGCGCCTCATCGCCTGCGTTGCGTCGGCGAATTAAACCCTACAATCAAATCAGCAATTACTCGCCCTATGGGAACTAAGGACCCTAAGTGTAATAATGTGCAAGGTATGTGCCTACAGAAGCAAATGAACATTAAAAGTTTAAATATCGTAGTCAAGATATCCTAGAAAAGTCAAGGTATCTTATCCTGGCACATGCTACTTTTCAAATGCGACTGTGTAAATCAACGTAACTAGATAGGTCGCGCACTAGTTTCAAGACGCGGAGGTCATACAAATAAACTGCGAGAGAAGTTGAAACCTGAGCATTCCTGAACAGATGCCGTGCGATCTCCGTTTTTGGTTAGTATATTTTGGGGCACCATAACAATTACCCGAGTAGATTGCTATGCACTTCTACGTGAATCTTGTAATTTTCGACTGGTAGTTGTAAACATGAAAGCGATATTAAACATTCTGCAGATATTGCGGAGCGTCATCAATTCTCGGTATTTTAGCTTCTGTTAATTCCTTTTGTCGCTCAGCAAACATTTACGTGCCCTCCGGAGTGCCCGACGTCACCAGCCAAAGACATACACATTTGCTGTGTCCAGTATTTACGCAGTTTATTATTTCATATCTGCGGAGACTTGGGTAAAGCGGGATATAAGGTCGACACACAGGTCGAAAACGAACAAAGGGCACCTCAGTTGGGAAACGCACCGCTACGACGCACAGGTTGTGTTGCGACAGTGCGCAGTAGCGGTGACACGAGCGCCGACGGCGCACAGAAAGTCAGTGGACAGGGTAGCTATCTTTATCTGTATCGGCACTAGGAGGTATTGCGGTCTACGGGCTCAGTCTATAGAGACGCATCGCGCTCATTGAAACTAGCGCATGGAAACTAGCACTCGCCCGGTACGTTCTCCGAACGCCCCTTGTTCATCTAGCGCAAAATGCTTGCCTCCTTGCTGTTTCTTGTTTCTTTTTTATTTTCCCCTTTAGTTCTCCGAAGGTACATAAATTCGGGCAGGAGGGACGAATAGTTCTGTTGCTGTCCATCTTGCTATAGGTTGCGAAAGAGGCCCGCGACGGCGGTTGGACCCCTTCAAGCATTTTCAAAGCCCTTCTCTGGGATGTCCCAATTGTCCTGTATATAATTTTATACATGCAGTGTACATATTTTAGACTCGCATTTTGTCTCCTGCTTCACGGCGACAGAAGACACGGCGGCGCGTTCCTGAGGGCGGAGAAGAAATGAAATTTAATCTTGGAGTCGACAGCACAGGAACCAGCGCACGCCCGAGCCCAACGACGAGGAGAGCACACCTACAGTTTGGGCTTGCAGTTCTATCTGATCAAAAAAATGCCCGACCACCCCCGAGGAAACAGTGAAGGAAGGCGGCAGGAGGGGCACAAGGTTGGCGCAATTTCAAGGTCGTCGGCGGGTCGTCGCCCACCCAGCGCCGACAGAAAAACGACGGACGGCTGCAGCATGGCCGTCACTACTGCAGGACGAGAACCTGACGGTGCGATCATCCAACGCCGAGGCATCTGGGCACCACCAGTTCCGGGTGAGTCCCCTCATTGGGATTTCTTCTGCGCTCTTTGTACATGAACAGCCCTTTCTGTACACAGACACGCTGCGCGCACCTATATTTCTGCAAACGTCTTAGAAAGATGGCGAACGCGAGTGGAGAAAACGGTGAAAACCAGAACAACGAATCGGGCACCACTTTTACGGATACGATTTCCAACTCTAAATTAAATGGCCAAAAAGAAACCGAAAATCATACAGGCACATATATTGCTCACCCGAACACCGAGAAATGCCGCGTCCTGAATGCGAGGCGTAATATCCGAGCAGTCAGATGAGTTTGACGCTTTGCACTAAACTGCTAACTCCAAGCTTCAAATCGCCGGCGAAGGCCCGATTTGGTTATAGTGAGCGGAGAGCGCACTCGAGGTTTTGAGGTCCCGAAGTAGCTGTGGGGGCAAATTGTCTTCCCTATGATCGCTGAGCGGGTAACGTATTTGTCAGAGTCTCACTCCGGCTCAACAGCGGGGTCATGATGTGCTAAAGGGGGTCGTACTTGACTTGTTGAAGTTGTCGGCGGCCGGGTAACAAAGGCGCCTCCTTGCGGCCACTAGGCAAACGACCGAGACATGGAGGTCATTCGCAATGCCCCTTCAAAGCTATCTAAACTTTTACGTGGTTGCGCGGAAAGTCTCATCGTTTGAGCAGCTTCTTGACCTACTCGTGAGGGAACAGACGAAAGCTTCCATGACTGACGAGACAGCCAACTACGTTTAACTGCGCGAAAGCGAAAATTGGTTCAAGGCCAGCGAACTTGCTGTTTAAACGTTAGAGGAAACGTCCAGAAAAAGAAGGACTTGTAGAAGCTACAGCACTTCCGTCAAAACCGACCTTTAAGGTGGCAGTCAGAACACATAAAACGACACAACCACCCCTTATCCAGGGAAGCTGGGAAAAGGCAAGCGGCCAACAAACAGTAAAACACCCCCTAGCGATAAGTTGGTTGCGTTCGCTGCTCAAATTGGCGTCACTCCATCGGCCTCTGCCCTTATACGGAGAGAGAGGTGAGAGAAAATACGAAATACCCATGGGCTGGCGAAAAGATCGCAGCCCGAAGGTCTGCCGATGGTTCCGCCCCGGCGAGCTGACGGCTACACGCGGCCAAGGTCTGGTTTAGGTACTGACTACAGTGACGGGGCCCGTCGCTTTAAAATATGCGCTACAGTGACGGGGCCCCGTCACTTTAAAATCTGCACTACAGTGACGGGGCCCCCAAAAGTTCCGTCCAGAGGAAACGCAACTCGCGTTGAGAGCAGTCTCTCTTGATTTTTACTCAACCGGCCAAACCGCTACCGCTCACTGACTAGCCAGAATCACTGATAATTATTAATCATTTTTAAATTAATTACAGATGGTCGGACTAACTCTAGCTCTATCCGAACGGATCTCCACGCCGCCACCCGACGCCCGCTTCACAATATTTCAGCGAGAGCAGTCGGTCTTGATTTTTACCTAACCGGCCAAACCGCTACCGCTCACTGACTAGCCAGAATCACTGATAATTATTAATCATTATTATAATTACAGATGGTCGGACTAACTCTAGCTCTATCCGAACGGATCTCCACGCCGCCACCCGCCCGCCCGCTTCACAATATTTCAGCGAGAGCAGTCGGTCTTGATTTTTACCTAACCGGCCAAACCGCTACCGCTCACTGACTAGCCAGAATCACTGATAATTATTAATCATTATTATTAATTACAGATGGTCGAACTACCTCTAGCTCTATCCGAACGGATCTCCACGCCGCCACCCGACGCCCGCTTCACAATATTTTAGCGAGAGCAGTCGGTCTTGATTTTTACCTAACCGGCCAAACCGCTACCGCTCACTGACTAGCCAGAATCACTGATAATTATTAATAAATTATTATTAATTACAGATGGTCGAACTAACTCTAGCTCTATCCGAACGGATCTCCACGCCGCCACCCGACGCCCGCTTCACAATATTTCAGCGAGAGCAGTCGGTCTTGATTTTTACCAAACCGGCCAAACCGCTACCGCTCACTGACTAGCCAGAATACTGATAATTATTAATCATTATTATTAATTACAGATGGTCGAACTAACTCTAGCTCTATCCGAACGGATCCCCAAACGCCGCCACCCGACGCCCGCTTCACAATATTTCAGCGAGAGCAGTCGGTCTTGATTTTTACCTAACCGGCCAAACCGCTACCGCTCACTGACTAGCCAGAATCACTGATAATTATTAATCATTATTAATAATTACAGATGGTTGGACTAACTCTAGCTCTATCCGAACGGATCTCCACGCCGCCACCCGACGCCCGCTTCACAATATTTCAGCGAGAGCAGTCGGTCTTGATTTTTACCTAACCGGCCAAACCGCTACCGCTCACTGACTAGCCAGAATCACTGATAATTAATAATCATTATTAATAATTACAGATGGTCGGACTAACTCTAGCTCTATCCGAACGGATCTCCACGCCGCCACCCGACGCCCGCTTCACAATATTTCAGCGAGAGCAGTCGGTCTTGATTTTTACCTAACCGGCCAAACCGCTACCGCTCACTGACTAGCCAGAATCACTGATAATTATTAATCATTATTATTAATTACAGATGGTCGAACTAACTCTAGCTCTATCCCAACGGATCTCCACGCCGCCACCCGACGCCCGCTTCACAATATTTCAGCGAGAGCAGTCGGTCTTGATTTTTACCTAACCGGCCAAACCGCTACCGCTCACTGACTAGCCAGAATCACTGATAATTATTAATCATTATTAATAATTACAGATGGTCGGACTAACTCTAGCTCTATCCGAACGGATCTCCACGCCGTCACCCGACGCCCGCTTCACAATATTTCAGCGAGAGCAGTCGGTCTTGATTTTTACCTAACCGGCTAAACCGCTACCGCTCACTGACTAGCCAGAATCACTGATAATTATTAATCATAATTATTAATTACAGATGGTCGAACTAACTCTAGCTCTATCCGAACGGATCTCCACGCCGCCACCCGACGCCCGCTTCACAATATTTCAGCGAGAGCAGTCGGTCTTGATTTTTACCTAACCGGCCAAACCGCTACCGCTCACTGACTAGCCAGAATCACTGATAATTATTAATCATTATTAATAATTACAGATGGTCGGACTAACTCTAGCTCTATCCGAACGGATCTCCACGCCGCCACCCGACGCCCGCTTCACAATATTTCAGCGAGAGCAGTCGGTCTTGATTTTTACCTAACCGGCCAAACCGCTTCCGCTCACTGACTAGCCAGAGTCACGGTTAAATATTAATCACTGGTAATAATTACAGGAGATCGGGCGTAACTGGCGATGGCTACGTCGGCCTTGGCTCCAGTGAGCGGGAGCGGTTCGGCCGCTTGAGTAAAAAACCAAGACCGACTGCTCTCACCGCGTGAAAATTTATTTGCTGTTACAAAACGCTAACCACGCGGCCAGACACACACGCACACACACACACACACACACACACACACACACACACACACACACACACACACACACACACACACACAACACAAAATAAAAAAACAACGCGAGAATCGAACCACGGACTACAACGTCCGTAGTCAGCGACTGAACCACTGCACCAAATCCCACAACGAGAAACGGCGGCTAATCGGCTGGTTTTGATTTTGTTATATTGAGGAGGTCCCGTCACTGTAGTGTAGATTTTAAAGTGACGGGGCCCCGTCACTGTAGTGTAGATTTTAAAGTAACGGTGCCCCGTCACTGTAGTGCAGATTTTAAAGTGACGGGGCGCTGTCACTGTAGTCAGTACCTCTGGTTTAAGGGCAGGATGTTTTACGCGATTTCCAACACAGGCGCCGAAACAACATTCCTTCGTGATGGGATCGCACCGGATGAACTCCGAACCCTGCACGGCACGATTGACCTCGTGTCGGGATTCGGCGACAGGTTAAAGCGAAACTCGTAGGCCCCGCAGGGGGCATCTGTTAAAGCATATGTTTGCGTGGACTGTGCGACACCATAGACCTCCGAGCACCCACGTCGAGCCGTTCATGGCAGCGCCGTATTCGGGGAGAATAGGATCCTGATGGTTGAGCCTACGCCGAGTGCTTGGACCTTTAAGGCCCTTTGAGGAAGGCAACGCACCACTTTGGCCTCCGCTTCTCGTAAGCGGCACCTCCGGCCTGACCCGCCCGAGGGGAATCGGCAGTCGCCTTTTTCTGTCCTCTCCTTCATGTTTCACTTTCCTATCTCCTTTCTAACAACTTTCCTGTCGTCTTGTTCCTTCTTCAGTTTCCCTTTTTCCTGGGGGCTAGGGTTAACCCCGCGTTGTGAACGACCCTGAGGTAAGCCATATTTGGTTATAGTCGTAGGGCATAAGTGGCGTGGGCAGGACTTGCCCGCGAGTTCCTGTCCCATCCCCTTGTTGGGCTCCACGGTAGGTGGCTGGCAGCATGACCGGAGAGATTTTTTGTTTTAAGGCTTCAATTTCTGGACAAAATGTTCTCTATCGGAAACGAGGAGGCACCGATGTAACCGCAATATTTCTCATGAAAAATGCCAGCAACTTCCTACGCTTCCACGTGGTACACAGCAATATCCCAGAGAAAACTGCAATGATTGTCTCGCCATTCCTCTTTACAAAGACTCTAACAGCTACCACAGGTGAAGGCTACAAGGTCAATAAACTAGCGAAGGGAGACCTCCTTCTCGAAGTATTGTACAAACAACAGCAGGAAAAGCTCTCAGAAATGACGTCTTCTAGAGATCCCCATAACGGTCAGCGAACACCGGTCACTGAACACAGTCTGCGGAGTAATCTCAAACGAGGACCTAAAATACACGACTGAAGGTGAGCTCCTGGAAGGTCTAAAAAATCAGAACGTCACAGATGTCTATCTAATCAAAATCAAGCGGGAAAACAAAGAAATCCAGACAAAGCACATCGTTCTTACTTCTGCGTCAAGCGTAGTTCTGGAATTTGTGGAGGTAGGCTACACAAAGATGAAACTGAAACCGTACATACCAAACACTAGTCAATGCTAGAAATACCAACGATACCGCCACGGCTCGCTCAGCTGCCGGGCCAAACACACATGCGCGAATTATGCCTCCCATGAACATCCCCATGAAAAACGTGAAGCCCAAACATACTTTTGTGTGAACAGTGAGGGCAACCTACGCAACGTGCTCAAGTGTTTGCCCAGCATTGAAAAAAGAAAAAGAGCTAACCAGACTCAAGGCGACCCTCACCGGCGCATACCCGACCATACTCGGCTGTGGTGCAACAGGGCGCGGCATCACAGCGGTCTTCGGCGCCTGCTGAAGCCACACAGAGTGACGCTGAAGCAAAACCCCCCGCGCCATGGGTGGAAGCAGCTAGCGCTGCGCCACCATCCCCAAAGCGGTCGAACCCTTGTTCGGCAGTCCCCAAGGCCTCACCCTACACGGTGACGTCGAACACTTGAACACCCTTGCTTTCGGCACGAACCTCCAGCTTATCTGAAGAGACAATGGACACAACTGAAGGAGGTTCTAGGCCGTCTACTTCGGAGGGGCTGTGAAACTCCCTCGAAAATGCAAAGAAAAACGAACATCGAATCACGGGACCGAAAACATAGTTGTCAAACAACGGACGCAAGTTTGTACTTACGCCCGATCACAGAGAACGTTATGCGGAGTGATAGAACCAGGTTACTCATTAGTGACTCATCCTGCATTCACGCCGCGTTTTGGCATTAACAGTGTTTTGCTAGACGGAATTGCCTCGTGGTGCCCAACAACGTTTTCATCAGAATAGGAAGATCAGATAATGTGCGATTACTGCCTCGGAAGGTCACGTTTAGGGGAAACGTCTTGCTATGTTCTTGGCAACCATTAGAATATAGTCTATGCAAAAGTAAAGAAGATACCGCAGTGAAATTTATTTTCGTGGAACATTTTTGATTGTTTGTTACGCATAGCTCAAAAAAGTATTCCGGATCCCTCACGTCCGTCTGTCTCTCGGTCCCTGGGCCCCTCGCGTTATGAAACCGGCGTTTATCCGATTGAGCTATCATCAAATTCCGGGCGCGCAGCTTTTCCCCTTCGGGTTCATAGCGCGGGCGTTGGCTTTGGACTTCGCCGAGGGGTCTAGCGCGTCCTAACGCGGTACATTTTGGGACAGTTGTGAAAGCCTGCGGACGAAACGATCCATGCCTGTCAGCCATGGAAAGCTTTCAGCTGCAAGTTCAGGGACATATGTAAGGTGATGACATCAACACCAGCCTATCTACGCCTACTGAAGGGCAAAGCTCTCCCATAATTCTCCAATTATCCCGGTCCTGTGATAACTGCGACCAATGTATCCCCGCAAACGTCTTGATCTCATCTGCCCATCTAACTTTATGCCGCCCCCTGCCACGCCTCCTCTTAGGGATACACTCTGTTACCCTTAATGACCAACGATTATCTTGCCTTCGCATTACATGCCCTGCCCACGTCCATTTCTTCTTCTTTATTTCTACTAATACGTCCCTGAACATACCCACCTCCGCTCTCTTCTTGTCCCTCAATGTTACACCTATTATCTTCCGTTGGGCTGCGTCGTCCCCAACTTAATTTGAACCCTCTCAGTGAGCCTACAAGTTTCTGCCCTGTAGATGAGTTATGATGACGGAGGTAATGACATATGGAGTGGAAAATTGGCGCCTCACTAGAACAGTTGAAACAGCACGGAGGTGGGTTCAACGGGCCATTGAACGAATACTACTTCGAGACAGGAAACGAACTTCCTTGTTCAGAGAACACAATGCAGTAGAAGATATCATGGGCCAAATTCCGAAAAACAATTGGACTTGGGCAGGGCGTGTAGTGAGACGAAATGACCACCGGCGGACCGCCAGGGTAACACAAATGATGGAGGGACGAGAATGAAAAAGGGAAAGGTTATTAATTGTATGGAAGGAAGAAATAAGAAAATTCGGAGGCAAAGATTGAACTCTGGCACCTCAGAAAAGGGGGGATTGGAGGTAAAGTGGCGATACTTTTCTCCTGCAGTGGACCTAAATAAGACGGCGATGATGATTGTGATAATGCTAGTGGTACGTCCTGCATTATATATTTCCAAGGATGTTATTCACTGTGGTTTGTTTGAAATACACAGCGTAACATCGGAGTATTTATAACTTTCAAGCAGTAGGAAAAACCCCAAATACTTATCGAGCACACTATAATACGCATGCAGGCCAATAATGACAGTGGTTGTTAGTGTTTAAGAGGTGAAAACGATACCCTTCAGGGAATGAAACCATGATTTAAAGCCGTCATACAAATAAAGCCGTCATACAAGCCGTCACAAATTGAGACAGATTGGACACCGAGAGAAGGGTTTAGATAAAAGAGGAAGACCAATTACTCGATGGAGGGAAGAAATAAGAAATTCGGAGGCAAAAAATGGACTCGGCCAGTGCGAGAGAGGAGCGGTTGGTGGCCGATTGAAGAGCCTTTTGCCCTGGAGTGGAAATAGTGGGCTGATGATGATGATGATTATGCAACATCCGGGTCTCCGACAAGACGAGAGGGGCTGCCGGCTCGGCTGTTTCCCCATCCTTGTAGCACTCGTGCAAGCTACGCCAATTTTTATATGCGACGCATCTCTTGCTCTGAGGCATGTCCCTCCTGCGTCGGCATCGGCGGCGTCCGCACGCCACCTGCGCATGCGCGACTCTCCTCCGCTCTTCTCTCCGACAGCTGTGCGCAACACTCTCACTCCGTCTCATTATCATAAACAACAGCTGCGTGCGCTGCTTATCTCGCTTCGCTCCGCTCCCGTGCGCAAGGCGCGCATGCGCGACTCTCTCGCTGTCTCGTCTCCTTCAGGCGCTGTGAATATAAAGCGGTTGCGCGCTGCGGCGGTTCAGCAGCGCTTGCCCTCGTTCGATCGCGTCAAAACGTGTTCACCCGATGTGATAAGCAACACCGCGTCCAGACGGAAGACACCAGAGGTTGGACCCTGCCGGATGGCTGTTATCACACCAGCGTTTCCTCGCGGCGAAGTAGGCGTAATTTTCTTTGCAATTGGATGCACATGTTATTGTTCCCCACCGTTGCGAACCCGACCCGTCGGTCATTTGTGGTTGGTTGGTTGATTATGATGTTTAAAGCTCAGTCGCTACAGCGGCGATGGGGCGCGCCCGAGTGGGGGGCTCCGGATTAATTTTGATCACCTGGGGATCTGTAACGTGCGCCGAAATCTCGAACACACGGGCGTTTTCGCTTCTCGCCTTTGGGTTGGCCCAGGGGTTAGGTTGTTGGTTTCACAGCGTAAATGGCTCTGGTGGGATTTCCGGAATATCCCTAACCACGTTTGTTTGTGCAGGCTTGGGGATTTTCTGCCTACGCCGGACGGATTTGTGTAGGCCTATACAGCTCTGTTGTTGATAATACATATTTCTTCCACTAATGAGCTTAGTTGGCTTTACCCACTTGGTGAGCTTTACCAAAAGCCGTTGATTTTTATTGAGAGGCTTTTTGAAAATTCATGTTATTTCGGCAAATGTATGTTGCAAAAATGCTCGGATTTTGGAGGCTATTTACATTGGAGAAGAAAAACTGTGCGTAGAAATTGAACTAAGATGAAGGGACAGGGCAGGCGCAGTGTCGTCTTTGTCGTGTTCTTTACCTGCATTTTTTCTTATTAAAGTTGTAAAACAGTCCAGTCACAGTATGCTCTATGGAGCTTTGCATCCGGGCTTTTTCTGAAAGTTTCCTCACTTTATGGGAAAATGGTCTTGAGAAAGATATACTTCTGACTTTACGCGCGAACTCTGCACATACGCTATAGAATGGGCCGTGATGATTTTGTGTTACTTGAGTGGTCTTGAACGTGCACCGACGCATCTAAACGCGAATGTTTTCGTTTTTTGACTGCACCATAAAAACTGGCACTGGGGAAAAGATCAAACTGACGGATTTTTTTGAAAACCGCAATGATGTAGAATCATAACCACTGCGGATACTTCTGAGCAATATTTTGACATAATGAACTTTTGCTTCAAACGTTTTTGCGCTACTGAAGAGCGACATTACTTTTTCACCCAACACGACAAATAAACATTATTTAGAAGTTCGAAACGCGCTTTTACACTCTACAAATTAGCCGCATGTGAGCTTTACCAGAATGCTCCAGCACGAACAACCAGCGGGACGAAATGATTGAATTAAGCGAATGAAGGTATCCAGCGCGCGATGAGAGTAAAAATAGAATCTGCTCAAGGAAAACAGCGTAAGGCTTGCATCTGCGCTGTTTCCCGTGCGTAGATTCTACTTTCTTGCTCAAATCGTATGCTTATCAAGATCTTCCGCGTAATTTGAACATTTCGTCAAGCTGAGAACTATTCTGTAGCATTTTTGTGATTCCCACGAGCGTAGTACTGAGGCGTTGTAACAAATCTACCTTTTTCACGGCTTGGCCGCAGCTATTCTAATTGTTTTAAAAGTGATATCGTTACGCGTACCACGTGATTGCACTTCGTTTTTGGCTGTTGCTTACCACTTTGTCTTCTTCCTTTATGACATCAACGATGACCAAAGACCGACTAGGCAGTGGCACTGTTGCCTTTACTTGTACTGTACGCGTCTCGGTGACGGTCTCGGTGTTGTATTCTCTCCAGTACCGGGTGGAGTCCTGTGTTCCGGCCACTGTGAAAATGCCTGTGATGCCTGCCACTACGTTAGTCCCAGCGTTTAGCTCATTTGTGTGCCTAGTCCACACTTTATACACGTTTGTCACTTCCACTTTGTCCGTGAACGTCATCTTTTCTTCAGTTCTTTTCTTAGTGTGGTCGTACGTGAGTCTGTGCACGTGAGTCACTCTTGTTCTTACTTCCATCCTCCGCTGCTCGAATCGGACCGACTCTTGAAACCAGTGTATTTTTGCCCTAGAATCGATTAAAAGATTTACAGTAAATAGAAACCAGCAGCAAATAACTGCATCTAAACTGTTCCTCTAGCGGTTAAAAAACATTGCTGGATGAAGTTCCGAGATAGCATGGCTGCATTAAGCGTTTTATAAATTGAAAAACTAGGCTACACAAACCAGCGCATCTTGAATGTAAAGCAAATAAATCATCTACCGTCTCACGTAAGACATCCTCTCTTTATAGAAAAAACGGGACAGGAAATAGAAAGTAAGCACTAGGGGCATTCTTAAACTTGTTGGAAGTTTGAAAAGGACGTCATGTCTTCAGAAATAAATGAGAATAAACGGGTGATGATTTTTTTTCTACAACGTAATAAAAATTTAGAAAAGTCTATAAAAAAAACTGGTTGCCGTTGCAAGAAAACATAGCCCTTGCAGGATTAGAAAAAAAAAGAAACACTAGTGTAACCGAAACCGCGGGAAGGCGCACTCCCGAGATAGCCAAGTTTTTTTAAAGCAGCACGTTGCTGGAGTTGGTGGAAGGTAGTTATTATACTAGCATTAGGCCAAAATACACAGACCTTGCGTCACCACATAACTTATCGACTAAATAGAACGCCTGTAATCACATGCTAATCGATATTGGTGAAAATGTGAATTCAAGATAAGGGCAATTAGTGAAGTTCGAAAGTGGAATTGACTAAATAGGACCCATTCCCGAGTACCACTACCAGTTTGCGTGAAAACGGGACAGAGATATCCTAAATAACCAACTATGGAAGAAGCGACACACTCGTCATTCCCTGTCTCTTTGATGTACTGTGCTCATTACCAACTTTTTTCAGTTTCTATACCACGCACATCCACTAGGTGACCAGAATTTAACGCTGAAAAATGTATAAGTACACACTCAGTTTAGAACGAACAGCCGGGACCTGTTAACGTTGAGAGCTAGTACAATACCTAGGGGGGGGGGGGGAAGCTTAGCTGTGCTACTAGTGAAGCTCTCAGTCATCAAATAGGATGTTGTGGAATAAGAAATTTAAGTAGGTTGAATAGCAGGCTTTTTTGATGCTACCGAGAGTATGACGAAAGGCCGGAGTTCGGTGTAGGTTTGCTGGTACACAAACAGATGGCAGGAACAAAAAGTAAAATATTTGGTTTGACGCGCCGAAGTTAGTCTTCTACTCTAAGGTGCGCCATAGGGGAGTGCTCCACAGTAAGTTTGACCATTTTGGAATCTTCAACTCGCGTCGAAATTTTGAACCTGGGGAGTTTTTCCTTTTCGCCTCGATCTGAAAAGCGGAACCGCAGCCGGGATAGAACCCACGTCGTTGGATTCAGCAGCCCAATGGCTTAGTCACAGAGCCAGATCAGCGAGAGATTTCGGGAGCGTGGAAGAATTCTACACCATCAGCGAAAGGGTAGGAACCATTGTGATGAAGTAAATAATATTTGTATGTTCAATATATTGCAGGTCTGTGCATCAGCCTGTAACACACTAACGCGCAGCTTCTAACTCCTGAAACCTAAAAGGTGAAGATGGAAACGTGAGCTTGAACTCTTGTGAGAAAAAGCAACTTTTTCTTTCCTTGTGTAGGAAGGAGATGCCATGTTTTCCTTTTGCTGTTGTTGCTTGCTAAGCTTGTGATCGTCTTCATATTTCCATGGGGCTTCACAACGGTTGTAGATGAACACACTGTCATCCTGGAAATATAAATAGCCACTTTGCGCTTGAAATGCAGCTGAAGGTCTGATCTCTCGTGAAACGAACAAATGCATACAGTCGAGTCTCTTGCAGGCGATGTGTTTCAAGCGGTAATAAGACCGGAGGGCCATAACATGAGCAATGCAGCGCATCTAGCGACGCGCTTTGGAGCTAGCGCGCCGGCAGTTCCTGCTACGCTGTATACTCTCAGTATGGGCTTAACGACTTCTATATAGCTTTAAAGGACACACAATCGCGGAGAAACGAAATGCGAACACGAAAGTACGAACCAAAACACGCAAAAGTACAAAATACCGTTCGTTGATATCTAATAATGGCGCGCTATTGGGATATTTGGAAAGCCACATTTCCCAACTTTGTTTTTGTAAATAAGGCCCACGTCAGTTTGACTTGCATGTGAAGAAATCGCGTCATCTTTGTGTTGGTCCATATTTTCGTGTTCGCGTTTCATTTCTACATGACTGTGCATGACTGGAAAGAGTTACTGTATGACGCTATTTCAGACTGTTGGCCCAAAGGTATCCTGTACACTGCAGTATAGGGCTCGAATTTAGTTGAGCCTCCGTATGCCACTAAGTAGTACAACACGAAACTGTGAGCTGCTGTATATTTCTTTATAGGTCAAGTACAACGTATATAGCTCCTGTACGTTTTACATGACATATATAGGATCGCGAAAGCTCTGCGCGTCGTCAGGTACGACCAGGTACGATCATCAGCAACTTTGTTAGCGCTTATACATTTGTCGTCATGGTCCATTATAACTTCTTTTAGCATCGCTGGAGCTCCAAGACCCGCGTGCAACAGGTGGGGAGAGGGCGTATCTGTGATCCACATCCCTATTCAATGCAGAACACTGGACACAACAACACGCAGACACTTTGCCGAACTTTACAGACAATACATTCCGCTACACTCATCTAATTTCATAGCCGACGATCCAATGTTTCTGTTTAAACGCGTTTTCAAGTACCTAACAGAAACGCAGTCTTTACACCTAATTTCATACCAATCGCCACCAGGCCCCTTGCACCAGCAATCTCCATTAACTTTTAAGCATTTCACAATTACTTCTTCTTGCATTCTAATCGTTCATGCAAACGTTAAATACCGCACCAGTATGCGCTGTATAGGCGCAACATAATACCTACAGCACCGCTTATTCTGTATACTTACGCATTGGAGATGTATGGCTATATAAACAATACAGGAAGAGGTTTCTTCTGCATGATTTTGCAGATGACGTAAACCGGGGTTTAAGCATGGGATAAAGCCTAAGATATATCTTACACGCTATGACAAGCAGATAAGCCTAAACATTTGCAGGCCTAAAGGATAGTCACGCATACGACACATACTTATCAATAAGTGGCACACGTTGAGAAATCTCCTAAAATGTGAAAGATTGCTTTCAATCTTAAGTTACTTGGTAAAGTGTACAGCCTGTGACTACGCAAGGTGGCAGCTTTTACCCTAGCTGGGCCCTCAGTCTGCATAACTTACAATTTTAAGCGAATGAAGCAATCTTCAACGAATCGCCTTTCGCAGTATCTCTCTTAACGGCTTAATCTCAGACACCCTTACGGCAGGAGGGCGCTGATGGGCCCAATTTGCGCGTCTGGACCTTCACGGCCTATTTATAGCGCAAGAAAAATGTTTTGAGTGTACTGGCGCTCTTCACGCTGCAGCATTTAGATTTTAATTTCTGCTAATGACCATCTTCCAGTTTACATGGAGCGTTCGATGTCTATATATATGATATATGTGTAGTTTTCATTTATCCCTATACTGTTTTACCGAAACGTATTGGTGGCAGATACCCTTGCGAATTTAAATTTTAACCCGTCGCGGTGGCTCAGTGGCTAAGGCGTTGCGCTGCTGAGCACGAGGTCGCGGGTTCGATTTCCGGCCGCGGCGGTCACTTTTCTGACGGAGGCGAAAAACAAAAATGCCCGTGTGTTCGAGATTTCGGCGCACGTTAAAGATCCCCAGGTGGTCAAAATTAATCCCGAGCCAAAATTAATGTATTAAAAGCTGGAAAAAACAGGGGCGAGCCCGGGGCAAGTTCCCGAGCCTGCCGTCTGTAGGCAGAAATTTGAAGTAGTACTGAAAGGCTTGGGGCTGGTGCCGTAATTCATAACTAGAAAACCCGAGAAAACATAACTTAATTATATTTAATTGTTTTTAAATTAAAGAGCCAGCTGTTTTATTATGTTTTCGTTAATAAGGAATTGTTAAGCAAAGTCCGGTTTTATTCGCCTAGCTGCCGTGCCAGTACATTTGCCCTTTAGCTTACACGAAGCAGCGGGGCTCGCGCTGCCGGTTTCTGAAGCAGGGGTTGGCAATTGGTGTATATTGATGGACTCCCTTACGCATCGCGCTCGATACAACAACGTTGGGAACATTTGCATCATCTATGTTTACGACACACTAATCAAGCGAGCATGGTTACTGCCGGCGTTTACATGTCACCTAACCATAATGATGGACTGCCTGGCTTTCCTGTGCCACCCCTTGAGGGACTGGTCGTGTTTGCGTTCCGCCACTTGTCACGGATGATTGCATGATACCCGGATACTAAAGGAATCATGATTGCTTCCTCAATTTGATGCACCTATAAATGGATTTAGCAACCTTAGGCAAAGAGGACTGCTATAATCCGATAGCTGAGTGCTCCTAATGTTTCGCGAAATGAGACCATGCATGATAATTGCCGATTTCCGGAGACGTTTTGTCTATGAAAAAAAGCTTTTAGGTGAATGCACGATCGAATGCACGAATGCAACGATCTTACAAGACTGAACTGCTGCACCATATGTGGTTTGTGACTACACGCTCATTTGTTTTGCAACCTGACTGCGTAGTACATTTTACTATGCCTTGCTGCAGCGATGTGTGGTGGTCTTGTGGTGTAATCGTGGATGTGGCAGAAAACGTAGCATCATTGACAGCGACTTCGCTTCGAGCGCCACAATCGAGGCGTATTCCAAGCAAAATATCAGCCGTGGACTCTAGTGTCAAGTATTTTGTGGGGAGACGCGAGGCAGTAAGCAAACAGCGTGTATCAAACCATCTTCTCCAAAAGTAAAGAATTCGTTACTCCAAGCATCTGCATTCCTGCTCTGCTAAGAAAATTGCGTTTCTGATCGTCATTGAAAACGAGGAATGATGAATTTAATGCGTTATCTGTGTCGGAAAGGGCTTATCGACAGCGGTGCAGCTGGCGCCGTCCTCTAAGGTATCACAAAAAGATGTATCTCAAAATTCTAAAATCTAGAATTCTAAAATTCCTACTTGCGTGTTGCTAATGTCTTCTCTGGAGGATTGCCGTCAAAACTCCAACAAGTTAGTTTTTTGCGAGTATCCAGTGCTTTTTTCTCGCCGAACTTTTTCACAATATTGTCAATATACTCCATCACCTGCGATCCTATGAGGGACAGAAAAAAAATTAGTTTCGAAAGCGAATGTTCCGCAAAATTCTAGAAACCAGTATAATTGCACTTGCTCAGAATATCTGTTTTTGTTCATAACTCTGCAAGAAGCAGTGCACTGTGAATTTATATTGAGGAGAGTGAAAGGTTTTTTGTTCTCATTTTGCTGGTAGGGGGCAGTTCAAGTTATTTGCTGTCGTTGTGAAGATTCATGGACTGGCTTACCGCCCGGTGCATCAGGGATGAATGCGATAATTCAGAAGCTTGATTAAGTCCAACTTCATGGAGTGCTTGTTTGTGGGTTAGTTGGTACATCTTAACCGTGAAATGGGGCGCTGCTTAGGTTTACCAATGCGGGAATAAGGAGGAAACACACGAAGTTCGCACGCAGAAGTGCAACTAAAGAAGAAGACTTTAAACCACCGGGGTGACTCAGTGGCTAACGCGTTGTGCTACTGCGCCCTGGGACGCGGATTAGATGCCGGAAGCAGCTGTTACTTTTTAGATGAAGGTGAAAAGCGAGAGCGCGCGTGTGTCGAGATTTCCGCGCACCTAAAGACCCCGGTGGTGAAAGGTAATCCGCAGCCATCCACTAGGCACGCATGAAAGGCCACGTGTAACTTCAGGTAGTTAAAGACCTTTACCAATGAATAACTGACGGTGCTTTCTGAGAACTTCAAAAACGGTGAAAGAAAACAAAAAAGTGGCCAGGGAAAAAAAAACCCCGCTACACTCAGGGAAATCTTTGAAACAGTGGAGCTTTGTTGGTTACCTTGTGTCGTACTTGAGCTCGCTCAAGAACGGCAGTGCGGTGACCGCGCAAATTTCACAGTTCGAGCAAATGAATCGGCGTCTAAACGTTGGCGGCGAGAGGCACCCTTTCCTCTCCATATCCTAGCATGAGAGGGAACTCCCTTCTGCGAGGGCGCTGCAGGTCTGGCATACATTTTTGTGCGAGGCCGCAAGTGGCGAGACCACTGCGCCCTCTATCCGGTGATCTGGGAACCGGATTATTTGAGGGCGCTCCCACTCGTACGTGCTAAACGACCTATTGGCGGTGAGCACGGCCACGGGCGGCGCTGCAGAGCGCGTCTCTGTGACGTCAGCGTAGGGATTCTCGCATTTGGCGTCTGCTTCACTGGGGCTCGCTCTCCCTGCCGTAATATATGCTTGACCGCAGCATATATTACGGATGTGGAACTTTGTATCATAATAAAAGACTAGCTCAAGGCCATATTGAAAGTATAGTTTTTGATATCGCCCAGGAAGAAACATTGCCGGCAATGCGCCATTCCTGAGAAGCCGGTTCTCTGCGGAGAGCGCATAGTTGAAGCTAGGTGTCAGTTTCTTTATTCGGCCATCTTTAGAAGAAAGGGAGCAGCTATAGTTTACTAACCGACAACAGCGGAAATGCAAGACCAAAACAAATTCCAGGCCTTCGGGGCTGTCGGCTTTGGCAGAAGACATTACGATTCCCGGTAACGGTATGTGAGGCAAAACTGTTTTTACAACCTTGCCGAATACTCGGAAGTATTGTATCACATCACATTACGTTGTCATGGCATGAAGATGTGCGGTAAAGCACTATGGGGTACAAAAAATGTAGGTTCAGTTCCAAATGTCCTATTACCTGTGTAGGCGGGTTCTGGTTTAATACCAGGCTTCTGAACAGTACGGAGGCTTATTGAGCAAAACGAATCACGTGTATAGTAAAACTACAGTAACGCTATGTTTGTTCAGAGCTGGAGTGACATTTGGTACATTTCCCACCGCTAAGTCTTCCCAATATTCAGATATGCGTTATAGTAACACTACACTCAAGAGGAGGAGCAAGAGGAGAAGACTTTACCAGTAAAATAGAGCTGGTTAGTGGGCGGTCTTTCCGGTCCAGGACAAAAGAGTAAGGGTAATTTTTTTTCAGTTCATGGAACGTCATTCCGAGTAAGCCAGGATTTGTTCTTTAGGCCTGAAGGGGTTGGAAAACAATAACGAGGGGCTTGGACATATTCATCGGTTTCGATTCTTGTTATACTAAAAACCGGCACGTATACTATTTATTGCGTTTGTGAGCCAGTATGTCAACCCTTCAACACCGTAATCATGCCATAACTGTTCGGGTTGAGATTCAGTTCGTTACGATAACGATGATTACGATAGAAATTAGTGGCACAAAATCCGCCTTCGAGTACTCTGGACAACGTTGTCTGCGCCGTTTCGTGGTGGTGTAGCACCAACCTTATTGCACTTGCATGTGTATAAAAAAGCACGCAGCGGATATGCACCGCCTTGACCGCAGCCATAACGGAAGCCAATTTCTAAAGGTAGTGTATGCCGCCCGAAGAAACTTTCCGCACGAATTTTGTGATCCTCCCGAATATCCTCAAACCATCTAATAAAACGCTTGGGGCCGTGCAGAAAAATAATGCTTTGGACACAAAAAAAAAGCATTCATCTGATACAAGTCAACGACAACGAAAGAAATAGAAGACAGCCGTTTTATTTCCTGCTATGCGCTGCGCGTGTAGGGACCCGCTGCTTGGTGCGTAGAATTAGGCTGTTGAGTCTCCATAAGAGCATCTCAAAAATATTTTAGGAAGTCCTAAGCATGTTGAATACTTATCGAGGAGCTCTGAGCACTGAATCAAGCAAATGAGCTAGAAAGGTGGAGTTACACCCGATCATCTGACCAATGCTGTGAAGAAAGTTGCTCTCTCTTTGCTCGTTTGTTGCAAACTTGTGCTTGATGCAGCTTGAAATTATTCACAGGTGCTAGAAGCTGGCAAGGTAGCTGAATTACTAGAAATACGCTTTTTATTGATATCAAAAATACCCACCAAAAAGCGAGCGATTTCTAAAACAGGCACGGCGCGAGTGTAGCAGACCACAGCGGCGCAAGTTCCCAAGCTGGCGTCAGAGCCAGGTGGTGCCACTAAAACAAATCACTGCCAATAGCAGACTGAAGAAAAGGGTCGCCCTACAACATCCCCGCTTATTAAAACAGGGTTTTGATCAACCTGCGATATATTACTCGGTCGCCTCGATAATCTGTAGCGCATACTCAGCCTCCTTTACAGGCGCTTCCCCTTCCCACACGCACGAATCGTATCTTCTTGGTCAGAAGCACGGATGGCTGGCTGACGCATGCTCCCTAGCGCCCCGGCGCCATACTGTAGCATTAAAAAATTTGCCATCCTTTACTAAAGAAAGTTGAGAAAAGCGCGAAAGCTGGAAGCGCGTCCAACTTTCGCTGAAAGTGCGTCCAATTGATCTTCACACCTTCGAAAACCCAGATTGGAAGCGAAGAACAAATCCATGCGATGATTTTTTGCGCACTATAAGTAAACGCATCTACGAACGATGTAAAGGTATACCGATACGTGGTTTCTGAGACAAAGGTATAAACCTTTTCATGTGCTAATCTTTGATAAAATCAGGACTTGTCCAGGGCTGTGTTGCGCATGCGCAGTTACATATTCCTGTCGACTGTGCCACTTATAGGGCCGCTATCACAGCTCACTGAGAAAATGGCTACTCCCAGGAAGAGGAAGTTGAAAAGGTGTATAGTGCTATTCTACTCCTTCATGAACTAAGCGTGTATTGTCTTATCTAGAATTGTTGCATCGCAATTTCCAAAAAGCCGTTTTGACACAATGGAAGCTCAGTTTCACGCACGAGCCGTTTGTGCAGAGAGCTTATCATAGCTTTTGGGTCAGCCAACCGGTCTATGGGGAAATGCATTGGCTTTTGCAACAGGACGCCATCAGTCTCACTAAGAAAGCTTTCGCTTTAATAACTGCTCTTATCGTCCGAATCATAGAGTTTCATACTAATATATACTAGAGGGAAATGGGGGCCGCGCGTCAGCAAGCGTGCCGACATGCACCCGGCAGGTACGTTCCACTTGTCCTTGGCATGGCTCATGAACAGGCTGAAACGTTGGCTATAGCTGCAAAAAAGCAACAATATTACCGTAAATGGTTCATGAAATTTGTTTATTATAAAATTGAACCTCCAACATGTCAGTAGTTTTTTAGAAGCTTAATGTACGATGAACAAAAAAATGTTACTTTTTTTGTTGATTTTGGCTTCGAGACAAAAAAGAAGCCGTATGGCTACCTAAGCCAAGCAGGCGAGGAACGTCGCTAGCAGCAATGGCGCCGCCCACGGCGGGCCGCGACTGCAGCGACAGATTTTCCTCTAGTATATATTAGTATGAAACTCTATGGTCCGAATGCGGTAGCGGGCAAAGGTTGTTGTTCTTTGATCCTGAGCCTTGAGGACGAGCAGAAGAACTTATTTCTTGCTGTCGCCGTAGCAATTTTTGTATCACATACGTTTTCGCCACCTCGCCGCTTCGATTTCTTCCGCCTCGCTTGCTCGTGTGCTGCGCCTCTGACCGTCTGCTCTCTCCCGCAATCGTTCTCCTGTGCTGGCTCACTCCCGGCAGACGACGCATCGGCCAATCTTGTCACCTCAATGCTCATCTTATTGCTCCCCCGCTTCGCCAAGCTCTTGCAATGCAAAAACGTTCGTCGATGGAATAGTGTCTGCGAGCTCACAAACTGACCATTAGTTTCAATGAACTTCCACATACGCCGCAACAAAAAAGTGCAACTGGCCTGCCCTCAATATAGGCAGTGGAGGTCATAGTTCGCGAAAGCGGCTATCGATATTCATCAACACCTCTCTCAATGACAGCCAACGTTTAAATTCAAATAAGCTTCAACTAAATTCAACTTGAATTCATTCTTAGATTCAACTAAGGGTGAATAAATTAAAAATTGGCAGCACCGTTATACCACATTTGATAAGGCGTATGTAGAAAGTGAACTGCAAAGATTTAGCTTCAGCCCATTACTCTACTTTCTCGCTAGAGCGCTGTCCTCGACTCCTCTTTTCTTTGCTAAGATGATGCGCTTCTTTGTGATCCCAACTGTTTGGTAATCACTTACTTCCGTCACTTTTTATCGTCTTGACGAGGCTTGTAGCAATTTAATGATAGCGTACGATTTTTGTAGATGTAACCGTTTGTCGGTGTGATTCCTGTTGGAGCGCTTTTCACCCGCACCATCTTGTGCCCACTGCACCACAGACTACACTTTTGTGGTGCATGGTACGTTTCCAAGCACCACCCAACACTATTGCATTCAGCGATTAACATGAGTGTAAAAATGAGGTCACGAAAACTGCTTTTGATGCGGCTAATTATATTGTGTGCACTTGGTCATTCCTCGTGGTCGTGTAACGCAAAGGCTAGTTGCACCAAAATTCAAACTTGCTGGAGCCACAAGCTGCCATGCCTCTCTACTGTTGCTACGCTCAACACGAGATAAAGCAGCCGCGACTTCAAAACGCAGTTGTATCACGGCTTTCCTCTTATAGCTAGGTCTCACTCCTATTTCCTTTGAGAGCATCGGCGCGTCAGTTATCCTCTTTCTGAAGCCGGGAAATTTCACCAGGGGCCGAGTGCATTAAAACTACGGCCGTAATTTGGAGTTACGCGGTATTGGTGTCCTAACATGGTTATAAGAAAGCACACATTATTGGTAAACAGAGGTGCAGAATTCACATTTTCAGAGTTAGAAGTATCGTTTGGTACACATACAATGTATGAAGGTGAAACCTGCGACACAAACAAAAAAACCTTTTTGATGGTGGAAACATTATCCTCTGTTAATGTCATTTTTAGGTAAGCCAAGCTACTATGCCGACAATTTAGTCACCCAATTTTATCTGGTACGTGTTGCAAACATCTTTGTCACCCAATCCATGACGCTATTTCGCTAAGTCTGAGTTCAAACTTACCAGTGATTTTGGGAGTTTGTCAACGTTACGGCTTGAGGATCTTAGTAGCGCCCCAAAGTTGAGATCTTCTTTTTTAACACAATAAAGCACAATACTTAACAATCTTTTTGTAGCGAAGCCCTTTAGCAGCTCGGGCTTTCGGCTTTTCATGTAGTCGGGATACTGAAACACCTGGACACTCGTCTTCCAAAGCCTCGTGCTAGAACGTAACGCGTACTAAAAGAACACACCGGGACTCCCGCTTCCAACGCCTCGCACTACATGTCATCTCCACGGGCAAAAACGCATACTAAAAGTGCATACCGTGACACTTGTTTTCCAACTCCTCGCGCTATCTTAGCATACTGTTTGTCATCCTGCGGCGTGTGACACAAAGATAACTTACGACCAGTCTGTCTATTGTAATTCATTAAATCTAGTTCAACGCAAGAGATGGCGCCACCGCCTCAGCAAGCGTGCGATTGCTCCTCCCACCGTGCTTCTCCAGAGCCCAATAAGCGCGCGCCGTGTGCAAGAGGGAGACTTACAATCTTTGAATACATTTATGTACTGCATGCTTCGCCGCTATCCAAGTTTCACGTTACTGGAGGTGGTCCGAGATTTCTTAGCACCCGACATGACGTACTGTTTCTGCATGAAAAAAGGCTGATCGTGTAGACTCCAAATTGCACTATTTCTCTGCGTGTCTTCGTTTTGTAGCTAACACCAGGGCTGACATGTCCAGAGTATGGTTTTATTCATTTAGCTCTTGTAACGTCTCATTATGAAACGGCGGCACTCCCATTATCGTTGATTACATTACGCATATTGTTCCCCATTTATGTGTAACCCTAGAGCTTAACTCCTTGAAAACAGTTTTTGAACCAGAATACATAAGCGAGTGAGAATGGCCCACCTTACATTTATTATGTGTGAGAAATAGGCGGGGCATATTGGCAAAATACTTTTGTCGTCATCCGCGGCACGAGTTACAAATGGGAATAATGACGTCAGCCTTTTCGATTGCGCCGTTGGCTGCGGTGCGATGCATTTCGATTGCTGCTGACCACTTGGCTAGGGATTCGCCCAGTCGTCCGCCATATTTGCTAAGGAGTCACCCCAAGCGCCGTCAATCAGCTTCGCGAAGCGTCGCATTAACGGTTTGCAAAATTAAGTGTGCAGAGGGTTAAGCGCCCAGTACGCGGCAAAGGAGGATCGAATGCTATTGCTGGCGTCGGAATGACGATACGCGTAGACATAAAAAGAAGCAACAGGCATTAGCTCCTCCCTAAAGCGAGCAAGCATAAAACTGAGACGGCCAGATAGCAAAAAACGGTTGGAGTGGTGTGCGAGCGGCACGCCGGAATCGCGGGGATGCGGGCTTCCAGAGCCGGAGTAAAACATGCGCAACAGCCTCGTGATCGATCAGGACAGCGATGAGATGCCAGTGGTGTTTTGAAGGTGTTTTGAAGGAACATTCATTATTGCTTTTGTCAAAATACTCACTTCTTTCAAAGCACAGCACTTACCTTCATCTTCTTCACTGCTGTAAACCTGAAAGAGGAAGAGTGAATATTCTGTATGAGTAACAATTATAGTTATTGGGAATGGTGTTAGCCATCACACAGAGGTGTAATCATTGTATAAGTGTTATAAACAAACGCTGCTTATAAGACAAAATAGAAGATAACTTCCGTCCGCTAAATGATCCGTTGCAGCTTTCACAGCGAAGCTGTATAAGCCTCGGTTCCCACGTATAGCGCTCATTACTAAATCGACGTGGACAGCGGACATTTTTGCACCCAAGTGCTAGTGTTGAGTTTCCTCCTGCAAGGGCCCATTTTGTGGCGTTTTGCACGTGTTTTTCTCAGCCGGCTTGAAGGGCTTCCACAGTGACAGTTTTTCCAGTCTTCTACATATAAGCACACCCACATCATGGGTGACCGGTTATGCGTACACGGGTGGAGCGGAGAGGGGGGGGGGGTGTCAGCCGTCTCCGAAGCTCGGATAATTGTCGCGCCGAGAGTCAAAAACGAAAGCTGACACCGGCGGCCTGCCGATGGGGCCAAGCCCGAAGCATTGAAACCACCACCGCCGCAGCGACCGCGGCCGGATGTTTATATCAATGTGCGTGTATGGTGAGAGCTTTGTACTCTTGCGTGGTGCGTGTGTGTCCTGTTCGCCCGAGAGAGTCGGCCCAGTCCGGTGCACCGCGTCAGACATTTTCTCTCCGTGCTGCTCTGTCCTGATCCACTGTAACCTCAGTTTTCTTCATGATTAAACCTTTAAATTTTCAAACACTAGTTTCTCTCATTCGATGTTCATTCGAGTCATGACCTAGCTCACATGGCGCAGCCGACAGGATCAGGATTTGAGGCCGCGGAACGAACGGACGAAGAGACGAACGACGCGGACGAACCGCACCACGACTACAAGAGTGCTTGCAGACGAGGGGCAACGACGGACTCCACGTCAACGGGGATCGACCGGCTCCTGACTTCAACGGAACGCGACCTCCTGAGTTCAACGAAGAAGCAGCAGTTGGCGAACGAACTACTATCACGAGGGCTCCCTTGCTGTGGCCGTAAGGACGACATCGTCTCGCGTCTCCTTGAGGACAACGAAAAAACGTCGCCAGCTCTCCAAACGAACGAATGTGCCAACGATGCTTCAGGCTGCCTACGACGACGAACGGCAGACGAACCTGCAAGCGGCGCTATTCGAGAACGGGAGGCTGTGCGAAGAACGAGAACGTCTTCTGAAACAACTGGCGAGAGTCGGCCACACGTTTCCCACGGGGCCGGGGCCAGCGGGAAGCCTTCAACGACACGACGCACACCTTGGTCCGGAGACGTGCAGCACGCACAACGGCACGCACACGAACGAAACGACGCATGCAAAACGGTGCACCGCCCGCTCACCGGACCTTTTCCCAGGTGATCGCCACGATTACGGAAAGTGAAGATCAGTGAATTCCTGGTGAGATCACGGACACCCGCTGCTTTCACACCGAGCCAACCGGCGAGCTACATCCCCCACGCGCAGGCCCTTTCGGCCACGAGCAACGAGACGCGCAATGTACGCAGCACGCACGAGCCAGAACGCAGCACGTACCTGGCACCCGCTCCTCCGGTCCAGGCCTTGCCCACGAACGGTACCGTACCCGAATTGGTGGAGCTCACGAACGAAACGTTGAGAGCGCGGAAAGCAACCGAGCCAGTGCGTACGACATTTTACGCACATGCTGTCCCGGCCCCAGTCCACGCAATCAACGACAACGCACCCGAATTGGTGGACATGGCCCCGACGAACGAGACGCAAAGTGCACGAAACGCACCAGTGGTGACGAATGACATCGAACACGGGCCGGTGGAGCTCACCACTGCAACCGAAACCAACTGTGCACGGAACGCACCCCCGAGCTGGTACGCACGACAACCCTCGCACACGCTGTTCCAGTCCAGGTACCACCCACGAACGCCATCGTACCCAGACCGGAGGCGCTGGCCCCGACCACCGAATCGCACGACTCACGGAACACGACCAAGCCAGCACGCACAGAGGAAACGCTATTCATGACATCCTCCGCTCCCGCTGCTGCCATCCGGACTTGGACAGCGAACGTAACAACCGCAGGAACCAACCTTCCCACGAGAAACGAAACGGCAAGCGCACGCGGTTCAACGCAGCCGGAATGTACGTGTTCCCCGACACCCGCTGCTCCAGCCCGAGTTCACCCAACGAACGACATCACACTCGCGCAGGTGAACCCGTCTACAAGCAACTACGCACCCAGCGCACGTGGCACGTTCGAGCCTGAACGTACAAGTTCCCCGGCGCCCGCTGCTCCGATCGAGACTCATCCGACAAACGCCACCATCGTACAGGAGGATGCAGCCGCGAGCGTACGGGCACCAGGAGAACGAGACGCCATCGAGACTGCTTGCACACGAGAGGAATTCCGACCGCAGCACTTTCGAACCGACCGGAAAGTGACGAGAGCTTGAGCGACAACACGGACACGGCGAGAACGACAACGAACGAGCCCGATCCACACGAAGGCATCGAGTTCCCTACTGAGGAAGCCACGCCTACGACGCCAAAGATTGTGAGACCGAACGAACGAGACGAACTACGCCACTTTCCCACCACAATGGCTTCACTTCCGAGGGCAGCGACGGCTTAAGCGAGCACGGAACCACAACGATTTTGACCGATCAGCCACGCCACTTTACGACAACGCCACGCCAGCGCTACAGTGGCTACCAGCGCAGGCTCAAGGAGAAGGCAAACTGCTCCGAACCGCACGAAACGCACCCCTCGAGCGAAACAACGCCTTCAACGCACCAAACTCCGCGATCTTCACAGAACGCATCTCACCACCAGACAAACCATGCCAACGTTCCCACGCGCATCAAGCTCGCCACAAGCTACACGGATCAATCGCCGATGAAAGCGACATGACCAATGCAACGCCGTGAACGCTGCCAAGTTCATGTCCGACGAAATGAATCCCACGGTACGCAAAAATCAAGCGAGTTTGAAATTCGCCGACCTCATCGAGACGAACGCCATAAACGAAGTTTCTAATATCCGGAGCAATGAAAAAGAAACGCCAGCATCGTGCAACTGCGCAAACGTGGACAGTTGTGTTTCTGGATACGAACGGATGCCGTTCCACGCGGACGCATGTGCCCGAGGACAGGCGCAATTTTAAGGAGGGGCGTTTCAGCTGTCTCCGAAGCTTCGGATAATTCTCGCGCCGAGAATTCTCGCGCCGAGAGTCGAAAACAAAAGCAGACACCGCCGGCCTGCCGAGGGGACCAAGAACGAAGCACTTCAAAACACCACCGCCGCAGCGACCGCGGCCGGACGTTTATACCAACGCGCGTGACTTGCGTGGAGCGTGTGTGGGCTGTTCGCCCGAGAGAGTCGCCCCACGCCGGTGCACCGCGTCAGACGTTTTCTCTCCGTGCTGCTCTGTGCTGATCCACTGTAACCTCAGTTTTCTTCATGATTAAACCTTTAAATTCTCAAACCCTAGTTTCTCCCATTCGATGTTTATTCGAGCCACCACCTAGCTCACAGGGGGAAGGTCGCATACGCGGCCAAGCTTCACGTGCTGGTTGCTGAGATGCTCATTGGGCTGGTGGGAAATTTAAATCTGGGTTTGGGTGTTGAACCATGGCCCTCGCTATCTGCTGCCGGCGGCGCGCCGTTGCTCCGGCCGTCCCAATCAGGGGCGGAGCCAGGCGGAGTGATGTAATCGTGACCCCCGCGATCGGCGGCCGGCGGCGCGCCGTTGCTCCGGCTATGGTGGCTAGAAGGAGAGGTGTCAGCATAGGCTCGGCCGTGCCGTGTTACCCCTCATTCACACTGCCGTCACTTTCTCCGTCACGGCACCGTCATGTCGAGAAACCGCGACGGAGTCGTAAACGGGTAGCGTTCGTACTGGAGCTCTCCGTCAGATTACAGGGTCGTCTGCCTCGGGAAGGACTTCATCCTGCTGCGCAGCCGATAGGCGGAGCTACATAAACCCGTGATGTCGTAAATAAAAAATAAAATTCGCTTTTAATGGGCGGAGCCACAAAGCCGTGACATCACAACAAAAATAATAAAAAACAGATCGTGTGAGAGCCAGAAAATTTTGCTTTTTTGTTTTTTTTAACAAGAAGTAGCGTGAGCCCTATTCACACAGCCGTTTTTCAACCGTCACGTCACTATCACGTCAACGTGTTCGGTCACGGGTGACGGTTTTTCGGGCGATTTCTTGCCGAAAACGGTGCGACGGTGACGGGAGGCAGAGCTCTATGTTTCCGTCCCGTCAACGCGACGGGACCACGACTGCCCCGCGGTAAACCAGCTAATCAGAAAACAAATTTTTACCGCTAAATTTAGCGAAAAGTGAGGACCAAGCCATTTTTTTATTTTTCAGATTAAGCACGCTCAATTCTAGGCTAAACTGGTCACTACGCAGTCGACCCTGTACTCTGACGGAGAGCTCCAGTACGAACACTACTCCGTTTACGTCTCCGTCGCGGTTTCTTGACGTGACGGTGCAATGACGGAGAAGGTGACGGCTGTGTGAATGGGGGTTAGGCGGCGTGCTGGTATTCATGCTGTCGAGCGGCGGCGCGCGCGTCGTTACCTAGATGCCTCGAGCAGCAGACCGCCGTTGCCGCGCCTGGCCTCGCCTGCCTCGCCTGCGTAGAGGGCTCGCGTTTTTATAACGCCTGCAGCGTGCTGGTGTAAATCCTTTGCATGAAGCTGTTTGATGGATATGGTCCGTAAATTTCAAAAAGCTGTTTAGCGCTTGGCTTCGGTGTATTGGGGCACCGCGGAGCCAAAAAAACGCATTGCGGCAAAGCCAACTTTATCATGTACGGTCAACTTTTGCACGGCAGTAGCTCTTGTTTTATCGGAACTTTATCAAAAGCAATATTATGACGATTGGCCGCAAGGACAACTTCTTCATTACTTCGAGTTTTGTTTACTTTTGACAAATTACTTCACAGTGACGTTCTAAACGTTACAGAATTCTCGTCTGCTGTCAATACATGGCCACATAGGGAGTCTTTATGGTTATAAAAACAGCCTCAACTTCTATTTTTAGAAAGTCGCCTGAAAAGTTATATAACAATTGGCCGCTAGGATGACTGTTACAGAATGCCGAATTTCAGTTACTTGCGATAATTACTTAGCCGAAGCTGTAAACGTACGAGTGGTACAGAAAGCGCCTGTCTTTTTGAAAATATCTGGCAAAAATGTATGAGACAATTAGCCGCTGAGAGGACCACATGAGGTCGGCGAGTTTTATTTTATTTACTTATTCGGTCAGTTAATAAACCAACAGCTCAATTCGCTTGTCTGGTAGGATGAAACTGCTGTGTTTACAAGTTTTATGAAGTAATCGCTAAGTTATAGTCACTACCATTAACCAATAATGAATGAAGTAGATACGCAATGACTTCGGGTGTGTTTTTCACGTGAAAGGGGTAATCAATCAATCAATCATCAATCAATCAATCAATCAATCAATCAATCAATCAATACATCAATAAATAAATAAATAAATAAATAAATAAATAAATAAATAAATAAATAAAAAATAAATAGATAAAAATAAATAAAAAATAAATAAATAAATAAATAAATAAATAAATAAATAAACAATCAATAAATCAAGGATGAAGATTTTGTGGCTATAGACACTAGCACGCTTTGATTTTTCGAGGTCTGAAATGGACAGTTTTTATTTTTTAAAGCATGCCGCGGTTTTTAAACTCAGTCTTCCACCAAACACAAAATATTTTAAGCAGAAACTCTTTATCTAATTCTTACATCCCATTGTAATAATTAATTTATTATATTTGTGGTTAGGGAAGCTATCAATTGTACCCTGTGCGTGGAACTTGATCTGCGCTGTATGCCATCACGCGTGATACAGTCGACATTGACATAAGGAATATTAATTAAATTACTGTAAGGAAACAATTTCATCGTCGTTGCTAAACTACAATACCCTTGTAGGAATGCGCCAGTAAGAAGTTCCAAGAACTGAAACAAGGCGAATTCGGAATTACGTAACGATTATCCTTTGCAGGCGGGTGGGATGTCCTTTCTAAATGACTCGAATGGCGCCCGGACTCAACAGAGCGTAGCACTTTTGTACCACTTCACCCAGTTTTTTTTTTTGTTTTACTTTAGAGTCACGATTTTTCTAATCGTGCGAGGGCCAGAAGGGGAAAGTAAGCCCCTTCATTCCAAAAAGGGTGGGAGGGGGGCTCGAGCCCCCGCCACATCCCTCCCCTCCCCTGTAGATATGTAAACATTCTCCAACTATGTTTGGGATGTGCATTAGATACAGCTTCGCTGGTCACGCGTCCACCTTCACAGAGGAAAATATTGGCTCGTAATTTCTTGTGTCGTTATACAGTCGGTAATACGCTTGCCTATAACACAGCTTTTGTACTTTCAGCATTATCCTGCCTCGCCCGAGGGAGATTTGAAAAGAACTACAGTGGTGTTCTGAAGTCTAAGCCCACCCCTATTGTCTATAATCTGTTTGTAAAGAGAATGTCTCGGCAGTTCTCCTATGTACCTAGTTTCAGTTGAAATATCAATTAGACAGAACGTTTTACCGACTGCACTTTTTCTACTCGGTAGCTTATATCCTGGTCTCTTATTAACAATATATTATAACGGTCTCATCGCATATTTGATATCCCGATCTAGTTATGTTTCAAATAGGTATATATTTCCGGACACTCAATGTTATGACTTGATCTGTGTTTGGTAATTAAATACTGACTGTGTCTTCACTTGCTATAGCCAAGTTTGCAATGTTGATGCACATTTTCTACCTACCGTTCCTCATGAGGGTTTTTTAGCCAATTCATCCTTGGGAGTCTGTGTCAAATATACATAAAAGCTTGTACGAAAGAGAACATACTTTTGGACCTACAATTCCTTCAAACGAACCGTTTCTAGTACGCTTCATGCTGCATGTTAATATAAACTAAGAAACTTTGGCACCAAAGCGAAAATGGCACGGATGTTGTTTTGGTGACAAGCTTACGGCAAGTCACTTGATTCGCTATCCTCCAGCGCTTCACGATGCGAGCGTCGCACGCAGCTAACATACAAGGAAGAAGTTCAAGACGCTGGTTTTCAAGGCCAATGCACGTTTTACAGCAAGCAGACAGGAAAGCGTGCCAACTAGCCTTTATTATAGAACCCGCTACAACCGCATTACTGTGAAACAGCTGCGGTGAAAGGCGTCTGCTACGCCCAGGGGCTCGCGCGGCCATCTCGGAGCCGACAGGAGCGCCGCCGCATCGGGGTGAATTCTCGTTGCCTCTCCGGCGCACCGATGCCTTCTAGCCGCTCCGTGCTAGAAGGAGCCCCAAGGAAAGAAATCTTTTTCTGGATGAAAACGTGACGTCACTTGACTTGTTTTTAAGCGCGTAGGGACATGCCGATGTAGGCGCGGCATTTCCCTGGGTCCCCGAGTGAACGATTTGCGCTGTCAGTACCCAGCGTGTGTTTGTGTTGATTGCTACCAAATGAAGGTGCAGATGCGTAAATATACCGTGAATGCTAGTATTGGTGCGATCTCCCTATCCGACATACCTACTGCGACATTTCAAGAGAGACTTGCAGCCTGAGCTCAGCGTAGGTCAGCCATGCCGGTCTCCGGAAGGAAGAAGGAAGAAATACGTTTTTTCGTCCATCGGGATCAGGTGTTGGGGGTGGAGGAGGCCCACAGGGCAGCTGCGACCGCCAGGGCCCGGGAGGTAGTCAGGACTTGGCCTGACGGGTCTGCGGGGCATTCGCAGAGGGAATGGTAGTGAGTGTCGAGTGCCTCACAGGCTGGGCAGGTACAGTCAGTAAAGAGGTGTGGATCACTGTTTATTAATTGTGTTCTGTGTGGGAAGGTGTGTGTTTGTAGGCGTTTGCTATCACAGACACGGAAGACCGGAAAAGAGCGCATCTATGCGCTCATTTTCCCAGAAAGGTCAGTAACATCGTTATCTTATGTTTGTTTGTTTTTGTGCGTTTATACCACTGTACTGTGTACCTAAAGCTGCGTGAATTCGTGTTTGCGTGGCCGCCTCAGCCTCCTAGCTTTTATCCTCGTTCCCGATAGTAATGGGACGTTACCAATTTCTCCATAATCTTACCATAGTATAGAACCGTAGAACCGGCTATTGAAGAAGCTAAAGACACCCATAGGAATGTCGATACAAATATCTAAAGACAACCACAGAACCGGCTATAGAAGACGCTAAAGACACCCATAGGAATGTAGATAAGAATAGCTAAAGACAACAATATAACCGGCTATAGAAGAAGCTAAAGACACCCATAGTCGATAAGAATAGCTAAAGACAGCCGTAGAACCTGTTATAGAAGAAGCTAAAGACACCCATAGGAATGGCGATACGAATCGCTAAAGACAGCCATAGAAAAGTCTAAACATTATTGGGCCAAATAGCTAAGACGACCATAAAAAGGATTTTCTATACCGACCATACAATATTTTGTATGGGTGCGCAATTTTGTGCCTTTGTATTAAAAGTCACTGCCGTAATGGAGTTCCTGAGCGAAATTTTCTGAAGGCTGAAATTGTGCCGGCAGCGGTAATGGTGGAAAAAAGTAGACGCGGCTTGGAAAAAGCCACTCAAAGTTATTTTGGGAATAAAATACACGGAACAAGCTAATGTTTCTTTATTCCCAAGAAGGTAACGGCACTTACGATATCCAAGAGTTGGGGAGCAACACATCAGTGGCACGTACCTACAGAAACACATAATCTAAAACTCTCCCGGGCAACGCGAGGTGCGAATGTTTCGACGAACTTGCAAGACAATACGACAAATTTCTAAGCCATTTTGTTGCATGCGCGTCATTTTCACTATGCGGAATGCATTCGCTTATTTCTTGCATGACATTTTTTTTGCGGCAGTACGAAGGCAGGTCATTGCTTCGAGTGCACCGCAACTCTCGCTTTTTCTTCATCAGTGTGCTTCGTCATAACTAGGAGAGGGTCTGGAAGGGAGGCAAGCGAATAAGCAGCATGCTATCCCCCGTATCATGTTCCTTGAGACCACGACTACCACACTCACCGCCCCGAAAATGATGGACATGGTGTGATTTTTTATGCCAAGGAATACCACCCATTCTCGTGCAACACGTAGGTGACAACGGTGAAGATGGCAAACCGGGGCAGGGTACACAATCTTATATGTTCACAAATCTGGATAGGCGGAGGTGTTTGCGGGGAAACAAGAATCATTACCTTAAAATTGGGCTACCTTCTTCTATGCAACCTGGCAATGTCCAATTCGCTGTACTTAGTGGAGAATAATTCAAAGATTACACATACCACTTCTGTCGAGAAATGGGAGGCAGCTATGAGTAGCTCGTTACCTCAAGATCAGCGTGACCTCATTGAGAGGGCAAGAGAAGTCCCTGCACTTTGTGCCGCACCCTCCAGTTCTCTACCATCTGTTTACCCCTCTTTCGAAACTACCAGTATTTCTTATTTGACAAACCTGTTTTATTTTCATCGCCCCGCGCTCCCTCAGAAAAAATAAAAACGCTCAGTCCGACCAAGACATTAAACAAAAAACACTTTGAAGCACTGACACTGTCGCCTTTCTCACTCAAGCTTAACAACACCCCACAGGCGCAACCTTTCACGGACATATTTTAAGCCGCAGAAGGGTAGATGGCGTCTATCTCTCATTTGCCGCGGCGTTTAGAAACACTTGCGGCTAGTCTTTTTTTCTTCGCTGACCTTCATCGCTTGCAAAGTACAAATGGTATATGCAGCAACTCCGTATTCCAAAGCTGTCCGCCGGCGCCGAACCAACGCCATCCCATCGTGCCTCTCAAAACGCAAACGTGTTTATCACCTGAAACTTTTTGCGGAATTTTTTTATTAAAAGGGGGTCGTCAAGAGAAAACACCGCTTCTTTGAGTTTGGGTTTCGCAAATCACCCTGTTTTATTCGAGCCCGGAGAGACACATTTAGCAGAAAATTGCGAGGAATAATAAAAACTGAAATTATGCGCAACGCAGACGTAATACTGCCAGAAGAAAGGTAATATGGGTCGGTACCAAAACAAAGTTATCAGGTTGTTGTCGGCACGTTGGTTTTTCCAATGGTACAATGAAACAGAACTTGACGCCCCACTACAACATCCCACTGATGTTTCTTGACGTTGGCTTGGGTGGTGGCCGCCAATCGCGGAAACATCAATCCCACACGTCATAGAGAAATCGACGGAAAGTGGTTAGTGCATCGCCCCGGTTTTTACGTTTTTTAAAAGTGAAACCTTTATTAATGGGCCGATTGCGTTCTGTCAAAAAACTAATGCATTTACCCATAGACCAATTTGTTGATAGCAAAGCAATGATAATATCCCTGGACACCCGGGGCGGGCGGGGAACCGGGCTTCCATTGTGACAAAAACGGTTACTTCAAAATCGCGGAGGAGAACGGTTCTTGATAAGACAGTACAGGCATCGATCACGAAGACCACGTATCAGTGCACTATGAGTCCATTTGTAGATGCGTTTACTTAGTGCGCGGAAAATCGTCGCATGGGTTTGTTCTTAGTCTGCGGTAGGGGGGTTTTGAAGGTGTGACGATCGATTGCACGCACTTTCAGCGAAAGTTTTGACTCACTGTTGGCGCAGTTTTGATGTGAGACAGCTTTCACGTTTCTCTCGAGTGCCTTTAGGAAAGGATGGAAAAGGTATTTTACTGTACTGGTAAAATTAATAGGATCGCTATCGTGAGAACGCACTCTTTATCCGCACTGTTCAGTTTCTGCTATCAGCAATGCAACTGATAAATTTGTTTTCGTAGTTCGCACTTAAGTGAGCTTCGTCACACCCACGCCTTTGTAGCGGCAATAAAGACAAAACGCAACTTTCTTCAGTTTGGAAAAGGAGCCTCTGGTACTCCATCCGCTCCAGTCCAGCCACGATAAACGTTTTTTACTGAAAAAATGAAAGAAGTATGGCAAAACTGTTAAGTGCAACAATGACGTAATATGAGGTTGTGTGAAAAATATGGGCCAGCATAGAATCATATAAAGTTGGTTGCACAGAATGGTGCTACCATTATTTTGGTCATCAACACAAAATACAAGTTCGGATCATTAAAAGCATGCTTTGTCCCCGTAACAATGATATCTAGTTGATCGCCAGCCTCAGACAAAATTAAGAGGTTAGAAAAAACAGGCGACGGAGTGGCGAATCTCGAGCGATTTTTCGGAATTTTTGTGACATCACAGAATCTTGTTTGGGCGATTGGCGCACGCCGACATAAGCTGCCGCCGGGACACATTACTCCGCCATTGCAGTGGAGCCCGTAGTTCAGTTTGACTGTATTCCTTGAATTCCACGATGGAGATAACGCATTATTAACTATTTTGTCGGTTGATAACAAAGGCGAGGAAGTTATCACCGAAGACGTACTGCCGCATTATCGTAACCGCAGCGTCTGCAGCCAACTCTATCAGTATTTATATTTTTTTCGGTCATACATTTTACACAATGGGAGGTGGACTACTAATGTACCCTCTGCTGCAGATTGCGAACAAATTCGGGCAATGACGAGGGTTGGTTTTATTGCGCAATGTAACCGAAGGTCAAAAACACAAAGAAGCTACCATCATGTAATATTATGCTGAATGATAATAGAATAGCTGGTTAAAAAAAGCAACAGTTCTGGAAATGTAATGCTAATGGTGGTGTATAACCAAGCACAGTAGAGCAAAAGTAAAGGGTTCAAGAGAGAAGCGAGATGCTGCTGCATTAGACTAGTTTGCGAATGTGCTTGATAAGGAATGAGCTCTAAAGATTTAACCGATAAAAAGGGTTAAAGACAGGCTTACAAGAAAGCATGGATTTATCAGCTGAATGCATCATAGGTTTAGTTGAACGTTGAAGCTATGTGAATTACGAATACGTTCTTTCGACACCTGCTACGAAGACGTGTGGAAGATCCAATGAACAGGTGGGAGTATGTTCTATTGTGTGGCGTACCCGTAACCTGACTAAGGCGGCCTCGACAATGATAATTGTCTTTCCATGGTGCAAAGCCAACAAACAGATAGAGGGCCAGGAATTTACCTTATAATAAGAGTGGTCAGGTAAAAAAGTGCAGGTAGAATACGGATGTTGAAGTAAAAATAACATCAACTGACACAAATGGCTATTGTGTAGGGCCATATCGCGAACATGGAGAATATAAATCAACGTAGAAATTCATTCTCTTATATGCACTTGGAATGCGTTAATGTAAAAAACGGGATTTTTATGTTTTATGGGTGCAGTAGAATGTGCTGTCTGTGCACTTATAGAAAGTGTGTCGCGTTGTGTCGAGTGCGTTGCATCGATTGAGGCTGTGGATTACAGATATGCCCATAAACTATCTGTAAACTGGAAAATCTCGAAAGGAATAGTGTTCGTAGGACTACGGTGCGCCAAAGCGCTTATTTCGCCCGCCTACCGTCGTATGCGAGGCCCCGCATTCGCCTGAACCCACAGCACAAAGCGCGGCCACTATTATTCATCGCGGATATTGCCCACGTATTCTGCCGTTGATCGCATTTAGGCGATAGCATAGACGAGTAACTTTTAAAGCCAACTGTCAGTCTAAGATGAAACGAAACGCAATGCACACAAAACAGATATAACATTTAAAGGTTGTTGGGAGTGATTACGGTATGTCTACACTGTAAAAATGCCTTAAGGCGAAGTTACATTACGGCGTTCGTATACTTTAGCATGTTTGCATTTCATTCTCCCTATCCTTTAATATTTGCTGTTTTCAGCTCGGTTTTAATTTCCAGCATATAAATTCAACTTGTCGCAAAGGCCACTCGGACTAACGAGTACTACCGTGGTGAACCGGTGGGCATGCGTAGGAGGGGTGGCCCGAGTAAGTTTTTGTCTTTTATGCGCTCATCAAATATAATTCCCATTTGTTAGTTAAATCAGTTGTAGCCGTGCTGAACGACGAAACATCCCAACACAACTCTGCGATCTTTTCTAGCCCTTCACGTATTATATGTAAATGCAAAGACGGTGACGGCCGTGGCAACATCTGCATATTAACATTATGTGCTTCAAAAGACGTGCGAGCAAGCCCCGTGAACTCGTACTCTTGGATTGAGAAAAAGAGAGTAGCAGCTGCAGGCACGGTAGCGAGTTCGTTAAACAACGGTGGCCCAGGTCACGTCGTTGTCCTAGTAGGCGGCGACATCGCGGTGCGTGCTGAGAACGTTCTAGCCTGCGGCTGCTCTTTAGATGATCGTCCATAGTGGGAATGCTGCGCAGAGTTTCCTAGGGATGTGCTTAACCCACTAAAATAAAATTTGTTAATCTCGTTCGTAAGTTCTACTGCACAGAAATACTACTACTACTAACTAATAATACTAATAATACTGGTAGTATTAATACTTCTACTACTAGTACTTCTACTGAGTAGTATTAAGAAATAATACTACTAACAGTTCTAATGCACAGATCTACTGCGTGGCGAGGGGCAGCAGAAAGCTAGATGGGCAAATGAGATCAAGGAATTTTTGCGGGGATAAATTGGTCGCAGTTAGCACAGGGCCAGGGATAATTGTAAATTAATCGGAGAGGCCTTTGCCCTGCAGTCAGCGTAGATAGGGCTGGTGGTGGTGGTCGGTTATGGTAATGATGATGACGGCACAGAAAAAGTGTTTTATGGTTCACAGTGTCCCCCGCGCACGAATTAATGCGGACGCGATGAAGAAGAGCGACTTTGGAAAACGATTTGTATCCTAAAAAAAGTGTTTAAAGTTTGTGTTTTAAAGCGAAGTTTTCAGTCTTTCTCTCATGTCTTCTGTAGTCCACACTAAACGCACTACAGGAAACCTAATTTCTTTGGACGATAGTGATGATAGTGTGTGAAGTGAATAAAAATTAAAACGCTACCCGCGGTGGGAATCGCACGTCGGTTCCTCGTTTTATGAAACCGACGTTTACCCGATTGCGCCATTTCGACATGGTCGAAGTAGTTTGGATTTGGAGAGGGGTGCATTGTCGTGCAAATTTAGACAGAAAAAAACACGCATCACTGCGTCTCACGACAACGATGGCTGAAATACGAAGCCTTCTTCGTGCAAGAACAGCTGGTAAACGTCAAAGTAAAAGCCTCTGCCAGAAAAAGTCCGCACTGCGCTCGACTCAAAGTAAAAAGCTTAAAGAGTCAAAACTCAAACCATCTGCGAGCCTACACTCAGACGACATGGGATGAACTTCTCGTGAAAAATCTTCAGGTATAACCATCGTCGTAGTTAGACGGGGAGGGGGGGGTGCAATGTTTTGTGACGCCAGGGTTTTGTATCCTCCTTTATTCTTCAACCTTTAGCATTATAGTACAACTCTGTCGGAGCCTTGATCACTCACCCGAACTATATAATGCGGGAAGCTTGTTCGTTGTGTCACATTTATTTAAATTCCAATTTTTGCCTTCTTGCTATAGTCCTGCATTGTCTGAGACTTTGTTTAATTGCGTTTCGTAATTAAAACAAAAATTGAAGTCACTGGCCATGCTCTAATTGGTCTGTGCGCAAATAGTTAGTACCTTAGGGGCAAGTTTAGCTTTACGCGCGGTTACAATATGATTTACTGCATCTTTGCTGGTTGGAATAGTGACTGCTGGGGCAACACATAACTTCTTAGCCGTTGCGGCGAAGCCCGTTTATGCCGCGGATCACTGGCTGGCAAAGACGAAATGCCTTGAAGAAACACTGATTTTTTTGTTCAGTTTCGGGGGTAGTCGTCATGTATGACCAGTGGCGACGCTACGTGGGCTTTTTTTCGCTTCCAGGCGTTTAGGGGCATTGCTGTCTCAGCCTGGAAGGAGAGGGCTAACCTTCACGTACAACGGAACGTGGCACCTACGGCAGATGGTTGCTGCTTTCGTGTGGTGTATGCGAACATTTTAGCCCTGCTCGGTCACCGTGCCTTACCATCGTTCGCCTTGGTACAATAACTTATTGCTCAGTGCCCTAAATGTACTACAAATTACTCGCGCTAAGGATTTCAATACATGCAGATTAGAGCGAGCAAGGTAGTCTTTACACGGGTGTAAGTTAGCTACAGAAGACGGATGGCGCTAGCGTGATGGCACTGGAAGAAGAGAGAAAGATAACACGTGACAGGCTGTGCAAGGAAACGGAGCGACCAGACAGCAACGTAATTGCGGCTTCGTCTCGCACCGCAACAGCAAGCAATTAAGGAACATGCGAATGCTCTCAAAGTACCCGCAACACTTGATGGTTTGAAGGACGATTAGTCCGCAGGACACGTTACCCAACCGACACCACCACTCAACCTCGGTAACAAGAGGTCCATATTGCATATTTTTGCAGGTCTTAACGCGAACGAAAACGTAAGCTTCATACAGCGTTCTTTAAAACGTGTTACTGCTTTCTGAGGCGCAATTATAGGAAGGAAACTGAACTGCCCTCTCACTCCTAAAGTTGGGATGACCTAGTTTTTTTTTTCATTCAGAGAAATTGAAAAAAAAATGGAATTGAGGCAAGGTTTATTGCCAGGAATGGCACAGGAATAGAATGAGGATGTCTGTTCCGCAATGCTGGGGTCCAGATTACACGTAAGCTGACATAGGACGGGTACGTTTCATCTATTAGTATTAGCGTTGTATTGTATATATAGCATCATATATTAGTATTGGTATTAATATTAGTACTGCGCCTCACGCCACACGTAGTCAGGTAGAACAACACATGGTGGTTAACTCGGTTTTTTTTTCACCACTCCATAGGAGCGGTCAAATAATTCCGGTGCGCGAAAGCACGAATAGGGATTTACAGAACAGCATCTTTGTTCGTGGAGCCCATATCTTGCTGTGGCAACTTAATTTTCCGGACGGGCTACATTTTTTTACTATAAATGGTTCATTGCACAAAATGAAACATTACTGGATTTGGGTTTTAAGTTTCATTGCTTGTGTTCGCAATTAGTTTGCGCATGAGTGTACTGTAACTACTGATTAATCTCTGTTGTGCTACCGCTACATTCATAACTGCACCAACGCCGATGGTAATATAACTAGGCTTGCCTATGCGGGGTTGTTGCTTACGGCTTCGTGTGTATTTATTCACAAACAAGAGCTCAGACAGAATTGATAGACTGATTTGGCATTATTCATAGAGCTATTAATAAGAGCTAATAGCGTAACACCCCTTAAATCTATTCGTGCAAATAAGATTTCGCAAATACCTCACCATTGGAACATGATCAAACAAAGATATGAGGAAAGAGTAATTCCAAGACGTTTTTTTTGCGTAGGTTTTGTCCAGTTATTGTGAGCAGCATAGGCTTCTACAAAACAATCCCTGTTTCTGGATCACGAATTTATAAATGGAAAAATTAACCAAAAGAGAAATAATACGACTTACATGAACGGTTACGGCGATCACGACAAATACTTTAGTCGTGACTTGCATTTTTTTCCGGGTTTAATATACGCACTCGTAAAACAAATATACGACGAGCGGGAAACGTGCGGTGGAGTGACAATAAAGGCTGCTCACTCTTCAAGTTTATCGATTGAGTTTTGTTCAAAAACATAAAGTGCCTTTTAAATGAGTCGTCTGGTTTGTTGAGAGTTTCTCGAAAATGGGCTGTGACTTCACTTAAATGCTGACAGCCTTTCTAAGAAGGTCTAAAAAAGTGCTCTTCGTACTGTGCCAGTCAACAAAAATCTGTAACAAAAATAAAAAGTGCAAGTATATTTGTCACGTACTAACGTGTTCATATGTCAGAGCTCCGTCGCATTTTGAGCCTAAAATGAACATGTCCTGCCCTTTTGATATCCGAAAGTCAAAAATCCGCTGGTTGACTCTATCTTACAACCACCGTCACAGAATATTCGTCATCGAAACATGTGACTCAAGCGCTTTATTGTAAGAGTTTTCTCGGAATGTTGTGGCAATGACTGGAAAAAGTGAAAAAAAAAATGCTCGTGAATTTTTCCGCAGTTCTCCTTCGAGAAAAGGCGTTTGTAATATTGTGTCATCTCGTTAGAACTAATAATGATCCACACAAAAGCATAGAAAAAAACCCTTTTCAGAAATGAAAAAAAAACGAACACATACAATCAATGGTTCGACCGAGGTGATACTACATGCATCGATAAACGTTGACATGTAAGGAAATGGAATAAATTTTATTGAAGTCGGTACTAGACTGAGATATCATATTTCTTTGCCGCCGTTTTGGGAAAGCTTTCTTCTGAAGGAGCCCCTGGGCTGCAGTGCCCACACAGAACCTCTAAACTTTGTGAATGAGCAGTTGAATGAGGCCGTGCTTCGAGCATTCCGGCACACTGGTCGGACGAGAAGAGCGAGCAGGGCAGGTAGGTGTACGGGGCAGATAGTAACTATAGTAACCATACAGGAGTAAAAACCTTTGACCGTAACAATGTTTTAATGTCGGCTCTCGAGGTGTACGAGCGGCATGAATTGGTGCTACTGTGTAGAGGCATAGTTCAAGGATAGGAACCACATAAGTTTGAGAGTTGGTTGCACTTGGGAAAAATTGAAGGCAATTTTAATCATTTGGAAAATTCTTGAACGTTAAGCTTCCCTGAGCGCTCGTAAGTACAATCTGGTAATGCAAACCCATATTACGCAATAATGCATTCAAAATTGCTTACTTTTTGCTGGTTTGGTTAACTACGCCGACAGGTAGTTACGGACATGCGAAAATTTCGCTGGGATTTCCCTGATTCATAAACCGGGCTGTTTGCTAACAGCGAAGGTGTTCATCAAATTTTTTGTGTGCGTATGCGCACTTAAAAATGCCATGAAAATGCCGATTGCACGTGAGCACGTGCACGAGAGCGCGTGCCTCGCGGCTACCGCCTGGGACTTAAAAAAAACGAGAAAATGCCGAGCGCTCGTGTTTGCGTGCCTCGCGACGACCACCCAGCGTCCCCGGCGCACATTGGTCAAGCAAGAATACCACCTTAGGAGGATTTCCCAAGATTGCGGCGACCGCCCCGCAGTTAAAACAACCAAAAAACCCCGAGCGCTCATGTGTGCGTGCCTTTCCGCGACTGTCCAGCGTCCCTAGCGCACGTTTGTCAAGCCAAGCATATCCAGTTAGAGAGTTTGGCCAAGATTGAATAAAAAACTACAGCGCTTGCCGTATTCGTGGCAACACTTGCTCGGAACGAGAAAGGCACCTCACAGCGCGCGCCACTGATGATATCCAATGATTAACACTTAAAAAAAATGAAGAAAGCTCATACTTATAGCAACAACGATAAGGTAAAGGTCGTTGCGGCAGCGAAGCAGAAGCAAATTGGATGCAATCGTCGACTAAAACTGTTGTGATGGTCGTGAAGGTTGGGTGCAGCTTCGCTACCTCCAAATCTTACGCGTTATGTCAGCTTCCTTTATTATTTGAGGCGCAACGTAATAACGGCCGATCAAGTACAGTGATCCCCGGTTATATGCCCAGGATTTTACGACAAACAAGTCCAGCCCCGGCGAAGTCCCCGTTTAGACAATGCCATAAAACCCCGGGTATTTGACGCTATTTCATGCTTTAAGCGCGTTAACTGACGACCCAGGCGAAGCGCGCGACTGATCGGCGGATGAAATGAAAGTGCCGCGGGCCTCCTCCGCGGATCTTAAGCCCGATCAATGGGTTCTCGGTGGCACATCTTCCTTCTCCGTCTCACGCTTCGTTTCTCTTCCCTCCAGCAGCCGCCCGTTCGTCTGCATAATCGCTGTGCCCCGCTCCTTCCTGCCATCTCTTCTTGTTTTATTGCGCAGGATTGACAGGGGCAGCGTGCAGGTGTTCATTTCTCCGACTCAGCAGTGAATTGCCAACGAGGTTACGCTGACAGGCTACGCCTTCCACATGTGTTCGACGTGATCGCATGTGCCATAATTTGCACTGCCTGGCGGGAATCACGGCAGTGTACTGCTGGGCAAGGTTTGCTTAATTACAGCGTGATTGGCCCCTGCACTGCATCATTTTCTAGCATTCTTTTTTTTATTGATTTGGGTTTGCGAGACATCCAAAGCATTATTTCGCAGTACACAGTGAGATTTCTGGCAAATCTGTAGCGCGAAACAGTATTTATAGGCGTAATTGGTGTTGAGATTTCACGTCGGCGGCATCTTATGACACTTTTCGCGGTCCCGAGAAAGCCGTATAATCGTGGTTGTACTGTGTGTATGTATTATGCAGTTCAATATATACACACATGACCATACAGAGAACATAGTTTATATGTTGACCAAGCCAACGCACCTATAAAATTGCCTATAGCGCCAGGTGAAAACGGCCGAAAAAACACTTTCTTGTGGCTCTCTCCCGCCCCACCCGCTCGCTAGCCTTTCCACCGGCTGCCTGCCTGAGTACTATCCACAGGGCTTCATGGAAACTATTCGAAACGAATTAGGGCCCGTAGGACGCATAGTTTTGCAGCTGATCCGTCGTGTGGCGCGCGCGTGCGGACACGCCAAATGCGTCCGTATGGCTCCCATTTGAAAGTGGCTGACGCGACAGGCGTCCTATAGATTACGAACCAAAACACGGAGGCTACAAAAATTCGGACTTGTTACGGCAGGTCGAAGTCAGTGTTCTGGCCAGTAGAAATCCTACATATCACGAAGGCACCGTGCCGTGGTCGTTCATTTTGCGGAATTGGTACATTTTCTTGCCGCAGTAATGACGAGAAAATTTTTAATTTGAGCTTTGGGATGTGTGATGGGCACGAAATCAAAAACACAATAAAGGGTAAAAGCATGTTGGCCTATATCGGGAGATTCGAGTGTCCAGAATAAAAATACACCTTTCGCCGCAGCGGCAGCGACTAGTTAATGCATACAATGCCAAAAGCGGGAAACAGTTATCGCCTTTCATACATTTTCACGCACTAGAGTTTTTTGAGATCACGAATTGCGAATGCACGTTAAATGAAAGTTGGGGGAGCTTATGAATACATTACTCTTGTGTAGGAATGAATAGTTATTCTTCAACCAAAACTGATGGAGAAAATAGTAAACGCAAACTCAAGGAATGCGGCCACTTTCGCGGAGTACGCGCCTTCAAAATAGACAAAGATGACATTTACCTGCCTTTTACCTTTTTTAACATTCACTTGATAATCATTTTTGCAAGCTGAGCTAGCAAAGATTATATCTAATCGCTGGCAACACCACAAGAGGACTACTTAATTTCAGTTTGATTTAGTCAAAATGCTCCCCTTTGGGGTATCAAGGGCTATCAAAGGTTCATGCTGGTGAATGCGAGAGTGTACTTTACCTACCTACTTTGGGTGCGTATATGAATTTTTTAGATGAAAAAGCAAGCGAGAAAAGTCATATTTAAAGCGCGATCGGGTAGCCGCCGGTGCTGCGGCGGCAAACTGCAGCGCTTCCCAATTTTGCACGTGTGTTCTGTACTTTTGAAAAGGTGGGAGCACTTACTCGGAAGTGTTTTCAGGGCTTCGAATGAGGGCTTCGAATTTGAGGGCATTCTATTGGCGTTCACCGTTGACTAACTGTTTGATCAAGTGGTTTAACGCGCAGACGCTACACAGGCGAGGAGGTGCGCTGTAGAGGAAGGCATAGGGTGAATTTTGAACACCTCGGGATCTTCAACGTGCGTCAAAATCTCCAACGCAGGTGGTTTCGGTCTTCATGTGTTCGACATTTCGGCGCACATTGAAAATGCTCAAGCGGTCAAAGGTAATCCAGAGTCCACTACAGCGCGCTTCCTCGCCTGTGTATTGTATGCGTTAAATAAATGTGCAGAAAGGAAACAGATGGGAACAGATTTTCAAGAAAATGATGCCGATCGGCGGTTGGGTTTGGTCGTTCCAGACTTTACTCGGGGTAATTTCTGACCTTCACTTTAAAGTCAGATAAAAACTACGAGAGAAACGTCAGAAGGAAGCACGGCATCGTTCGCCGTCGAACAAAAGCTGAGAGAGCAACGAAACGTGTGAACGTTAGTTGAAATAAACGTTGCATATATTCGGTCTTTCGTATCGCTTTTAAAACAGGTGTCGTTCGAGATTTCTGCGGTCCTTACTGGTTCAACTGGGCTTGTGGATATTTGAATGCTTCTTTCCTATTTTACCGTTAGCAGACCGAAACTGTTGTTGTCTTTGTAATATTTTATTTGAGTGTATGTCTTATTCTACGCAGAGCGTGCGTGTAACAAGCACCTTGCATCCTTAATAGGTCATTTATAGCTTCTGTATATAACTTGAAACCAATGTTTACGTACAAAAACACGTTGGTCAGCGCCTACTGAGATCTGTTGCATTACTTCAGCTTTTTCTTGTAAACCTGTAAATATGACTGGAAAAAAGTTGCTGTTGGACTTGACGGGGCAGGGACCTCGTCAGTCATAATTAAGAATTCTGTGCCAGGGTATATTGGTCTTGAACTAGTATAGTTGATTGATTGATTCATTTAGTGATTGATGCATAATTGGAAAATCAACCAAGCGGAGGCGAATGCAGATTGATGACACTTGCTCACCTATATCTCAAGTATTTTTTTCTTTGAAGCACAACACCGTTTAGCTGCCGTGAAGTCCGCTCTCATCAAACGACAGTGCAGGAGTTATCCTATAGTGCAGCCCTCAGGCCTCTCCAGGCAATAGATTCAAAAGCATTTTTTCCTATTTAAACTACTCAGAAGACATGAACATGACAATAAAATTAGTGAAATGCTTGTAACATTTTCGTTACAACTTCGACGTTCGCACATTCAAACAAAGCACACCAGATTACTGGTTAGGGGCAAATGAAATGTCGCCGTTGCTACTGTGATATGTAACCGACGAATAGACACGTCTGCTTTTTAAGGATTACACAACAGCATTTAGACAGCTCAACCTGTTAGGTGCTTTATTACAACCGACATGTTACCCAGCATCACGGTAAGTTCACGCACTCCCATCTCCTAAGATGAACTCGTGACAGCCGGTGCTGGCATCTTGGTTGGCCACGCGTAGAAGCTCGCTACCTTATTGGTTGTAAAAATAGCCGGTATAGGCACCGGGCACTTGAGTCTGCTGGGAAACTGCTGCGCCACCCGCGGCAGACGCGCGCACCTCTGGGTCGGTGGGGCCGCGCTGACTGCCTTCATCGCCCTCCAAAATGGCTTCGCAAAGGTGTCTAGCATAACAATATTAGAACACATACCTACAATATACTGCAACGATGTCAGAAAGGAATGCTGTAGAAGGTACAAGCCTGCAAATAAACGGCGCTGAGGGAATAATATCGCCTTTCTGAGGCCGGCAGGAAGGTGGTTCTTCGCAGATTATTTTCAGTGTTTCTTGCGGGTACAAAGCCATAGTTACTGCATTCATTACGGCATTTTATAAACAGAGTAAGTGAGAGGATTTTGTGCTGCTGTGAAATACGAGCAGGTGGTTATAAGGTTCGTATTTGGAGGCTGTAAATACGCATAACTGTGCACTGCGTATTATATTTATTCGCAACGAGGACGCTCAAACGCAGTTTTCACAGTTTATCACAGTTAGTTTATCTCAGGGTAGTTTATCACCCAGCGGCTCCACTCTATGGCACATCGATTATTTTACGTGGCTACTGCCGTCTTTAATAAAAGACAACAAAATGTGGTGCACCCGTTAGGCGTTGATGTTCGCGAATGCGTCTTCAGCTGTTGAATATCCTAACATACAATTGGCTTTTCTTGCAAAACAAACCATGAAAGACTGTTGTGTAATCCACTGAATGGGTAAAAAAATGCAGATAACATCGGCTTCAATAAAAGCTGCACATAAGCACAACGTAGGACCAAATATTCGCGTTCGAACTATTTTTTGGTAATATTACAAGGTTTGCTGCAAATTGAAGATAATAAAAGCGATACAATTACTTTCTTACAAAGTGCTCACGACAGGGCCGTTAGTGTCTAGAGAAAACTATTGCCAAATATGAATAATTAAAAATGATTCCAATATTCTTATTGGATATCTTACTCACCCCTCCTCTCTCCCTCCTTTCCGACCTCCTCATACAAAATAAAGTTGTAGCCTTTCCCCGAAGAGTTTTTTTTATTTTGGGACGTGTTTTTATACCGCTACCTTGCTCGGTTTCAACATGAAACCCGGGTAGTTTATTGGTAGAGGGGCCAACGCAGGCACAAAGTTGTCTTTTTTTTCTATCCGCAATGCTGGAGACGGTGATATTGGCCGTGCGGTGCTCTGGTAGAAGCGAAGAAAGAGGCATGAGAAGAACATGACACGGTGTGATTGATAGACACCCTTGTAATATTGAGGTTGTTGTAATGGGAGTCATTAATTCAAAATCAGCATTGGATTTTCAGCTCTCGAGACGTCGTATTCGATAGCGCGTTCCGTTCATCAACGTCATCACTTCCTATATACAGAAACAAGTGTGAATTTCACACTGTTACATCTGCGGAGTACCATATTCAAATCAAATGTAACGCCCACGTTGCCGAGTCAGTAGCTCTGCAGTCAACAACGTATTTCGACAAATGTACTCACAGGGATCGGCTAACGCGCGGAAACATCTCGCGACATCTGATATCGTATTTGCAAACGAACATCCTCTGTAGGGAAACGAAAACAATAAAGTACTGTTTCTTTTGAAAAAACCCGCAGATCAAGATAAAGTGGTGCGGGCCAGTTAGAACACGCCTGAACTATTCCGCGCATGCTTTTCCCTTTCGGGCGTCACGCCAATTTCTTTCGACCTTCCATCTCATACGACAGTTCAACAGAGAAAACCCCTCTTAGTTCTCTTGCACTGTGGGGCAGCATTATTGTAGAAGAGCGCAATTTATTTTAAATATAAAATGCGTTACTATTTTGATTCACCGGGCGCGACGAGAAAGAAGCGCGGAACAAAAACGAAAGTGTTGGCCCGCAGTGACCGCCAAAGTTGCACGTATCTGCCGAAGGCGGATCTGGGTGTAGCTAGCTTAGTGTCGCCGTTTTGGCAGTGAAAGGTCCCTATATCTGTACGCTTGGCGACGACAGATGCCATCTTTTAAATGTGAAGCATCTCATGCTCGGGGCTGTGTCTCTCCCTCCCTTTTTGTCGTTGTTGTCCGCCGTCGGCACTCTACTGCGCATGCGCGTCTCTTCAGCCCTGTCAGAGTAAGACCTGACAACAGCGCAGTCCACTATAAAAATAAATAGTCAGGCGGCGCCTGGTTTCGATCCCATGACTCCCTAGCCGCAACGGGAAGTACGGGGCACTCTTTCCACTGCGCTACAAACCGAGATGGGAGCAGGTGCTACGAACGCGCCGTATGTCCTTCACTCATTCAAACTACATCAAGAAGCTACTGATACAACGAAGGCATGCGAAGCTGAACGTCAACTCAAACGACGAACTGAAAACTTTAGAGGAGAATGTTGAATTTCCCGTGGGAAAGCTGTGGAGGGAAGCGCCACACGCCTTGCATCTCAACCAGGGAAGATGACGAAGAGGGCGGGCAGCGGGGTAGGAGCATGAGCATACAATAAAGAAAGACGAGAACCAGGAGGTGTTCGATCAGGTAACGCGGGTGTCTGTCTCTTCGCTGTCTCAAAATGTCTCAACATTTCTCTACATTTCTTTGTGTCTACATGGGGGTTTACACTACGTTCCCATTCTTGCTCGGATAAATGAAACAACATAACGGCAACACAATGGAACCTACACGGAACCCCCATGGTGCTTCGCATCCTCCTCATGGTTCCCCAAGAAAAGATGGTGTAATTTTTTGTTGGAGCACGGCCAACGTGCGTCGCCTGAAAAAAATGCACCAATCGAGGATTGGCAGGGAGTTTTACAGCAAAGATGTGTATCTCGACCACCGAAAGATTTCATCGCCGAGGGCAAAAACGATCTCTGTGGGCAAAAACGCCAAGGCTCAAGACGCCGAGCGCATACTTCAGGTTAATCAGACCTACAACATAGACCCCAGGTTTCGTTTAAGGAAACCAGAAAAGCATCGAAACGGCCTTATGAATGACAAGTGCCTATGAATAATGGTACCTGCCCCCAACATGTGTTGCTGCTAAAGTTTCTGTTTGGAGACTATCATTGAAGGCTAGGCCGGCTAATGTGACTAAATATACGAGTTTTTGCTTAAGACGCCGAGCGCATGCGTCAGACTAGGCAGGGAAGCCGCAATAGAAGCCGAGTGTAGTGTCAGTAGATGAGCTATTAGAGCGCCGCCACTAAGGCTCACAAGTCAGCAATAGTGGCCATTTTGTCGTTCATCAGTGTTGAGTGATTGCTGCATCTACGGCCTCGCCACACTACGACCGTGTCATTTCTTTACACTACCAAAGATGCAGCAAAACGACATATTTGGACATACAGTGGACTCTCGCTAAACGGAACATCTAGGGACTGGGAAAATAACCCGCCGCGGTGGCTCAGTGGCTAAGGCGTTGCGCTGCTGAGCACGAGGTCGCGGGTTCGATTCCCGGCCGCGGCGGCCGCTTTTCTGATGGAGGCGAAAAGCAAAAACGCCCGTGTGTACGACATTTCGGCGCACGTTAAAGATCCCCAGGTGGTCAAAATTAATCCGGAGCCCTCCACTACGGCACGCCTCATCGCCTGCGTTGCGTCGGCGCGTTAAACCCTACAATCAATCAATCGACTGGGAAAATATGTTTCGTTTATCAAGAGTTTCGTTTAGAGAGAAAATAAACCCAGCATCGTACAATCCTCTTCACGCCGCGTCGGGACCAAGCGGCGTGAATAGGCCACCGTTCACTGCATGCGAAGCCTTCTATGCTGATTTGAAGGACGAATGAGTGGCCCGCTGATGGGGATGTTCTCACTGCGGCCTTTCTGTACCCAGGCACCAAGCACTTCTCTAAATCTTCGTGGTCAGCCACTCGCACTCTTTTCCGTTCAGGACCAAAGCGTGACGTTTCAAAATCCTCCCGCAGCTTGTCCTTGTCCTGTATTATTCTCCTCAGGCTACTCTTGGGCACGGCGTACTTCATCGCAAGCGCCGTTTTGTAAAGCGACCACTATGGAAATCGTTGATTACCTCCATCTTTCTCGACAACCGAAACGCATTGTGATGTCGTTAGAGCGCTTCCATCACATGCTGGCTTCACGGAGAAATGCCGCATACGACATCGCAAAAAGTCAGAAACCGCCGCACAAAGTTAGAGAAAAGAAGAAACCGCCAGAGACGGAAACCGAAAAATACCCAGAACGACAGGGGAGGAACCGTGATGAGTACCTCGATTGCGCTCCGCTTTCCCAAATAGTGGCGAAATAGACAAAACCGAAATAGACAGTTTTCGGTTTTGTTTGCGCTGTGGTCGGTAAATTTGAGTTCCGATTACCGCAATTTTGTTCACATCCCCTAAATACAAAACCAACCTATTGTGAAGCGTTTATTCCGTCTAAACGGTAGTTCCGCTGAACCTATTTCCGTTTATCGAGATTCCATTGTACTTGTGTTGCTGAAGTGCTGTTACACGCGTTATCCTTGACACGATTCGGAGCTACATGAGGCGCGCAGCCACAGAGCAGTGAGCACAAGCTAAACCTACCAGAGTTGACCGACTAAAACGCATAAACAAACGGGCGGCCCCCATGAACCATCGCACTTTAAACAAATGTCACCTAAGGCGAACTGACAAAATATCATGGCGGCGGCACGGAACAACAGCAGCAAAGTCCGCTGATGCTCCTTAGCCTTTTGTAGTGACACTAGCGAGTGCAGGCGACAAGCCCGCCGAGAAGAGGAGAAACATTTCATACCCTTTTCCATGACCATTTGTGGTTTACAACAGCTTCGCTGGACATCCACTTTTGCAAGACGGGATGGCGACCAATTTTTTCACTATAGTTACTATTATGAGATCAATGTACCTTCTCTGCACTTGGCCAGCCACACTAGTTGTGACACCGTTTAAACTGTTTGTTTTGTTATCGTGCTCTTTGTTTTTGCTGAATGAAAAGTTGCGCCTGCAACGAAATGCCCCCGGCGTTGCTGTGATAGCGCTTATCCAGTGAAACATCGCAATTACGAAAGATTAAAAACGTGGATTTTTCTTTAAGAAGGCCCTATAAGCTTGAAAAGTCTCTTTTGTGGCGCAGAATGAAAACAGAGAATTTTTTGTCACAGCGCGAAGCAAGAAAAGCGGTGGCAGTAGCGGAGCACACAGCACGGACACGTATCTGGTGAGCGTTATTTCAGCCGCTTTCAGCTTGGGTACAAACGGCATAATCCGACGTGTTTTTCAGCAGTGTCGTTGGCCCTGCTAAGGAGTCTTGTTTCACCAAGGTTGAAGAAAATCGAAATCGTTTTTTTATTTAGATTTTCAGCTAGTAATTTTTACAAAAAGCAGCGCCGTCCATCTTTGTTAGCGTATATTTAGTAATTTTCCAGACGAGCAATATTTCAGAGGTATTTTAAGAAATATGTGGGTGACAATACTTATCACTTACACTTCGGTCACTTTTGGAGATACGGAGATAGAAGCAAGAAATAACTGACAACCTATCGTCTGGTTTCAGGATTGTATTCTTGCTTTTTTGTTCACTACCGAACGCCATGAGCAACAAATGTTTTGAACTGTTTGTCATTTTGGTTTAGCGTTTTTTTCAAACAATGTTTAGTCTGAGTAATTAACCCTTTTCCGTGCGTACAGCCCCAAAGTTCGGAAAAACTGTAGCCGCCGGAAATCTCGCGTCAATCGTGGTATAAACAATTTTTTTTCTCGCGAACTACATATGCTAGAGGGAAACAGGTTCCAGTTGTGGGTTACTCCATGGATTGCGCAACCCATAAAATGTGAGAAAAACCAAAAAATGTGCGTGTACACTCATGTTCGATCTCTCGTGTAATGGACCAGGCATTAACAGGCGAAAGGCTCACGGCGCCAATGCGACACGGCGCTGAAAAGTGTAGAATTCGGAGAGCCTTACTTGATCAACAAGAACGTTATCTGTCAGTTAGTGTCATGAAATTGTGCATGAAGAACCATGTAAAGCGTTAGAACGCCAAATGTTGGGGAGAGGTTGCTTACTGGAGTGAAAATTGAGTATTGAATAATTTTGAGGTTTAACCCACTTACGCAAAACAGGCGAGGCGGCGCGCCGCAGTGGAGGGCTCGCGATTAATTTGATCATCTGGGGTTTTTCAACGTGCGCCGAAATCTCGAACACACGAGCGTTTTTGCTTTTCCCTTCCATCAGAAAAGCGGCCGCAGTGGGCTGGAATCGAGCCCGCATCCTTGGGCTCAGCAGCAAAATGCCTTAGCCACTGAGTTGCATACTGGATTCAATGTATTTATCTCCTTCGCCACGTAGTACAGCGTTTTCAAGTTGTTGCCTTAAAGAAGCCATGAAGACAAAACACGACTTTGGTTCATTCGAAAGATTGCCTCGTTAGAATCATACTGACACCACTTTTAACGTAAACTTCGCTCAAATAAGCGGCACAGAAAGTGTGCCCCAAGACCGGCACGTCTATGGCCGCTTTCTGGCATGTCCGGCCAGCATCCAGGTTCCGGCAGCCACTAATCATGCGTTGAAGGGCCAACATTCGGCAACCAGCGCTTCGGTATTTTTCCGTCCGCCCGTGTCCGGACGCACAACGGCAGCTAACCGGCTGCCAGATATTCAGTTCTCTTACGGCTGCCGATGTCGAGAAAGAGAACGGCCGAAGTACGGCTTTAGGGCATCCGTTTTTTCTTCGGGAAGCGGTAATCGGCCGAAGTACGGCAAGTGACCGGCCACAGAATATGCGTATTCTTGCGGCAGTTGGTGTTCGAAAGGAGACCGGCCGGAGCGCGGCTGCCGTGCATTCGTTGTTTCAACGGTGAACCGCGCGTCCGGCGGTAGAATATTCGTTTTCTTCGGGCAAACAGTGTCATGAAGGATACCGGCCGACGTACGGCCCCAGAATTTACGTTTTTCATTAGGTTAGCTGTCCTCATCCGAATTACGGCAAGCGAATGGCCACGGAATATTTGGCAACCGGTGTTCAAGAGGAGACCGGCCTACGTAAGGTATCTGGTTATACGTCATTTTTTCGGCAAACGGCATACAGCCGAACAACGGCACGCGCCTGGGCGCCGAGAATTCATGCACAGACGTGTTTGGAAGGAGACCGACCGGTTTTTCCTGGGGGGAGAAAAAGCCGTTAGGGAGCCGAACGACGGGGACGCGTTTTTCATCCGCTCCGTGTTTCTACGTTTTAAATGAAGTAACATCGTTTGTCAAACAGTAATCAGTGTTCTCGGTGAACGGGCAAGGTGCAAGGACTCACTGGACATTAGCAGGGAACCTTTTAGGCCATCGAAATGTCATTTATTGCCACAAGAAGACTGTGCCACACCGACGGATCAGCTAAGCCTCGCCAGTCATCGCCGCTACCACGCCTCTGCCGCCGGCTTCGTCGACGCATCAGCTCGAGGCTATTCGCCCCCTCAAGAAATGGAGAGCATTGGAGACATCGACCCGCAGAGATGTCCGATCCGAGATGGAGATGGTTCACCAAAATAACTGGCCTTCAAGGGCGTCGAGCAAGTGGCCACCACGCAGGAGCTAACCGCCACCATGTCAAGGACTCCCCACCAAAAAAGGCAAGTGCGAGCAAAAGCGCAAGTTATTCTGCTTACAATTAAACTGCGACAAGCAATGTTGCACTATGTTGTTGGTGATAAACGTAGAAGAGACTCGCTCGTGCATTGGTGGATCAACTTCATGCCCTGCACTATGTTACTTCATGGGATTTTACGACTGCCTATTTAGAAAAAAAAATTATTTAAAAGTTGCGATAACAACAGAGCCTTGTCACTGACGAAGCCTAGCTGTTAATTTAGTTCCGATGTTTGGAGGGGAGCTTAGCTACTCTTGGGATATGACTCATTTGGTTAAACATAATCGCCAGCATCCTAGCAAACACGCATTTTGTCAGGATTTTCTTGCTCAACACAGATTGTTGAGTTCACGCACGATTTGGCTTTTGCAATAGATAAGCTTAAAGTGGTTGACTGTATATTCTTAACAACGTGAGGGTTCGAGCTAGTTGGTACTTCATAGTGAAAATTTAAAGCGTAGCAAATTTAGACACAAGACGAATGACACAGGGAGACGAATGACACAGGGAGCGCTTGTCCCTGTGTCATTCGTCTTGTGTCTAAATTTGCTGCGCTTTAAATTTCACTGTATATTCTTGGACTGCAATAAAGCAAATGATGGTGTTCCATATCACCTTCTGCGTAGTACATTTCATCCTATGAACTGAATGAATCGGTTTTTACATTGTTATTATTACTGGCCCTATAGCTTTGTTCAAAAGTACTGTGTATTTTACCGGACTATAGTGAATGAACATGATTCCGTATACCGGCAGCTTTATTCGAATTTAATAACATCCTGGTGTGCTGATTCAGAAACGTTTTTGGATGTTAAACAGTGTGTTAACGGCACCTTTACAAGGAACCTTCATTCCAATTGAATAAGTATACCGTAAATTATGCTGCTGTGACAACGGCCGAGGAATATAAATACCTAGGACTTTATTTAGGGAGTGGTTAGAGGTTAACTAGGCAGGTTCACACCATAAAAGTTACGGCTGCATATGTTTTTGGCTTTCTGAGACGAAATTTCAGTGAACCTCCATCTAACAGAAAAGAACAACCGTATTTCACTCATGTGCGCTCAATCTTGGAGTACGCGTGTTTTTTCGTGGATCCCTACACCAAAGGCTGGTTGATACGCTCGAAAACATACAGAATATGTCAGTGCGATTCGTATTAGGTAATTGGCTCGCTCAACTTAGCATGAGAAAAAGTAAAAGTAAACTGAAATGGCAGGACGTGAAAGATCACAGACGAAACCACAGGTTGAACTTTTTCGTAATATCTATCATTCGAAAACTGGAGTAGAAGGGGAGAAGTATGTCCAAGCGCCATTCTACATATCGCAAAGTGGGACCGCTAGCCTAAAGCAAATTATTAACTTTCTTTAAAGGTGACGCCTTGCGCGATTCATTTTATTTTACATCAATACTGCAGTGTAATTATCGTCCACGTATGATTGCATTAACTGTTTATATTGACGATTTTCAGCGCGCTTTGTAGAATTATTTTGTTATTTTATCCCATTTAATGCTTAGTGTTATGTATCTCCCTTCTGTAATGCATGCAAAGGCAAGCAGGCATCAAATAAATAAATAAAACTAAAAAACAATGATTAAATAAATGAATAAAAATAAATAAATAAACAAATAAATAAATAAATAAACTTCCAGAGGCGCAAGTTTGCCTCCGACGGGTTCAGAACCCTACGCATTGAACCTTGACCAATAAAATATTTATTGCCCTATTCGTTGCAGTATGCAAGGTTTCCTGTATGCATGCTACCATTGCTATGTTATTGGTTTGAAACAAATTATGTAACTCTAATTTTACGCCTTTCCTTGCGTGAACACAGAGGGATACAACTGCAGCCACCTGAAGCAGGGCGTCATTCGCAACGCGTCTAGAATTTTTTGAACGTAGTATGACATTAGAAGAAAATTAAGTTCTTTTGGACTATTAAGTGGTGTGGACGTATACTCATGAAAACAACATTAAAATAGATTGAAAATAGAAATACCTGTTCGCTCCTTCTTAGGATCAGCCCTGCGCAAGATCATCAGAAAAGTTGATTAAGTAGAAAATGTCTTTGCAAGAAAAATTGCCAAAAACTGGACATACTTTTTTCTGAAGGACTTATATAAAATGCTCCTGAGTGTTTTGTTGAGAACCAAAACGCTTCGTAAAGACATTCACGCCGGTTTTATATACATCAAAGTTGGTCAAGCAACTGTTATAAAAATAGTTTATGTAGTCATAGCATGAAAGTGTTCCGGAATATTGCCCTAAAAGAAATTGGCAAAAAGCGGCGCAATTTATCTCTCTGAAATTCAACCCACTAAAGTATGCGCCCTCCGCCGTCCCCCCCCCCCCCTCCCGTCCCCCTCCTTTTTCCCCCTTTATTACAGGTAAGCCGCCCCACAGAGGATATCAGGACCTGGACAATACATCTATTCAAGCTCTACAAAGAACTGAATATTTTCTGTGTTCGGCAGTAAAAGAGGCAGAGCAATTAAAGGAACGACAATTTCTGAGCCCTTGTTTAATAAATGAATTTTGCTGTCAACTGAGCTGGTAATTAAGCAAGGCTGCGCTGAAAGCTTGACGGCTGGTGGTTGCGCGCGAGCTCACTTTGATGTGGCTGCATTGGACCCAAAATGCTGTGTTTGTGCTGCTTCTGCACTGCGCGAATGAGTCATCTGCTTGCGCGACATGCAGTGACCGGCCCCAGTACAGTTAACGTACTGTGGCTGAACTCAAATGCCCGTAGCACGGCCGTATTTCCGGTAGCTGTATTCCGGCTGGAGTCCGACGACCGCATCTCGGCTGTCCTCCGGCGGCCGTACTTCGGCCGTAACGGGTGGCTTTGGAATGGCCGGAGCCCTACGGCTGGAATCTGGCCGTATGACCGTAAGCCGGTCGACTGGCCGACGGACACTGGCCGTTGGACAGCATGGGTGTACGGCCGTATAGGGACCGGGCAGCTGGACGGGTGGCGCCACCACTCGGCGCTCCCCTCGTCAGTGGAATGAGCCGGTGCATTGGACTACACAGCCTCCCGTTGTTTTTGTCGTGTTTGCTTCGGTGCTTTGTATGTTTTGGTGGCGTTGTGAGCAGAAATGTGAATGAAACGAAGTCTAAACAGATGTGTTGGGTTCTTAGATGCAGTAATGACTACGTAAACTTGTCGGACGCTTCTAAAGTTGGGTATCGGCTGCAATGGCATGAGCGCTTTTTGCAGCGATCTGCGCTTGGATCCACCCGTTCTGAGTACGAATAAAACTACTATTATTAGTATTATTTTCTTCTTAAATGCACTCACGGCTACGCAAACTTATTGGATGCTTGTAAGGACACGAGCGCTTTTTGCAGCGCTCTGCGCCTGGCTACGCGCGATCTGAGTAGGAATAAAACTATTAGCAATATTAGAATTAATTTCTACCACTTTAAATTATCTTCACTGGTTTCAATGACTACGGGTTTCCACGCCAGCCTTAGCGCCGGGATACCTCGATACGTGTGCTTTAAATAGAAAGGCACCTTTATACGAGATGGATTTCCGTGTAGCCGTAGAAATGTAGTTTACACTTTCTGTAACCGTGAGCTTTGTACCTTCGGTTTTGGTGAGCGACACTGTGACAGCATGGGAGCCTGAAAGCCGAAGTGGAGGTCCCACGTTTGTGGTGGTCATTTTATCAAGAGCCAAAGTTATTCACCAACTCTACAGCCCAAGCTACAAACCATCCCTCCTCCTCTTCCCGTTTTACCACCTGCGTAGAATAAAGGCTGGCACCGATAATTAAAAATGTGGCAGTGTTAACGTCAGCCGGTGTTTTTTTAATGCTGAAGTATTCTTTACAGATTATCTAAAAAATCGTGTAATGCCTGGTGGAGACACCAAAAACGCGCGATTAGTTGCCTCAAATATGGGTGCATGAGCCCGAGTCTCCACCAAGACACTTTCCGACACGGTGGAAAAAGTTTAGATTTGGAGAGGGGGCATGGAAGTTCAAAATTAAACAGCGAAATCATCTAGCCCTCCATCTGATGATTATGATGGTTGAACACAAAGCTTTCTTCGTGCGAAATCGAATGGGAAATAGTCAAAGTCAAAGACGCTGCGATCAAAAGACCAAACTGCGTGCTGGTCAATTCGACGCTGAACTAGTCAAAGTTTAAATCCAGAAGTCAACCAAGGAAACCCATACGATAGAGCTTTGCGATAAACTCATCATCGTCGTTAGACGGAGGTGTGCATGATTTTTCAAGCGTAGGTGGCAGCTTGTAAACCGACCGCAGCATTCAGTTGTGAAGCTGAGTACAGGTTTCGGGCACCCTCCTGTCTTGCGTCCTTCAGCCACGCAGGAATTGGTTTTTGAAAAACCATTTACCAACTAGCCAGCAACCATTGCAATTCTGTAAAGCAATGCTTCTCCACGACAAGCAATAACATTCTACTATCATGCGGTATTTATTCTATCAACGATTCCCGATGACTGTAGTAAGAGCATTTCTGTGAAATTAAACACGTTTCTGCCGTAGGTAATGAAGATACGGCAGCGTCGTCCGTCACAATTTCTGTTTCGAGGTAAATCTTCGAAGACACCCTCCAACCTTTGTCTTTCACTTGTGCACGACGTCGGCGACGTTTCGTCATCAACTGCCAAAGGCCAGCTCCGCAGCATTCCTAGATCGGTTGCACACACCGGCTTTGTGGGAGCATTTAGCGGCAATATACTCCTCGATTCGCGAAACTGCATGCAGGCATGAAAAAATTGCATGAAGCAACGAACTCTCACTTCCAGCTTGACTTCCAGCTTGGCGCATTGAGCGTCGGCTGCTATTTGTAATACTGAGTATGGGCGTAAATAACACTCATGGCATGCCTCGTAAACGTCACATCCACGCTCAAGATTTACCGATCTGAAAAATTCACGTGTGGTTACGTACGCTTTGCAAGCCGCACCGCAGAAAAACGACAGAAAGCCATGCACAACTACGCTGCGCTGACCGCCACTACCGCCACCGGCATTCCACTGACGAGCGGTTCGCCACGGGCGGCGCTGTTCGCTGAAACGACGGTGGTGCCATACAACGGCCGCCCGGTCCCTATACGGCCAAAAGGCCCACATTTGGACATGGGCTGAACATGGCTGCCGGAAAAGGCCGCACAGAAAATCACCGGCCAAAGTACACCGGCCTGTTTTAGGCCGAACAGTCCTGTGCTGCCTGGGATAATTAGGAAAAACGGCAATGGCCATGCGACTCACTGGCTCATTTCCCGCAACAGAACCTGTGACGTGATACCAGACAGCTCTGCGATTGGCGGAGGCCGGTAAAAGCAAATGAAAGTTATGCTGGGCCTATAATGTTCCTTAACGAGATATTTTCGCTCAAATGTAATGCATATATTCATTTTATAGAAGTAAGAATGGTGGGGAAAGCATGGAAGCTACGAAAGTACACGTAAACATTGAAGTACCAGAGCGCGCTGTTGTTGGCGCTGCGCACACATGGCTTGTCATAAATGTACAACAGTATGGCGCTTCGGGTTGTCTGACACGACACAGGCCGATTAGCGCAAGCGCATTGTCTTACGTGACCCTGTTTGTCAATTATACCCATGTTTCACAAACGAATACTTTCTACCGTAATAAAACAAGGCAGGCGCAAATACAGTCAAAAACAAAGCAAAGGCGGACAATTGTCAGCCACGGTATGGTAGCGCCATCTGGGAGGACTAACGATAAACAAGGCTCTATAGTTCGCTGGATGCCTAGTGCCGCGTTCGCGTTCACTTCTAGGCCTGCTTTTCTGACGTCATCGCGGACGACCTCACGAAACACAGGATTTGGCGGGATAATCAAAATTTTAACCTAAATTTATTAATTTCTTTGTGAATAAACCTTGTTTGCCGCCGGTCTAGCGCTGGGGGCAATATAAAACACCAAATCTTTCGAATAAAAAAACTTGTACTTGGTCTTCATGGCTCCTTAATGACTTTCCGCATACAAGTGAGTGCCCTAGGGAAACTTGCGAAATATTTCAAAGCAGTCGTGACGTTGCGCCAAATTGGGACCACTCTGTGCGATGAGGATGAAGGAGGCCACATTCCAAAAGATCGCTAATGGTTATTACATTACTGTTAGAGCAGGTGTCTGCGTACGGCGGCAGCCGTCAGCGTTTTTAAGGGTGAAGGCACATTACGCTTCCGGAAACTTCAACGTGGTTGCATCCACAGCAAGTGCTGGCAACATGCATATGGGCACAACGTATATATCGACACAAGATGTCGTTGTAAATTTGTTTTATGTCCGCAATACGCCAGACGTCGAAATCACGTTTTGGAAAGAACGATGATGGCTTTTACAGCCTCCAAAATACCCAAAACGGTAGTCCGTCACACTATCTACGTGGACGGTATCACCGTGTGCGTGTCGGGGGCCAGCGACGCCTACATCGAAGACCAACTCCAAGAGACCGTGAACGCCATCGAGAATCACCTGAAAGGGTCGGACCTCAAATGCTCGCCCAGCAAGTCAGAGCTCCTGGAACTCCCACCGTGACGCATGCAACAACAAGCATCACCAGTGCGAACACGAAAAGATCAAGATCCTCAAGAAATAGGGGACAGACCGTACCCGAAGTGGAAGGAGTCGGAATACTGGGCATGATCCTCGAGAGACACGGCGAAACGGCGAGACGGTTGCTACGCCTAGTCGCCAAGACGGCAAACGCCATGCGACTCATCAAACAGATCACAACGAGAAAAGCGGCCGTCAAGGAAGACAACCAGATTAGGCTGGGCCAATCCTTCGTGGTTAGCGACATCGCCTCCGTAGCCGCCTACCACGACTGGCTTCCATACGAGCGAAATAAAATCAACGCACTCATACGAAAGACCTACAAGGCAGCCCTCGACCTGTTCGAACGACAAGCACGGCGCCCTTCCTCCAGCTAGGCGTTCACAACACGCTCGAGGAAATTGCCGAAGCGCAACAAGTCAGTCACAGTTAGAACGACTGTCTACAAGGAGGTCGGGGCGTCGAATCCTCGCCAGCCTCGGGTACAACAGCCAAGACAAGGACGACAACCGAACCACCATACCACCGGACATACGCCGTCAAATCAAGGTAGACCAGCTACCCAAGAACATGCACCCGATCTACAAAAAGGAACGGCGCTCGGCGAGAGCGAAGGCCCTTGTCAACCGCCACGCAAGCGACCAGCAAGCAAGATACGTATACGCCGCGGAATACCAGCACGAAGCCTTTGCGGTAACCGTCGTCAGAGCAACCTCGGGAGTAACTGCCACGGAAGCGAGCACGCGAGGTACCAAAGCAGCACACGCGGAAGATCACAGTCAGTGACGGTGATGGCCGTTGCCCTGGCCATCACCGATGCTGACTGCACGACAGTAATAAGCGACTCCATAACGGCAGTTCGAGACTTCGCCAAGGGCCGCATCTGCGCGGAAGCGGCGCGGATACGACGAAATGTGCCACCAGTGTGCTCAAAGAGCATTAAAATCAAATGGATACCCGCACACGAGGGCGAGAAAGTGTTGGGGACCAACACGAACCACAACGAAACGGTGGAAGCGGCCGCGTAAGCACTTACCCACCGCGCCGCCACCCCCAGGCGTTCGGTGGAGTGCTTCTGCACCAAGGACGGCATGACCGACTACGATGAAATAACCAAGGCTTATCGATTGGCCTGCCGGACGTTCTCTCCTTCACACCCGGGTCTGAGCCGAGCAGAAGCCGTCACACTACGCCAACTACAGACAGGATCGGTACCCACCCCTGCACTTCTACACCTGGTCAACCTGGCGGAAGGGTCAACCTGGCGGACATCATATGGGCAATGTACCAAGCACCCAAACGCATGTACATCAGGAGCCATCCAGCCACGCGTCAAAGAAGCCGTATGAATTTACTAGTACGAGCTACAACTATGGGCCGTCCAGCAGGTCCTGTGTACAGCTCGAAAGGCGGGGGCTCGTGAGCTTGCAACGGTGAGCTCGAGTCCCCAGCCGAGTAGCCACACCACTCCCGAGGCGATGAGAAGCCCACGTCGCGGTCCGTAGAAAACGTCGTCTGCCGGTCTCAATAAACGTTTATTCAGTCAGTCAGTCTACTCCGCGGCGTGCACGGAAGTCGTACGAACTGTTTCGTATTATATAAATATGTATTAACTTGGCGGGCACACTGACGTCAGTCCGTTTTATTCATGTCGTTGGCTACCATGTGGACTACGGAAATCACTCTACTGGACTTCAGAACCAAGGTCGGAAGTCGCGGCCTGCGAACGTCGTAGCGCTCCAGAAGCAGAGTCGGTTAGTAGAGAGGTTATTCCCTAGCTGGTTCCCACCGAAGAAATGACAGGGCTGTGAAGCGTACGGCTTGCCTTAAAGCGCTTATGCAAAACTTATATACACGGTTATGTTACAAATGTACATGAGCTGAGCTACACGTGTTGCAGATCTGTTCGGAACGATTGAATTTAATGGGAGTTGACCCGATTTCGAATATCGGTGAAAATATTTTGGTACAGCAGAAGGTGCATAGCACTCGAAAACGGCAAGTATTCGACCCCAAGTCATAGGGGTTCACGGTTTTCTGGTATTCCAGAAGGGCAACTTAGTGATCACATGTCAATCACCACCTATCTTGTCAAAATTGGTTAAATTTCGAAACACGCCCACACATGAAGGTGGGCGCTGCGCCCATCAGCTATAAAAGAGACTAAACCACAAAAAAGCCAAAGATAAAAACAACCCGCCGCGGTGGCTCAGTGGCTAAGGCGTTGCGCTGCTGAGCACGAGGTCGCGGGTTCGATTCCCGGCCGCGGCGGCCGCTTTTCTGATGGAGGCGAAAGGCAAAAACGCCCGTGTGTACGAGATTTTGGCGCACGTTAAAGATCCCCAGGTGGTCAAAATTAATCGGAGCCCTCCACTACGGCGCGCCTCATCGCCTGCGTTGCGTCGGCGCGTTAAACCCTACAATCAAACAATCAAAGATAAAAACAGTAACGCTAAAGGGGTAGCGAAACAAGTACGAAGACCCAGTAGCAACTAGCCGCCTCAGACTGCTCGTGCGCGATGTCACAGAGTTGCATAGGTGCTTGCCCGCTACGTGCCTCAGATTTACCATAGGTCGTCAGTTTTACGGCGCTGCCAGTTCATTACATGGCGTGAGTCCGTATACCGAAAGTGGCGTATGACACGCGACAAAGCGCCCCCCGATGTAGCAACCTTTGCAAATACACACACACACACACACACATGTATATATATATATATATATATGTAGCGAATCAGAATAGGAAATGAGGGACTCGTAGAAATCACACAGAAATAAGGATTGGCAGTCAAGAAGACCTCGGAAAGCAAAGGGGAGGTTGTGGTAGGCCATTGAAACAGATCAAGAATTTGGAAAGAAAGAAAGAAAGCGAAGAAAAAATGCCCGCCAGGTGGGATCCGAACCCACGACCTCCAGAATACCGGTCTGGTGCGACAACCACTACGCTACCGGCGGGGCGATTTTCTCCCCCGCTTTCTGGGGTATTTATGTCAATGTAATTTTTTTCCTTTGCTTGGGGGTGGTAGCCAGCGCCACTCTGACTTCTCGGGGTGAAGGGGACCTTCTTTTTAATCCCCGCGCCGTGACTCGAGTGTCTACGACATGTCGAGAGTGGTCAACCAGCGTTGAACCCTCTTAAGCTCCCTATGGCACCAAGACTGCCAGAACAGAGGCCCTCGCTATGCATGTAGCGAATCAGAATAGGAAATGAGGGACTCGTAGAAATAACACAGAAATAAGGATTGGCAGTCAAGAAAACCTCGGAAAGCAAAGGGGAGGTTGTGGTAGGTCATTGAAACAGATAAAGAATTTGGAAAGAAAGAAAGAAAGCGAAGAAAAAATGCCCGCCAGGTGGGATCCGAACCCACGACCTCCAGAATACCGGTCTGGTGCGATAACCACTACGCTACCGGCGGGGCGATTTTCTCCCCCGCTTTCTGGGGTATTTATGTCAATGTAATTTTTTCCTGTGCTTGGGGGTGGTAGCCAGCGCCACTCTGACTTCTCGGGGTGAAGGGGACCTTCTTTTTAATCCCCGCGCCGTGACTCGAGTGTCTACGACATGTCGAGAGTGGTCAACCAGCGTTGAACCCTCTTAAGCTCCCTATGGCACCAAGACTGCCAGAACAGAGGCCCTCGCTATGCATGTAGCGAATCAGAATAGGAAATGAGGGACTCGTAGAAATAACACAGAAATAAGGATTGGCAGTCAAGAAGACCTCGGAAAGCAAAGGGGAGGTTGTGGTAGGCCATTGAAACAGATCAAGAATTTGGAAAGAAAAAAGCGAAGAAAAAATGCCCGCCAGGTGGGATCCGAACCCACGACCTCCAGAATACCGGTCTGGTGCGATAACCACTACGCTACCGGCGGGGCGATTTTCTCCCCCGCTTTCTGGGGTATTTATGTCAATGTAATTTTGTTCCTGTGCTTGGGGGTGGTAGCCAGCGCCACTCTGACTTCTCGGGGTGAAGGGGACCTTCTTTTTAATCCCCGCGCCGTGACTCGAGTGTCTACGACATGTCGAGAGTGGTCAACCAGCGTTGAACCCTCTTAAGCTCCCTATGGCACCAAGACTGCCAGAACAGAGGCCCTCGCTATGCATGTAGCGAATCAGAATAGGAAATGAGGGACTCGTAGAAATAACACAGAAATAAGGGATTGGCAGTCAAGAAGACCTCGGAAAGCAAAGGGGAGGTTGTGGTAGGCCATTGAAACAGATCAAGAATTTGGAAAGAAAGAAAGAAAGCGAAGAAAAAATGCCCGCCAGGTGGGATCCGAACCCACGACCTCCAGAATACCGGTCTGGTGCGATAACCACTACGCTACCGGCGGGGCGATTTTCTCCCCCGCTTTCTGGGGTATTTATGTCAATGTAATTTTGTTCCTGTGCTTGGGGGTGGTAGCCAGCGCCACTCTGACTTCTCGGGGTGAAGGGGACCTTCTTTTTAATCCCCGCGCCGTGACTCGAGTGTCTACGACATGTCGAGAGTGGTCAACCAGCGTTGAACCCTCTTAAGCTCCCTATGGCACCAAGACTGCCAGAACAGAGGCCCTCGCTATGCATGTAGCGAATCAGAATAGGAAATGAGGGACTCGTAGAAATAACACAGAAATAAGGATTGGCAGTCAAGAAGACCTCGGAAAGCAAAGGGGAGGTTGTGGTAGGCCATTGAAACAGATCAAGAATTTGGAAAGAAAGAAAGAAAGCGAAGAAAAAATGCCCGCCAGGTGGGATCCGAACCCACGACCTCCAGAATACCGGTCTGGTGCGATAACCACTACGCTACCGGCGGGGCGATTTTCTCCCCCGCTTTCTGGGGTATTATGTCAATGTAATTTTGTTCCTGTGCTTGGGGGTGGTAGCCAGCGCCACTCTGACTTCTCGGCGCTACCACAACCTCCCCTTTGCTTTCCGAGGTCTTCTGACTGCCAATCCTTATTTCTATATATATATACACACAAAATTATATATATATATATATATATATATATATATATATATCTATATATATATATATATATATATATATCTATATATATATATATATATATATATATATGTATATATATATTTATTTATATGTATTGGCATGGATGGCACTGGTACCTTGACAGCAGAGAGACTAAGAGAGAAACCACGTGTTTAATCACCGGGAACCGCTAGAGACAAAGCAAGGGAAAACGGCTGGCATGTTCGCCGAACACACACCGTCAGCGTTCTCTGCTATTTCCTGGCAACAGGTTCATGACGATTGTGTATTGCTCATTGGATCAGTGGCCGGGGAAGGCGACGTTTGCAACGATCATATCTGACAGCTGTGACATTACTCCCCTTTTAAGAGGCATCGTCTCGATGCCGCGGGAAGTATTTACAGAATTATGACGTTGCTCGTGCGGCAGCTGGTATGTTTGTGTTTGTATATGGCTTATGCCGCAGGACATGCACGACTTCAGATTTCGGTGTTTGAGAAGAACAGCGCACTCCGTGAGGGATGACTTCGTAGTTAAAGTCTCGCATGCAGCTCAGCACTTCGTATGGACACGATCCGTCACCGAAGATTATAACGGTGAGCGTCAACAGGTTGTTGGGCTTGAATCCGGACTCAGACGAGTTGTTGCACTTCTTCCGCTGTTTGGTAGAACAGTTGCGCATCTTCGTGGGTGCTGTTACTGGGTGTGTGAGGCAGCATCGCATCCAGCATCGTGGTAACCGGTCGGGCACGAACCGGTGAAAGGGGAAAAAAACCCCGTTGCCTCTAGGACGGCCGCGTTATGAGCAAACGTCACGAAGCACTTCGTCCCAGGTTCGGTGCTCGACGTCGAAATATATGGCGATCATGTTTGGTGATGGTTTTATTAAGGCGCTCGGTGAGCCCAATTTGTCACGGCTCTCCGCTTTCGGCCAGGGCGGGAGACCATCGGTGACCTCGTATTTTGTAACTATGTAAGGAATTTATTAAGCATGTAAAGTAGTTAAATAACAGCACAAATAGTCCAACACAGTTGTAGACTAGGGGGGGGGAATTTTGCAGTTCGTAAAATAGTTTTAATTTCGAAAACAGGAGATAAAATTTCGAAGCGAGAGCTAGGCTTAATTGAAAAAAATGTCAACGCACCAAACTCCGCGATCTTCACAGAACGCATCTCTCCTCAAAACTCAATCGCCGATGAAAGCGACATGACCAATGCAACGCCGTGAACGCTGCCAAGTTCATGTCCGACGAAATGAATGCGACGGTACGCAAAAATCAAGCGAGTTTGAAATTCGCCGACCTCATCGAGACGAACGCCATAAACGAAGTTTCTAATATCCGGAGCAACGAAAGAAACGCCAGCATCGTGGAACTGCGCAAACGTGGACAGTTGTGTTTCTGGATACGAACGGATGCCGTTCCACGCGGACGCATGTGCCCGAGGACAGGCGCAATTTTAAGGAGGGGCGTTTCAGCTGTCTCCGAAGCTTCGGATAATTCTTGCGCCGAGAATTCTCGCGCCGAGAGTCGAAAACAAAAGCAGACACCGGCGGCCTGCCGAGGGGACCAAGAACGAAGCACTTCAAAACACCACCGCCGCAGCGACCGCGGCCGGACGTTTATACCAACGCGCGTGACTCTTGCGTGGTGCGTGTGTGGGCTGTTCGCCCGAGAGAGTCGCCCCACGCCGGTGCACCGCATCAGACATTTTCTCTCCGTGCTGCTCTGTGCTGATCCACTGTAACCTCAGTTTTCTTCATGATTAAACCTTTAAATTCTGAAACCGTTTCTCCCATTCGATGTTCATTCGAGCCACCACCTAGCTCAGAGGGGGAAGGTCGCATACGCGGCCAAGCTTCACGTGCTGGTTGCTGAGATGCTCATTGGGCTGGTGGGAAATTTAAATCTGGGTTTGGGTGTTGAACCATGGCCCTCGCTATCTGCTGCCGGCGGCGCGCCGTTGCTCCGGCCGTCCCAATCGGCGCGGAGCCAGACGGAGCGATGTAATCGTGACCCCCGCGATCGGCGGCCGCGGCGCGCTGTTGCTCCGGCTATGGTGGCTAGAAGGAGAGGTGTCAGCATCGGCTCGGCCGTGCCGTGTTAGCCCTCATTCCCACAGCCGTTTTTCCCCCCGTCACGTCACCGTCCCGTCCCCGTGTGCCGTCATGGGCGCCGTTTTTCGCCCGATTTCTCGCCGAAAACGGGCGACGGTGACGGGGGGCCCGAGCTCTACTTTTCCCGTGACGTCAACGTGAGGGGAAACCATGCCCCGCGCTAAACCGGGTAATCAGAAAACAAATTTTTAGGGCTAAATTTCGCAAAAAGTGAGCCCAAACCTTTTTCCCTTTATTTTTTAGATTAAAAACGCTCAATTCTAGGCTAAACTGATCATAGGCAGACGACCCTGTAATCTGACGGAAAGCCCCCGTGTAGATCCAGTCTGAAAACTTCTCCGTTCCGTCAACTTTGCTTTTTGTTGACGTGACGGAGACGTAAAAAGGGAGTAGCGTTCGTACTGGAGCTCTCCGTCAGAGTACAGGGTCGTCTGCCTCGGGAATGACTTGATCCTGCTGCGCAGTCAATGGGCGGAGCCACGAAGACCCGTGACGTCATAAATAAAAAGCCGCCCGCATCTTTCCAGGGGGGAACTGGAGTAAATGCGTCGCATCTACTCGAGGCAAGCCAAAACATCACGTCAAGCGAAAGCCAAGCAAAGACGCCCTTGACTGAATTTCCCAACGCGCGCTCCGCCGCTTATATACGTTGAAGGGACTGCGTAAGCCCGTCCCAGGGCGACGTTGGGGTACTTGTAAAGCGGCGAGGACCCTAGGTGTTTGAGCCAAGCCGGAGGTTTCTTCGCCGGAGAACGGCACAGCGGTTATATGTGCAGCGCGCCCGAAGGAGAGGAAACCGCGGAAAAGAGAGTACTGCCCCATGCGCCGGCCCCCGCGCGTCTGCCGCGGCTATGACGCAACGTGCCGCGGCTATGACGCAACACAATCCAAACAATCCACTTTAATCCAATCCAATCCAAATCCAATCCAAGCCAAAGCCAAGCCAATCCAAGCAATCCAATCGAATCCAATCTAATGCCCTCGCGAGAGAGTGTTCGAATCCAATCCAATGCCCCTCGCGAGAGAGTGTTCGCTTTTCCCACTCGACGCGCATGCGCAGTGAGGTGCGGACTACGGACGCAACGCGGGTGACATCGTGAGTTACTTAAATGCTCTGCATTTAAAAAATAAAATCCTCTTTTAATGGGCGGAGCCACAAAAGCCCGTGACATCATTACTCCTCATTCACACAGCCGTCACCTTCTCCGTCACGGCACCGTCACGTCGAGAAACCGCGACGGAGACGTAAACGGAGTAGCGTTCGTACTGGAGCTCCACATGCTGGTCTACATGCTGGTGTAAATCCTTTGCATGAAAGCTGTTTATGGATATGGTCCGTGAATTTCAAAAAGCTGTTTAGCGCTTGGCTTCGGTGTATTGGGGCACCGCGAAGCCAAAAAACGCATTGCGGCAAAGCCAACTTTATCGTGTACCGTCAACTTTTGCACGGCAGTAGCTCTTGTTTTATCGGAACTTTATCAAAAGCAATATTATGACGATTGGCCGCAAGGACAACTTCTTCATTACTTCGAGTTTTATTTACTTGTGACAAATTACTTCACAGTTAAGTTCTAAACGTTACAGAATTCTCGTCTGCTGTCGATACATGGCCATATAGGGAGTCTTTATGGTTATAAAAACAGCCTCAACTTCTATTTTATAGAAAGTCTCCTGAGAAGTTATATAACAATTGGCCGCTAGGATGACTGTTACAGTATGCCGAATTTCAGTTACTTGCGATAATTAATTAGCCGAAGCTGTAAACGTACGAGTGGTACAGAAAGCTCCTGTCTTTTTGAAAATATCTGGCAAAAATGTATGAGACAATTAGCCGCTGAGAGGACCATATGAAGACGGCGAGTTTTATTTTCTTTACTTAATTGGTTAGTTAATAAACCAACACCTCATATTCGCTTGTCTGGTAGGATGAAACTGCTGTGTTTACAAGTTTTATGAAGCAATCGCTAAGTCATAGTCACTACCATTAACCAATAATGAATGAAGTAGATACGCAATGACTTCGGGTGTGTTTTTCACGTGAAAGGGGTACTCAATCAATCAATCAATCAATCAATCAATAAATAAATCAATCAATCAATCAATCAATCAATCAATCAATCAATCAATCAATCAATCAATCAATCAATCAAGGATGAAGATTTTGTGGCTATAGACACTAGCACGCTTTGATTTTTCGAGGTCTGAAATGGACAGTTTTTATTTTTTAAAGCATGCCGCGACTTTTCAAACTCAGTCTTCCACCAAACACGAAATATTTTAAGCAGCAACTCTTTATCTAATTCTTACATCCCATTGTAATAATTAATTTATTATATTTGTGGTTAGGGAAGCTATCAATTGTACCCTCTGCGTGGAACTTGAACTGCACTGTATGCCATCACGCGTGATACAGTCGATATTGACATAAGGAATATTATTTAAATTACTGTAAGGAAACAATTTGAACGTCGTTACTAAACTACAATACTCTTATAGGGATGCGCCAGTAAGAAGTTCCAAGAACTGAAACAAGGCGAATTCGGAATTACGTAACGATTATCCTTTGCAGGCGGGTGGGATGTCCTTGCTAAATGACTCGAATGGCGCAGGGACTCAACAGAGCGTAGCACTTTGTACCACTTCAGCCAGTTTTAAGTGCAATGCACTTCTTAAGCGACCCTGAACCTGCGTCCACCGGCGATGTCCACGCACGTGGAGATGGGCGCGAGCAGCCTGGCCGCTGACATGGCACATACCCACGTGGGGGATTGGCCAGGAATCTCCTTGTCTTCCTTGGCAACGGGGGGAGATGGGCGCGCGCTCCCTGGCCGCTGACATGGCACATACCCACGTGGGGGATTGGCCAAGAATCGGGCGTGAGAAGGGTTTAATGCACCCGCTTAAAGGAGTACTGACACGAAATTTCAAAGCTGAGATCCGCTCTAGCAATCAAGTACAACGACAACACAAATAGGTGTCTGTGAATAAATGCATCTTTCTTTCTTTGTAGTTGTGTGTGTGTGTGTGATCTCTCTTTCGCGAACCTTACCGAACCGCGCAAATTCAACTCGTGCATTCGCACTTTCACATTCTTCCCCTCGAGGAAATGCGGGGAATTTTTTTTGTTTTGTGTTGCTTTAGAGTCATGATTTTTCTAATCGTGCGAGGGCCAGAAGGGGAAAGTAAGCCCCTTCATTCCAAAAAGGGTGGGAGGGGGGCTCGAGCCCCCGCCACATCCCTCCCCTCCCCTGTAGATATGTAAACATTCTCCAACTATGTTTGGGATGTGCATTAGATACAGCTTCGCTGGTCACGCGTCCACCTACGCCGAGGAAAATATTGGCTCGTAATTTCTTGTGTTGTTATACAGTCGGTGAATACGCTTGCCTATAACACAGCTTTTGTACTTTCAGCCTTATCCTGCCTCGCCCGAGGGAGATTTGAAAAGAACTACAGCGGTGTTCTGAAGTCTAAGCCCACCCATATTGTCTATAATCTGTTTGTAAAGAGAATGTCTCGGCAGTTCTCCTATGTACCTAGTTTCCGTTGAAATATCTAATTAGACAGAACATTTTACCGACTGCACGTTTTCTACTCGGTGGCTTATATCCTGATCTATTATTAACATTATATTATAACGGTCTCATGCGCATATTTGATATCCCGTCCTGGTTATGTGTGAAATAGGTGTAGTTTCCGGACACTGGGTGTTATGACTTGATCTGTGTTTGATAATTAAATACTGACTGTGTCTTCACTTGCTATCGCCTAGTTTGCAATGTGTGCTCGCCCGTGTGCTCGAGATTTCGGCGCACGTTAAAGATCTCCAGGTGGTCAAAATTAATCCGGAGCCCTCCACTACGGCGCGCCTCATCGCCTGCGTTGCGTCGGCGCGTTAAACACCGCAATCAATCAAAATCAGTTTGCAATGTTGATACACATTTTCTACCTACCATTCCTCATGAGGGTGTTTTTAGCCAATTCAGTCTTGGGAGTCTGGGTCAAAGATACATAAAAGCTTGTACGAAAGAGAACATACTTTTGGACCTACAATTCCTTCAAACGAGCCGTTTCTAGTACGGTTCGTGCTGCTTGTTAATATAAACTAAGACACTTTGGCACCCAAGCGAAAGAGGCACGGATGTTGTTTTGGTGACAAGCTCACGGCAAGTCACTTGATTCTCTATCCTCCAGCGCTTCACGATGCGAGCGTCGTAAGCCGCTAACAACAAGGAAGAAGTTCAAGACGCTGGTTTTCAGGTCCAATGCACGTTTTACAGCAAGCAGTCAGGAAGGCGTGCCAACTAGCCTTTATTATAGAACCCGCTACAACCGCATTACTGTGAAACAGCTGCGGTGAAAGGCGTCTGCTACGCGCGGGGGCTCGCGCGGGCATCTCGGAGCCGACAGGAGCGCCGCCGCATCGGGGTGAATTCTCGTTGCCTCTCCGGCGCACCGATGCCTTCTAGCCGCTCCGGGCTAGAAGGAGACCACCGGAAAGAAATCTTTGGGTCAATTGATGAAAACGTGACGTCACTTGACTTGTTTTTAAGCGCGTAGGGACATGCCGATGTAGGCGCGGCATTTCCCTGGGTCCCCGGAGTGAACGATTTGCGCTGTCAGTACCCAGCGTGTCATTTCTGTTGAATGCTACCAAATGAATGTGCAGATGCGTAAATATACCGGGAATGCTAGTATTGGTGCGATCTTCCTATCCGACATACCTACTGCGACATTGCAAGAGAGACTTGCAGCCTGAGCTCAGCGTAGGTAAGCCATGCCGGTCTCCGGAAGGAAGAAGGAAGAAATACGTTTTTTCGTCCATCGGGATCAGGTGTTGGGGGTGGAGGAGGCCCACAGGGCAGCCGCGACTGCCAGGGCCCTGGAGGTAGTCAGGACTTGGCCTGACTCCCCCGGGTCACGCAACAACTGCTCTTAGCGGTGAGGGGAGTGAACGAGGGGGGGGGGGAGGTGGGTACGGGTCTGCGGGGCATTCGCAGAGGGAATGGTAGTGAGTGTGGAGTGGCTCACAGGCTGGACAGGTACGGTCACTAAAGAGGTGTGGATGACTGTTTATTAATTGTGTTCTGTGTGGTGTGTGTTTGTAGGCGTTTGCTGTCACAGACACGGAAAACCGGAAAAGAGCGCATCTATGCGCTCATTTTCCCAGAAAGGTCAGTAACATCGTTATTTTATGTTTGTTATAGTTTTTGCGTTTATACCACGGTACTGTGTACCTAAAGCTGCGTGAATTCTTGTTTGCGTGGCCGCATCAGCCTCCTAGCTTTTATTCTCGTTCCCGGTAGTATTGGGACGTTACCAATTTTTGTATAATCTTGAATTCAAATTTAGCGCGAGCTGCATACTTGGACGAGGAATAGAGACAGTGGAAAAAGACAAACAAGACGTTGGCGCGCAAACGAACACTGCTTCGTGTAGCCAACGTGCCTGTGGTTTGTCTTTTTCCAGTCCCCGTTTCTCGTCGACGTATGCAGCACACGCTTAATTCGAATTACTATGTAATGTCCCCACACACTCCGGCCGCAGTTTCAAGCGTTTCATTGTTCCTTTTGTGTAAAAGCCTATAAAAGTGCTAAAGTTTGATCAAACCGGTGGCGTGTACTCCCCGAAGCGCCGTCCTGGACGTGTGGCGCACAGTGCTTCGAACGTAAGTATGCCTGTGTTTGATAGCGTTAATCTCTCGAGTGTGTCGTGTGCACGCATCAGAGTTCTAGCTCTTCGGGCAGTTAAGTTGCGTTGCCGGAGATGAATGGGAAACGTCGCTTCTGTGCAGAGAACGTAAGGATATCACGGCCAGAGGAAAAAAAAAAGCGTGAAACCGTGTGCCAGAAAATACGGGAGAGGGAAAGAGAAGAGGTGGACCAAATGACGGCGGCAGAATCAGGTCATGCGAGGGGCTGTGAAGGTTACGCGGCATTGTGGGCCCTTTATGAGGAGCCACCAGGAGCAACCGTCAGTAAAGTTTACATTGAAGGTAAAAGGAAGAAACTGCGTATGATAGAAATAGTATGTGGCAGGGCATAAAGCAATTAAAAATTTGAAAGCGCACAAATAACGTGTACAGGCAGGAGGAACACGCAAACACTTACTGGCAACTGCCGTTTTATTGAAAAACACAAATTGTATACACCAAAGAAATAATGGATTAAAGAAATATGGTGCCGAGTAGCGCGTGCTCCTGCCCGTGTAGAGTGATAGACGATTTGCTGACACACTTGTTACTATGTTCATCGATAAAGAAGGCCTCAACCAGATCCCTAACAATCTGATCATTATGCCTGTACAACACCACAGTCTCATCACACAAAAGGTAACACCCACACTTGTTATAATGTGCAGGAAAATTTGCGCCCATTGAAATTGTTATCTTAAAGAAATGCTCTCTGAGATGAACAATTAGACAGCGTCCTATCTGGCCCACATACACGGGCTTACATGACAACGGAATTCTGCTATCCATGACAATCGTACAATGAACTAAAGGTTGCGCATGGTTAACACCGCACTCCTACCTCCCTTTCCTCGGACGATCCCTGTTATTAACAATGGGGCACAGATTACCCACTTTTGCTTTTGCAGAAAACAACACGCAGGACGATGTGCTGTGTGTTCTTTTTTTTGTAGTGGGTTGTCCTGTGTGGTCTTATTCCACGCCGCCATCTTTTACGCATATTGTTTTTCAAAGCATGCCTGCATGTGCCTGCTTTCACATCTAAAGTAGGCACATACATGCAGTAGAAGTCCAAGACAATAACTGAACAGAAAGTCTCATTTTACATGCCATATGGCCCACAAAGGTCCCAGGAGGCTCCCAACTTAAGATTGAATGCGTTAGACAAAACGCACTGTCCACAAACCGTTTTCTAATATGGTCCGATCTCTGTAGAGAGATCCACACACTGTCCAGAAGGCACAAAGTCCTACAGATCAACACGTTACCGGGTCCAATAATTTTTTGCAGTGCACATACTCTACCAGAGTACTGTTCAGCGGACGTAAGTGTGGAGATATTTTGGCGGTCTAGGTGCCCTTGAACATCGCTGTGGTCGTGGGGTGGATACTTGCGAAGGCTGGTAAGCGGCGGCACTAGTGGTCCTGGGCGAGGAACGTGTTGCTATGGGTGTGATGTGCGATGTAGGCAAAATAGAGAGGAATGATTGTCGACTACGAACTTGTGGGGAGGTTAAAAAACTCTTCGCATAGAATCACTGAGGGAAATCACAGTAGGTCGAATCGGGTCCAGTCACATAGTTGTGAAGTTCTAAGCTGAACAGAAGGGTTAACTTTCAATAGTTTGGAGGCGTTTCAACGCGAGCCAACAGTTTGTTCGTTCGTGTTGGGTGCTGCCCTCTCAACATCTTCCAGGGGTGGAGTACTGTTTGGCGATTTTTGTCATGGTGACTTATTTTTATTCTGACGAAATTGACTGGAACAAAGACGTGACAGTCACATGGCGCTTCATCCAGTGTTTTTTCATATGTTTGTGATAGCTGTGGACACGGTCCTGAAGAGATTCCGATGTCTCACTTATGGGGTATGAAACCTGTCACCCTGGAAATAAGACCGAAGGGGTGTTCGGCCCTTTACCGAAGAGCAGAGAGATTGACAGGTGCCGAATTAGGAGTTCTGTACACATAAAGGTAAATCTTTTAGCGCTGTCTATAGTGGCTTATGCTCAAGTGGGGCACATTGCATTAGTGATTTCTGAACTCTATTGAACGTCCCGCGTGTACGTTGGATTGAGTGTAATACAAGAAAGGCCTTAAGTGCCCAATGTAATAGTCATTAGGAGTCGTTTAAATGTAGAAGTACGAATTCTGGGCCCTTCTTGGAAACCAGTTCAATAGGAATACCTTTTCGTGCCAGGGCGGTATTCCGAAAACAGTTATGGTTGTAGAATTAATTGATGACTTCATTGGAATCTCCGGCCATTTAGGAAAATAGTCGACAAAACAATTATATACTACATGTTGCTGAGGCTTATATGAAAGTATCAACAATAACTACGCACGGGAATTATTTACAAGTCTAATAACTACAAAGTTCCTCGTTGGGATTTTTTCGATTTTCCAGCAGATGGGCAAAATGGACATTCTTTAATTCTGTACAGAATTTTTTACTTGACTTCTCTGACAGGACCACCAAAATTGTTGTCTCAGCTTGATGTGCATCGTAACTATGCCGGGGTGACCTTCACGGGCAATTTTTATAATGGGCGGATGGGGATCGGGCAGTGGAGGTACCCTCTTGTCACGACATAAGATGTCATCTACCAACGGGACTTCAAAACGTACATCTAAGTATGGTCAACGTCCTGCCCAGGGTTGCTTATTGAGGGGGCTCTCGGTGCTATTGATATTCCACTAGTCTGTAATATTCATCTCGAGCTGTTTGAGTTTTCATTTTTTGCTTGCTAATGATAGACTTCACCACAGCAACATTTTATTCAGGGAATGTAAGTTGCTGTGAATGAAAGGCTAGGATTTGTAGACTGGCTTCAGCGAACTTTTCAGCGGCCCCCTAGCGGTATTGCGCCTCAAAGTTGTAATAATGTGCGGACCATGGTTGTTTGCGAAAATGAAGTCTGCCTGATCTCTTATTGAATAATAATGTAGCGGAAGTCTCGTGGTATGTTACTAAAACGAATTTCTGTACCCACAAATAAGAGTGACATCGTTACAGGCCCACAGACAAGCCAGTGCTACTTTTTCGCCAGCCGAGTAACGAGGTTCTGCAGGTGTTAATGATCTGCTGGCCAATTGTATCGTATTGATGTTTTCTCCGTCCTGTTATTGCAGCGTGGCCCCTACACCATATTCGGACGCACCTTTGTCATTATTAATGGGTAGCGTAAGGGGAATAAAGCGACGATTGTTTTTGAAGCCAATACATGACCGACTTTTTTAAAGTAGTTTCTGTGAAAAAATACTACAAGAAACACCTTTTCGTAAAAGTCTTCGAGGGGATTCTACGAATGTCGCGAGAGGGGAACCTAGAATTGTCGTATTCCATGCCTAAAACACCTTATGTTGTGAATTCGTGGAGTGATGCCTTTAGCCTATCTTTTTGACCAAGGAAATTCACAATAAAGAATATCAAAGGATATTTTTTATTTAATTTCCTTCAGCATCTGAGAACCCTTTCCTTAAGTCCATATCAGGCACGTGTTAACTGCGACTGTAGCATATGACGTCGGCAATATTACAGTGCACTCCAGTGCACTCTTATGCAATGCATGTATCTTTTGTTGTATATTAGCTGGTACGGACGGTAAAACAAAAGAGACCAGCTTAAAACGCAGAAAACTTTCATGAGTGATGAAAGCGGCCAAATCTCGACTGTCGGAATGAAGTAACACTTGTTAAAATGCTGAATTCAAAAGTAGTTTTGAAAAGTAGCGAGCACATTGTAATTTTTGCCGAATTTCAGCAGTAAGAGGCACTGGGAAACCATCATAATGGACATGTTAGGTTATCTGAGGTCGGCGCATATACGAATGGTGCAATCCAATTTTTCTACAACCACTTTGGGGGGAGTCGTATTTCGTGGAGGACACCCTCAGAATAACTTCTTGTTGCAAGACCTTATTTTTTTCTAAACTGGCCCTTGAAGTGCCTGAGGGACACGTCACAATTTTAGCCGTTTCGGCTGAAAGTTTTGGTAACTTTTCTCCATGCACCTCACCAAACCGAGGCTTGCCTGACTAAAAAAGTTGTTCAACTCACAAAAACGTGCCGGGATGGACATTGCTGGAGGTGTGAGGAAGGCGCTTTGGTGGGATGCAGCTGTCAGAGTTGTTAGCGATCTGGCCGTGAGGAAACATTGCAGTTCGGGTCTGTTATATTTAACTTCAAATGCTTTTTTTCTACTTTGGTGTGCTTGTGATGTCAAAGGCGCCCCAAGCAGGCGCGGGTCTCTACGGGACACATATTGTGAATATGCGCTCCGTACGCTCTTTCAACGGCGACCTTATTCTTTCGCTTATTACTATTTTACATGGACTGTCCACCGAACTTTTGTGACTACGAATACCCCTAAAGGGACATAGTTTCCCACTGCATGCGATTGATAGCCTTCAACTTCTTTTTTATGTTCCCACTTTCTTGCACATAGTTCTTTCTGCAGGTCTTTCATTAAGGTTTCGCGCAAGCCAGATCGGACGACACGATAACGTCGATCGCGCGGTTGTTTTCTTTGTTATTAGCTTAGCTTAGCTTGTGTGTGCGTGGCCTCGGGCGAATGGCTTCGATCTTTTTCCCACACGTCGTGGTTCTGCCCATCCTTCCTTCGTGTAATACGAGAGTTAACAATGAAGTTTCGCTGCTTGTCCGTTCACTCGTTTGGCTTGGTTCTTCTTTCTTGTTGTTCCGTTTATGGGCGTGTCCCGCCACAGGTTGGTACTTCCGAGCTTTGGCTCGCGCTATAAAACGCATCCTAGACTGCTGGGTTTGGAGCTGTTTGACGGGTTCTTACGCCAACGCCACCATTTTGCTCAGCATGCGCAATTTTGTGCCTTAACATTAAAAGTCACTGCCGTAATGGAGTTCCTGAGCGAAAATTTCTGAAGGCTGAAATTGTGCCGCAGCGGTAATGGTGGAAAAAAGTAGACGCGGCTTCAAAAAGCCACTCAAAGTTATTTTGGGAATAAAATACACGGAACAAGCTAATGTTTCTTTATTCCCAAGAAGGTAACGGCACTTACGATATCCAAGAGTTGGGGAGCAACACATCAGTGGCACGTACCTACAGAAACACATAATCTAAAACTCTCCCGGGCAACGCGAGGTGCGAATGTTTCGACGAACTTGCAAGACAATACGACAAATTTCTAAGCCATTTTGTTGCATGCGCGTCATTTTCACTATGCGGAATGCATTCGCTTATTTCTTGCATGGCATTTTTTTTGCGGCAGTACGAAGGCAGGTCATTGCTTCGAGTGCACCGCAACTCTCGCTTTTCCTTTATCAGTGTGCTTCGTCATAACTGGGAGAGAGTCTGGAAGGGAAGGCAAGCGAATAAGCAGCATGCTAACCCCCGTATCATGTTCCTTGAGACCACGACTACCACACTCACCGCCCCGAAAATGATGGACATGGTGTGATTTTTTATGCCAAGGAATACCACCCATTCTCGTGCAACACGTAGGTGACAACGGTGAAGATGGCAAACCGGGGCAGGGTACACAATCTTATATGTTCACAAATCTGGATAGGCGGAGGTGTTTGCGGGGAAACAAGAATCATTACCTTAAAATTGGGCTACCTTCTTCTATGCAACCTGGCAATGTCCAATTCGCTGTACTTAGTGGAGAATAATTCAAAGATTACACATACCACTTCTGTCGAGAAATGGGAGGCAGCTATGAGTAGCTCGTTACCTCAAGATCAGCGTGACCTCATTGAGAGGGCAAGAGAAGTCCCTGCACTTTGTGCCGCACCCTCCAGTTCTCTACCATCTGTTTACCCCTCTTTCGAAACTACCAGTATTTCTTATTTGACAAACCTGTTTTATTTTCATCGCCCCGCGCTCCCTCAGAAAAAATAAAAACGCTCAGTCCGACCAAGACATTAAACAAAAAACACTTTGAAGCACTGACACTGTCGCCCTTCTCGCTCGAGCTTAACACCCCACAGGCGCAACCTTTCACGGACATATTTTAAGCCGCAGAAGGGTAGATGGCGTCTATCTCTCATTTGCCGCGGCGTTTAGAAACACTTGCGGCTAGTCTTTTTTTCTTCGCTGACCTTCATCGCTTGCAAAGTACAAATGGTATATGCAGCAACTCCGTATTCCAAAGCTGTCCGCCGGCGCCGAACCAACGCCATCCCATCGTGCCTCTCAAAACGCAAACGTGTTTATCACCTGAAACTTTTTGCGGAATTTTTTTATTAAAAGGGGGTCGTCAAGAGAAAACACCGCTTCTTTGAGTTTGGGTTTCGCAAATCACCCTGTTTTATTCGAGCCCGGAGGGACACATTTAACAGAAAATTGCGAGGAATAATAAAAAGGGCCCATCTCCCCGCGAGGGGGACTCGAGTAAATGCGTCGCATAGGGGGTGGGTGTATTGCGTTAACGTTTAGTGTTTGGGGAGTTGGTGGTAGTGAATGCGTTGTATTAGCAGCTTCTTGACGTAGTTTGAATGAGTCAAGGATATAAGGCGCGTTCGTAGCCTTTTATTCTGTGTCGGTTTTCTGGCGCAGTGGGAAGAGAACCATGTACCTCGCGTTCCGCCCACAGGTAGTGAATGCGTTGTATCAGCAGCTTCTTGACGTAGTTTGAATGAGTCAAGGATATAAGGCGCGTTCGTAGCCTTCCATTCTGTGTCGGCTTTGTGGCGCAGTGGGTAGAGCACCATATACCGCCCGCAGGGTCGTGGGATCGAAACCAGGCGCCGGTAAGTATTATTTTTTTATATGGTGTAGGGCGACCTGTAGGGGGACCTGTAGCATAGTGCGGACCTGTTGTTGAGAGCGAGAAGGGTAGCGTGATGCGGGAGAGGAGGAGTGGGGGAGAGAGCGCACCTGGAACGGCTGTTTCGGACGCCGAGGCACGCCGACAACGTCGGGTGACATCGTGAGTTAAAGAAATGCTCTGCATTTAAAACTGAAATTATGCGCAACGCTGACATAATACTGCCAGAAGAAAGTTAATATGGGTCGGTACCAAAACAAAGTTATCAGGTTGTTGTCGGCACGTTGGCTTTCCAATGGTACAATGAAACAGAACTTGACGCCCCACTACAACATCCCACTGATGTTTCTTGACGTTGGCTTGGGTGGTGGCCGCCAATCGCGGAAACATCAATCCCACACGTCATAGAGAAATCGACGGAAAGTGGTTGGTGCATCGCCCCGGTTTTTACGTTTTTTAAAAGTGAAACCTTGATTAATAGGCCGATTGCGTTCTCTCAAAAAACTAATGCATTTACCCATAGACCAATTTGTTGATAGCAAAGCAATGATAATATCCCTGGACACCCGGGGCGGGCGGGGAACCGGGCTTCCATTGTGCAAAAACGGTTAATTCAAAATCGCGGAAAGAAACGGTTCTTGATAAGACAGTACAGGCATCGATCACGAAGACCACGTATCAGTGCACTCTGAGTCCATTTGTAGATGCGTTTACTTAGTGCGCGGAAAATCGTCGCATGGGTTTGTTCTTAGTCTGCGATACCGGGCTTTAAAGGTGTGACGATCGATTGCACGCACTTTCAGCGAAGGGTTTGACTCACTGTTGGCGAAGTTTTGGTGTGAGACAGCTTTCACGTTTCTCTCGAGTGCCTTTAGGAAAGGATGGAAAAGGTATTTTACTGTACTGGTAAAATTAATAGGATCGCTATCGTGAGAACGCACTCTTTATCCGCACTGTTCAGTTTCTGCTATCAGCAATGCAACTGATAAATTTGTTTTCGTAGTTCGCACTTAAGTGAGCTTCGTCACACCCACGCCTTTGTAGCGGCAATAAAGACAAAACGCAACTTTCTTCAGTTTGGAAAAGGAGCCTCTGGTACTCCATCCGCTCCAGTCCAGCCACGATAAACGTTTTTTACTGAAAAAATGAAAGAAGTATGGCAAAACTGTTAAGTGCAACAATGACGTAATATGAGGTTGTGTGAAAAATATGGGCCAGCATAGAATCATATAAAGTTGGTTGCACAGAATGGTGCTACCATTATTTTGGTCATAAACACAAAATACAAGTTCGGATCATAAAAATTAAGAGGTTGGAGAAAACAGGCGAAGCAGTGGCGAATCTCGAGCGATTTTTCGGAATTTTTGTGACGTCACAGAATCTTGTTTGGGCGATTGGCGCACGCCGACGTAAGCTGCCGCCGGGACACATTACTCCGCCATTGCAGTGGAGCCCGTAGTTCAGTTTGACTGTATTCCTTGAATTCCACGATGGAGATAACGCATTATTAACTATTTTGTCGGTTGATAACAAAGGCGAGGAAGTTATCACCGAAGACGTACTGCCGCATTATCGTAACCGCAGCGTCTGCAGCCAACTCTATCAGTATTTATATTTTTTTCGGTCATACATTTTACACAATGGGAGGTGGACTACTAATGTACCCTCTGCTGCAGATTGCGAACAAATTCGGGCAATGACGAGGGTTGGTTTTATTGCGCAATGTAACCGAAGGTCAAAAACACAAAGAAGCTACCATCATGTAATATTATGCTGAATGATAATAGAATAGCTGGTTAAAAAAAGCAACAGTTCTGGAAATGTAATGCTAATGGTGGTGTATAACCAAGCACAGTAGAGCAAAAGTAAAGGGTTCAAGAGAGAAGCGAGATGCTGCTGCATTAGACTAGTTTGCGAATGTGCTTGATAAGGAATGAGCTCTAAAGATTTAACCGATAAAAAGGGTTAAAGACAGGCTTACAAGAAAGCATGGATTTATCAGCTGAATGCATCATAGGTTTAGTTGAACGTTGAAGCTATGTGAATTACGAATACGTTCTTTCGACACCTGCTACGAAGACGTGTGGAAGATCCAATGAACAGGTGGGAGTATGTTCTATTGTGTGGCGTACCCGTAACCTGACTAAGGCGGCCTCGACAATGATAATTGTCTTTCCATGGTGCAAAGCCAACAAACAGATAGAGGGCCAGGAATTTACCTTATAATAAGAGTGGTCAGGTAAAAAAGTGCAGGTAGAATACGGATGTTGAAGTAAAAATAACATCAACTGACACAAATGGCTATTGTGTAGGGCCATATCGCGAACATGGAGAATATAAATCAACGTAGAAATTCATTCTCTTATATGCACTTGGAATGCGTTAATGTAAAAAACGGGATTTTTATGTTTTATGGGTGCAGTAGAATGTGCTGTCTGTGCACTTATAGAAAGTGTGTCGTGTTGTGTCGAGTGCGTTGCATCGATTGAGGCTGTGGATTACAGATATGCCCATAAACTATCTGTAAACTGGAAAATCTCGAAAGGAATAGTGTTCGTAGGACTACGGTGCGCCAAAGCGCTTATTTCGCCCGCCTACCGTCGTATGCGAGGCCCCGCATTCGCCTGAACCCACAGCACAAAGCGCGGCCACTATTATTCATCGCGGATATTGCCCACGTATTCTGCCGTTGATCGCATTTAGGCGATAGCATAGACGAGTAACTTTTAAAGCCAACTGTCAGTCTAAGATGAAACGAAACGCAATGCACACAAAACAGATATAACATTTAAAGGTTGTTGGGAGTGATTACGGTGATGATGATGGTTTGATTTTATTGGCGCAAGGCCGACACGGGCAAAGAGCGCCAAACAGAAAGTTATTTTATGAGCAGACAACACAAAATAAAATCAGTTAAAAACTATGAGTACGGCTGGTGTAAAGGGCCAGGGTGAAGAACAAGAGTGGTTAAAAAATAAATAAGGTGCCTGGTGAATAGGACGAGGAGTAAAGCTATGGGTGGTATGAGATGAGTTGTAAAAAGTGAACTTCTGATAGGAACTTAAAGGTGCGCTGAACAGAAAACATGGCATCATCTCCTAAGAAGTATGATGGGTGTGGTGGAATATGTCGTGTGTGTACTTGAGGGAAGTGTTTGCGTCGTGTAGTGTCGAGTGCCTTACATTCTATGAGGATGTGGATCATGGATAGGGCCTCTCCGCACCTGCTGCACAGAGGTCTTGGAGATCCAGTGAGCAGGTGCGAGTGCGTTGCGTGAGTGTGCCCTATCCGTAATCTAGCCAAGGCGACTTCAGTGTATCTATTGCGTGTGTCGGTGTGTATGGTCCCAAGTGTGGTTTTATTACGTGTAACTTGTTGTCGGTTTGTTCGCTCCAGTGTGTTTGCCATGTTTTGCGAAGTTGTTGTCTGATGTGTGGTTTCACGTCGGTGTAGGGTAATGTGGTTATGTCTACTGTATTGAGAGTGTAGCAGCAGCGGCCATTCGATCCGCTGCTTCGTTCCCGGCTATACCACAGTGGCCAGGGACCCAGCAAAGGACTAGTTCAAATTTGTGGACATACACAGACATAATACCCTTGACTATTAGATTTACAACGTGATTTTTTGAGGACTTTGTTGACGACAACGCCCGCACGACACTGAGGGAGTCTGTATATATAATGGATTGTGGGATGTGATTTGAAGGATATGATTAACAACAAGAAGTACACCATAAGCCTCTGCCGTAAAGATACTGGTATTACTGTTAAGAGTTCTAGTGACATTAAGGCCGGGCCCATGCGCCGCGCAGGACACAGAGGTGGCAGTTTTAGAGGCGTCCGTATAAAATTCAGAAAATTGATACTTCTGCTGCAAATACAAGAAGTGCTGCAGAATTGCACATGTGGGAGCTCGGTTTTTATCTACATGTGTGAAGGATGTGTCGCATGATACAGGGCGGAGATGCCATGGTGCTATAAAATCTGTTTGAGAACTTTGTATGGTGTCTAAAAAGGAGACAGAAAGCTCTGACGCTACCTTTCTAACTCTGTAAGAGAAGGGCGCAGAGAACGATGGTCGGTTTAGGAGTAGTGCAGTCATAGACGTATCATAAAACGCCGATTTAAAAGGATGGTGTGGCATAGATGAAATTTTAAAAGCAAAAAGGAGATCTGTGTATGCTCGCTGACGTTGTAAGTTCCACTTATTACACTCCACATAGAGGCTTTCGACCGGGCTAGTCCGGAAGGCGCCACATGCCAACCGGAGCCCCAATTGAAGCACTGGGTCCAGCATTTTGAGGGATGTCTTACTTGCTGACCCATAAACAACGCTTCCATAGTCTAATCGTGAACCTATCAGGCTGGTAAAAACACGTAAAAGAAGTTGTTTGTCAGCCCCATATGAAGAGTGGGAGAGAACCTTGAGTATATTCATGGCCTTTAAGCATTTATGTTTAAGTTGTTTTATGTGTGGAATGAACGAGAGCTTTTCGTCAAGAACTACACCTAAAAACTTGTGTTCATTTCTGACTGGAATTGAGACACCATTGAGTGTGATGTCTGGATCCGGCCGAATGCCGCGCCTTTTCGAAAACAAAACACAAGTACACTTCACTGGATTAAATTTAAAACCGTTGCTATCTGCCCAGCCAGCTAGCTTGTTAACACCAAGCTGGACTTGGCGCTCGCAGACAGACAGGTTACAAGACTTAAAGGATAATTGCACGTCGTCTACATAGATTGAGCAGGAAATGGTTGGTGGCAGAGCCTTCCGAAGAGAGTTCATTTTTACAATAAACAACGTGCAACTCAAGACTCCACCTTGCGGCACACCGTTTTCCTGCACATGAACTCTAGAGAGTGCAGTTCCAACTCGCACGCGAAACGTTCTTTCAGAGAGGTAACTGGCAAGCGTGTTCCACATGTTACCCGACATACCAAAGGACTTCAAATCGCTGAGGATGCCGTACCGCCAAGCAGTATCGTACGCCTTTTCAAGATCAAAGAAGACTGTCATACAGTACTGCTTGTGGAGGAAAGCATCTTTGATATAAGACTCTAACGCAACGAGTTGATCGTTGGTAGATCGCCCCGCCCTGAAGCCCGCCTGGCAGCTCTCGAGAAGACCATTGTACTCTAAGAAGTACCCAAGTCTCCTGTTTATCATCTTCTCGAAGAGCTTACACAGGCAGCTTGTCAGGGCAATGGGGCGATAACTGGCGGGAGAGGAAGGGTCCTTTCCTTCCTTCAAGAAAGCCACCACTATGGCCTCCCCCCAAAGAGCGGGAATGTGCCCCGAAAGCCATATGTTGTTGTATAGATGTAGGAGTGTTTCAAGAGTGTTGGGTGTAGGTGTTGTATCAGGGTGTATGTATTTATCTGCACCTGGAGCTGAAGGTTTACATGTGCTGAGAGCAACCTTCAGCTCATGAATTGAAAAAGGACAATTGTAAGAAGTGTGCGACTTGTTGTGATCACGCAGGGACTTCTTTTCTACAGATGTTTTGTGTTTCATGAAAGTGTTCGTGTAGTGTGCTGAACTGGACACGTGTTGGAAGTGTTGTGCGAGGTGTCAGCCTGGTCTTCAGTGTGCCCCTGTTGTAGTGACCAGGGGAAGGCTGTGTGTCTGTTGTCCTTTGAGTTTGCGTATATGTGTCCATACTTTCGTGTGTCTGTGTAGGAGTTTATTGATGTTAAAATGTACGCCAACTCTCTCGTTTTGCCTCACGGCGCACACGTTTTCCTAAGCCTTGGCCCGTTTGAACAAGAGGGGGTTTTCCCCGACGTGGGGTACCGACGAAGGAACCCCACGCCTTGTTCTGGGCCTCTCGCGCCCGCCTACAGTCCTCATTCCCCCCACGGCCTCCGCGGGTTTGCGCGGGGCACAGAGGCTGGGGAATGGACTTTTCGGCGGCGTCGAGGATGTGCGCCGTGAGGAGTTGGGTAGCTTCTTCAAAGTGTAGGTGTTCTATGGATGTGTGGTGTAGTTTGGATGTCTCTGTAAATGTATTCCAGTTAGCTCGTGCTTCATTGAACCTATTATGGGAAGATGGACTGCATGGGCATTTACCTATGTATGTTAGTGAGGTGGGGAAGTGGTCACTACCATATGGGTCAGTGCCCCCACCCCACTCGAGGAAAAGGAAAGAGAACTGCGGAGCCAAAACGCCAAGTCAAGACATGGTATGTGTTGTGTCCTATGTTATGGTATGTAGGCTGTTTATTGTTGAAAAGGCATGCTCCTGACGATGTAAGGAATTTCTCTATCAGGGCGACCTCGGGCAAGAGTGTTGTGAGCATTAAGGTCGCCTGTTAGGATGTATGGTTCGGCAGCTGGTCAACCAGCGCCTCGAAGTCCGAGCTTAAAAATGAACATCAGGAGGAATGTATATGGAGCATACCGTTATCAACCTATTAAATATATTGTTCTTATTGCCACAGCCTCAAGACAGTGTTCAAGGGGGACAGGGTGGCATGCTAAAGATTTCCGGGCAATTATGGCCACACCCCCAGAAGAGTGGTGCAGCCATCCCTGTCCTTTCTGTATACAAGTAACTTTCAAGAAATTTGGGTTCTTGGAATTCAGGTGTGTTTCCTGAACACACATTACACTTGGCTGATTGGCATGCAGAATCTCATACACGTCGTCAAGATTATTCAGAAGGCCTCTGCAGTTCCATTGAACAATATTTTCTCTTCCCATTATATGTGTTCGGAGCTACTGGAGTGTGACTATTTATGTAGGGTCTTTCGGGGCTTGGACTCTTGGAAGGGGTTTTCTGGTCTTCTCTACTGACCTGGACGTCGCAGCCCGTTCCTTCCGCTGCGATGAAAGCCGGAAGGGCTCCACGTCATGTCGTCATCTGAAGGCAAAGGGGTGCCCAGCGGACCGGGCCCCCTTGCCCTGGTACCCTTTCGGGTGTTTTTTGCCTGCGCTGCCAGTTCCAAAAGGGGTGGGAAGCACCACAGATGGCGCAGGCAGGGAGGCGGGGGAGGGGGTCGCTGCGGCTGCCTCCGTCTCCATCTCCGTGCCCTTGCGTGTGCTTTGGGCCGGTGGAGAGGAAGCCGTGGATGCAGCGGCATCCCCAAAAGACGTTGCCACCACAGCCGCTGCTGGGTGAGCGAGCGGTGCGGGGGCGATTGGGCTGCCATAGGCAACGCAGGGGGGGGGGCGGGGGGGGGACCAAGTCCGACTCGCGGTACTGGGTCCCCCCGAAACCAGACGCCGCTCCGCCCCCCGGCGAGCTGCGTCGGCGTACCTGCCCCGAGGGAAGAGGCGAACCTCTTCCGCCGTCTGGGAAGGTGATGTTTTTTGTTGACTTTCAAGGCAATATCTGTTTCTCTTGTTTGAACTTTTCACAGCTCCTAGAAAAGGCAGCGTGTGGTCCCTGGCAGTTGGCACAGGTGAAGTTCTCGGATTTACAATTGTCAGTTTGATTATCATGTGCTGCACATTTTGCGCACGTCAATTTACCACGACAAGACGTTGTGCCGTGCCCAAACCGCTGACACTTGAAACAGCGGCGTGGGTTCGGCACGTAGGGTCGGATTGGACATCTCAAGAAACCTGCATTGACCGACTCAGGAAGGTTAGAGCGGTCAAGTGTCAAGATTATGTGCTTGGTTGGAATTATTTCATCATTTCGGCGTATGGTGATTCGCCTCACTGCTGTCACGCCCTGATCTCGGAGGCCCTCGAGCAGATCTGCTTCAGTCTCATTCATTAGATCCCGATCAGAGATCACGCCCTGGCAGCTATTGAGATTGCGATGGGGCGTGATCTTGATGTCAACATCTACCATGCGTGTTTGCTTGAGGAGGTTAGACGATTGCTGTTTGTTTTCTACTTCTATCAAAACTTCTCCCGTTGTGAGTTTCTTATCCTTGTAGGACTTTCCCACAAGGCTTTCAAGATACTTGGAGATTACAAACACGGACTGCGAAGTGATTGGTTTTGTCTTATCAAGAGATTCCATGATCAGAAAGCGCGAAAAATTATCGGGCTTTTTGGGGGAGAGATCGATTGCAAAGGAGGAAAAGAACCCTTTGGGGCGGCCCCTTTTTGGGGGCCGATCACGTCTGGGGGAGGGGGGGGGGTTTTGGAAAATGCCATGTGATACATTGAAAAGCAGGGAGACGGGGGTACTTTCTTCTTTGACCTTACCCTGGTAGCCAAAGAGGTCCCGGAGCTCCCTGCCTGGTAGACAGACAGGGAGCCCATCCGCCGGAGCTTGACCTGGGCTCCGACGGCCACCGTTAGAGGTTTCTACCCTTCACCTTAAAAACACATCACCACGGTTGGATCCAGCTTATGTTGGGGGGGTCGGGGTCCGCGGTATCGCCAGTACCGTCACCAAGATTGCTCAAAGGGGCCCCTTGCGGGGGAGTGATTACGGTATGTCTACACTGTAAAAATGCCTTAAGGCGAAGTTACATTACGGCGTTCGTATACTTTAGCATGTTTGCATTTCATTCTCCCTATCCTTTAATATTTGCTGTTTTCAGCTCGGTTTTAATTTCCAGCATATAAATTCAACTTGTCGCAAAGGCCACTCGGACTAACGAGTACTACCGTGGTGAACCGGTGGGCATGCGTAGGAGGGGTGGCCCGAGTAAGTTTTTGTCTTTTATGCGCTCATCAAATATAATTCCCATTTGTTAGTTAAATCAGTTGTAGCCGTGCTGAACGACGAAACATCCCAACACAACTCTGCGATCTTTTCTAGCCCTTCACGTATTATATGTAAATGCAAAGACGGTGACGGCCGTGGCAACATCTGCATATTAACATTATGTGCTTCAAAAGACGTGCGAGCAAGCCCCGTGAACTCGTACTCTTGGATTGAGAAAAAGAGAGTAGCAGCTGCAGGCACGGTAGCGAGTTCGTTAAACAACGGTGGCCCAGGTCACGTCGTTGTCCTAGTAGGCGGCGACATCGCGGTGCGTGCTGAGAACGTTCTAGCCTGCGGCTGCTCTTTAGATGATCGTCCATAGTGGGAATGCTGCGCAGAGTTTCCTAGGGATGTGCTTAACCCACTAAAATAAAATTTGTTAATCTCGTTCGTAAGTTCTACTGCACAGAAATACTAGTACTACTAACTAATAATACTAATAATACTGGTAGTATTAATACTTCTACTACTAGTACTTCTACTGAGTAGTATTAAGAAATAATACTACTAACAGTTCTAATGCACAGATCTACTGCGTGGCGAGGGGCAGCAGAAAGCTAGATGGGCAAATGAGATCAAGGAATTTTGCGGGGATAAATTGGTCGCAGTTAGCACAGGGCAGGGATAACTGTAAATTAATCGGAGAGGCCTTTGCCCTGCAGTCAGCGTAGATGGGCTGGTGGTGGTGGTGCTTATGGTAATGATGATGACGGCACAGAAAAAGTGTTTTATGGTTCACAGTGTCCCCCGCGCACGAATTAATGCGGACGCGATGAAAAAGAGCGACTTTGGAAAACGATTTGTATCCTAAAAAAAGTGTTTAAAGTTTGTGTTTTAAAGCGAAGTTTTCAGTCTTTCTCTCATGTCTTCTGTAGTCCACACTAAACGCACTACAGGAAACCTAACTTTCTTTGACGATAGTGATGATAGTGTGTGAAGTGAATAAAAATTAAACGCTACCCGCGGTGGGAATCGCACGTCGGTTCCTCGTTTTATGGAACCGACGTTTACCCGATTGCGCCATTTCGACATGGTCGAAGTAGTTTGGATTTGGAAAGGGGTGCATTGTAGTGCAAATTTAGAGAGAAAAAAACACGCATCACTACGTCTCACGACAACGATGGCTGAAATACGAAGCCTTCTTCGTGCAAGAACAGCTGGTAAACGTCAAAGTAAAAGCCTCTGCCAGAAAAAGTCCGCACTGCGCTCGACTCAAAGTAAAAAGCTTAAAGAGTCAAAACTCAAACCATCTGCGAGCCTACACTCAGACGACATGGGATGAACTTCTCGTGAAAAATCTTCAGGTATAACCATCGTCGTAGTTAGAGGGGGGGGGGGGGGCGATGTGAATGCTTTTGTGACGCCAGGGTTTTGTATCCTCCTTTATTCTTCAACCTTTAGCATTATAGTACAACTCTGTCGGAGCCTTGATCACTCACCCGAACTATATAATGCGGGAAGCTTGTTCGTTGTGTCACATTTATTTAAATTCCAATTTTTGCCTTCTTGCTATAGTCCTGCATTGTCTGAGACTTTGTTTAATTGCGTTTCGTAATTAAAACAAAAATTGAAGTCACTGGCCATGCTCTAATTGGTCTGTGCGCAAATAGTTAGTACCTTAGGGGCAAGTTTAGCTTTACGCGCGGTTACAATATGATTTACTGCATCTTTGCTGGTTGGAATAGTGACTGCTGGGGCAACACATAACTTCTTAGCCGTTGCGGCGAAGCCCGTTTATGCCGCGGATCACTGGCTGGCAAAGACGAAATGCCTTGAAGAAACACTGATTTTTTTGTTCAGTTTCGGGGGTAGTCGTCATGTATGACCAGTGGCGACGCTACGTGGGCTTTTTTTCGCTTCCAGGCGTTTAGGGGCATTGCTGTCTCAGCCTGGAAGGAGAGGGCTAACCTTCACGTACAACGGAACGTGGCACCTACGGCAGATGGTTGCTGCTTTCGTGTGGTGTATGCGAACATTTTAGCCCTGCTCGGTCACCGTGCCTTACCATCGTTCGCCTTGGTACAATAACTTATTGCTCAGTGCCCTAAATGTACTACAAATTACTCGCG